>CM018694.1:32401795-32750884 GCA_009363875.1 Mikania micrantha | reverse complement strand
AAAATAAAAGTTAAAAAATTTTACTTAATCAAATTAATAAAAGAAAATTACTAAAGAAAAGCATTAAAATGAGTTTTACTCCTAACTATATTATAATTAAAAGCAGTTAGCCACGAATGTATACACCACATGTTGAACGTCCGCCAACCCCCCGGTTTCAGTGCCTCGCCTCGAGGTGCAATTGATCCCTTGGAATTCCCGAAATCTCGCGTCGAGACTCATTTGTTATTTGTGTGAAAGTGTGAGAAATCGCCCGAGGTGAACGATTAACCTAACCCTCACTTTCGTAGGGTACACGGTTGCATTTAGCGTATGCAACAAGCCTTTTAAACTTCCCGGTTGCCCGGTTGGACAGTCGAGTGGAGTCTCGTGAGGGTTTCTAGTGAACATACCCACAAGTTCTCGGGTTGCCTCCCGCCAGCGCTAAGTTTAATGTCGTTAGCTCACCGTGGTTGTACCTGATTAGTCCATAGCATATGTTGGTGAATCTACAAGGAAGTTCACCAAATCCATTTGTACCTTGTTGATGACACTCGCTTCCAAATACGGTTTGAGACGATGTCCATTAACCACACGACGAGTCTTGTCTTTCACGTCCTCAATTTCGATGTCACCAAAGCTTCCAACGCGTGTGACAACGTGTGGTCCCGACCATTTCTTTTCAACTTCCCTGGAAGGAATTTCAGTTTAGAGTTATAAAGCCATACCTTTTGATTGAGTTCAAAACCTTGCTTCGGATTTTGGCATCGTTGTAACATCAGTGCCGGAATCGTACCAAAACAGTGATCTTGACAGTACTATGAACAGTAATCAGGTACACATTTTATGCATTTCAGTAAATTTCACATTCATATTGTATGTCATTATCATTTCATGCACGAAACAGTGAATCCAGAAACATTTCTGAGGAACTAAACTCAAAAAAGATATTCATCAGTCAGATATTTATCTGGCTTTACAGAACCATCATGTGATTATGTGTTAGGATTTGATTACGTATAAACGTATGTGAGGCTTTATAGAACCAGAATAACATGGATGTCGTTACGTGAATGCTAAATCAACGGATTATTCGTAGAGGTGACGATCTGTACGAATAAATTTGGAAGTTTAACATTCTGAATGATATCCGATAATTTGAAAACAATATTGGAAAGCATAGTTATCGTCGTGTTCGTACGAATGACGATTAGAACGAATACGCGCGACGACTGTACGATCCGATTCTAAACAGTAAATTCAATATTTTGAAAATTTAAAACAAATGAAAGATATTAGTTAATTTATTAGGAATCACAACCTAAAATGATTTCTTAAATCTTAGATTTAAAACCGTGTCGTTTCGTGACGAAAACCACAAGAAACGGCATTTTACGCGAAACCGAACGGGACCGAACTACCAGGTATCTTGAAACATTAAATGTGGCATTAATTGCCATAACCACCACCATAAATCTCTCTCTCTCTCTCTCTCATCAATCTCGTTCTCTCTCTCTCTCTCACTAGAAGCATCACCATCTCTTTAAGATTTCTCAACCATCTGGCATCCGATTCAAGCATTTAAGTGTCAAAACGATCCCCACGCAATGTAGATCAAGAAAGTACAAGAAGTTTGATCTTTCACCCATCGATTTTGAGGTAAAAGTTCTAGTTAATTATCGGTTTAGTGAGTATCACGAAATTTTGTTGATTAGTTATGTGTTAACCGGCTTAACCACTTAGAAAACCTTAGGATAAACATTAGCACGCAACTAGCCGACCATGGAAATCAATCTGTAGCAGGTTAGGATTGTAGACAGGAAAATGATGATGCAGGTTCGTAGCCCAGCTGGACGGCGAACTTTTTGGGCCAAAAAGGAAGGCGAGACAAACCCTAAGATTAACGAACCTGCACATGGAGTCGCGAACCTAATGCATGCGAACCTAAGGTTTCCTTGACCGAACCTATGCTTATCTAGCCGAACCAGTGGGGGTGACGAACCTGTAACCCTACACAGTCGAACCTCCCTTCAGTGGCCGAACCATGGTCCGAACCGTGGTGCGAACCTTCACTACACCGCCGAACCTTCTTTACGGCCGAACCCTTTAGGGTGGGCGAACCTGTTCCCTCCACGAACTTTATGGTGGGTCACGAACCTGCATACATGGCAATCAGGGGAGCGAACCTTGCTTCCTTTATCAGCCGAACCCTAAAGGTTGTCGAGCTAGTTTCACCACCGAACCCAACCTAGCCGAACCTTAGGTAGCTGAACCATAGATGGGTCGAACCTCCTGAGCTGGGCTAGGACCAGACGAACCCTTAGAGATCCTCTCAAAGGTTCGCTGCTTTTGTGGTTAAAGAAACTTCCAACTATAAAGATCCTCAAACCTCCTCACGTGCATGGGACTAGGTGTGTATGTGAGTGCATGGGATGAATTAGGGTTTTCTTTTGATTAAAATCAAGGTCTAACTCTGGGAATTTTAAAATGGGTTAAGCACTATGACAAATAAAATAAGAATGAATTTCCTTAAAATCACCCTAACAACTTAGCATAAGTGGTTGGTACTTAGCTAGTTGACCCCGTATATCAAGTGAAAGACATTGAAAATCAAAGGCAAACAATGGGGGTAAGTTGGGCCCAATGGGCTTAATTATGCCCATCATATGTTAAAGGATATTATAATTAAAGATAATGATGTTTTGACAAAAAAAATGAATTTCAAACTTATTTTAAATCTAATTAAATGATTTTTCTAAATTATACTAACTTAATGGAAATTAGTTATAAATATTTTAATTAAGGGTTTATTATGATTGAATTGTTTGGGAAATTCTTGTAACATAGACAATATAAGTTGTCTGGAAATCGGACAAAAAACAAAGGAAACTCTGCCCGAATTTCGTAAAAATTTAAAAGTAAGTGGTTATAATTAATCATGGGATTTGGGGTTACAAATGGGTAATTGAACTAGAATACTTAGATTGAGTCTTAGAAGTACTCTAGTATCTAGGACACTTAGTTGCACATCGAGACCAAGACCTTAGATACGACGATTAATACATATACTTATCGTATTCTAATTCTTGTAAAACAACTCAGGACTGAAGAAACCTGAGCAGAACAACAGCGCGCAATTTGTGATAGATCATTTAATGCACACACACAGTGAGTTCATTGCCCCATTTCTAAACATTTTTCTTTACAACGCGGGGGCTGAGAAGCATGCGTAAAATTTTTCTTGGATTATATTTACATAAATCCTTTACTTAACATACTTATTATCTATAACCAAATTTGTTAACCTAGATTATATCTAGGAACACTTATTGCAGGTTTCAAAAAGGATTATTTACTTATCATAAGTAGATAATTGTTTCAATTACGTATACTTATGCAACGATCTATTTTCAAACGGTCTATTATCAATGGCCTATTTTCAAACGGTCTGTTATCAACGATCAAATTTCAACGGTCTATTTTCAAAGGGATATCTGGGAAATATCAAAGATAGCATGTGAACGGTCAAGAACGGTCAAGTGGTCAAGAACGGTCAAGAACAGTCAATAAAATCCTATAATCCAAAGATGTCCTAGCTAGACTGATTGAGTATAGGTTGCATGCTTGATGATATTTACAAATTTTCCTCCACTACTAACAACTTAGATTGCTAGACTAGTCTACTCGACTATGACCAAGGCCCAATCATTAGATCTTAGATTTTATAAATGCTTATTTAATTACTTATTTAAGCATTTATTGAATTTTTCTACCAATATTTTGGTTGATCATGATTACATGATGAACTTAAGAAATCAACAGAGATTCCAAATTGTGTAGTTACAGGAACAAAGAATAGAAGAACTAATGTGTTAATGGTGAGGGTAAAATGCTTAATTATCATTAACAACAATGTCATATATGGTTTAGCATGTGGTGGGACGGTGTCGGGGCTGGTTGTAGGGTCGACCCTTGCATATGCCCTATATATAAGCATACCGAATAGGATATCGCATGTGATGTTAATGAGGTTAAGGTTATTACCCAGGGGTTATCAAATGTTTTATGTACATGTTAGAACTATGATGGAGATGGGATCAAAAGGGTAGGTAAAATGCCCAATTATCATTAACTACAATGTCCTATGTGGTGGGACGGTGTCGAGGCGGGTTGTAGGCTCGACCCTTGCATATGTCCTATATATAAGCGTACTGAGTCGGATGATACAGGTGATGTTAATGAGGTTAGGGTTGTTACCTAAATAGGGTTTACAAAGCTATTTTTCAAACATTTAACTATATGAACTCACCAACCATGTGTTGACTATATTTTTGCATGCCTTCTCAGGTGACGAACAGGTTAACTAAGCAGTTCTTGCTTTTGAGCTAGGATTTCAGTTAGAGGACCTAGCATTTTTGGACCAGCATACTTTTGGAAAACATCATTATACATATTATTTTGTATATCTTGTGCAGATACAAGCTAGAAGATTTATGATGTTAACCGGAGATTTACATTGTTAAATTATGAACTAAACTGGTGTAATTTAACTTTGTAATTCTACTTTTATTTAGCAGTTTCTCAGTTATATTTATATATCATGTGCAATGCAAACAATTTGATCATTCCGATTATAAATCATGATATCGTGCCCGGGGAACCTTCCGCCCGACGGGGAATCCGATCCAACCCCGTCGGCTCGGGGTGTGACAGATTGGTATCAGAGCCATGGTTATAGAGAAACATAGGTCATTTATTTAAACGGTTTGGCCTAGACTATAACCTAGAGACCCTGCATGTAGAGAAAACAATACTTAGGATTTATTTGCATATTGTCTTCTGTATTCGAGCACCTCACTAACCAATATTCTTTTGGTTATGATCAGAATGCCTCCACGAAGACAACTTCCTCTGTTACCACCACCGCACGATTTGGCTCCACACTCATCCACACCATCACCGGCTGACTCACCACCTCCACCTCCTCCACCGCCACCTCCTCCTCCTCCACTTAACCCACCACCGGGTTTGAGCACGATCCCCATACTGGATCCTGCTACCATTGCTCTGGTAACTTTACTGAGCAGTTAGATGACTAACCAGATGAAAGAAGTCATACCGGAAATGCTCAACCGTCTTCGTAACGACGACAACCCCAACACTGGAAATTCATCAGGAGAAGCTAGTGGGAACACTAGCAGTACATCGCATTACTCCTACAAATCATTTGTAGGTTGTAAGCCGCCTAGCTTTAGCGGTACTGAAGGAGCCGTTGGATTAATCCAATGGATTGAAAAGATGGAGACTACCCTGGACATTAGCAGCTGTCCAGAGCATCATAAAGTTCGCTACTCTACTGGATCTTTCAACAAGCGAGCTTTGACCTGGTGGAACTCGCAGATTAATGCCAGGGGAAGAGAAGAAGCTATGGCAATGCCATGGGAAGAATTCAAGACATTATTAAAGGCAGATTTTTGCCCCAAGAACGAACTGCAGAAACTAGAGGTTGAACTATCTAACCATGTGATGAATGGGGAAAACCACATGGGGTATACAACTCGTTACTACGAGTTGGTTGATTTGGTGCCAGATAGGGTACCAACACTGGAGAAGCGGATAGACAGATATGTAGGTGGACTTCCCGCCTACATTCAGGGTTTAGTTGTTGCAGCCAACCCTGTTACTGTGGAGTCTACTGTGAGTTTATCCGGGAAACTCACTGATCTAATGGTAGCCTCAGGAATGTTGAAGAAAGAGGCTGACTCAGGCAAGAGCAAGGAAGAGTCATCAAAGAAACCCCACCATCACCCTAAGAAGAAACAAAAGGTCATCAAGAACTACACAATGGCTACACCTCTTCAACAAGTAGCAGCTGTACCTCAGAACCCAAACAGAAGACCCTACACTGGTGCATATCCATTATGTACCAAGTGTCAATATCATCATACTGCTGATACTCCTTGCAAACAATGTACGGGATGTGGACAAAAGGACCATTGGGTCCAATACTGCCGAATGGCACCAAATCAAGCAGTCAACAATGCTGCTTTAGCTCTCCCTCCACCCAAAAATCAGAACAACGGTGGATGCTATAACTGTGGCAAACAGGGCCACCTTGCCAAGAACTGCCCGAAGAAGACACAACAGGAAGTTCCAGCACCCCGGGGAAGGGCCTTAGCTATAGGAGCACCAGCTGCACGCCAGGACCCGAATGTGGTCACTGGTACGTTTCTGTTACATGACTTTTATGCATTTGTTCTATTTGATACTGGTGCGGATCAGAGTTTTATCTCCACCGATTTTGCATGCCAACTAGATTCTATAGAGGAACAGTTAGATTCCCCTTACATCATAGAAGTGGCTAACGGGAAACAGATCACAGTTAGTACGGTCTATAGGAATTGCCCATTGACACTTAATGGTCATACACCATCGATTTGATACCGATGGAGTTGGGTAGTTTTGACATCATAGTTGGAATGGACTGGCTTTCCTCTAATCGAGTGGAAGTCATCTGTTCTGAAAAGCTGCTTCGAATTCCATTGCCGATTGATCGTGTGTTGGAAGTCAAAGGGGATCAAGCAAAACGAAGTGTCAAAATCATCTCTTGCATAAAGGTGCGTAAGTGTCTACAGAAGCAGTGCGTAGCTTTCCTAGCTCATGTGGTGGAAAAGGAGAAGGACAAGAAAAAGATTCAAGATGTACCAGTAGTGAAAGAATATCCGAAAGTCTTTCCTGAAGACCTACCAGGTTTGCCTCCTGTGCAACCGGTAGAGTTTCGTATCGACTTAGTTCTTGGAGCGACCCCTGTTGCTAAATCTCCTTACAGGTTAGCACCTTCAGAGATGCAGGAATTGTCTAACCAGTTACAGGAACTACTCGATAAAGGTTTCATTAGACCGAGCTACTCGCCTTGGGGAGCTCCGGTCTTGTTTGTGAAGAACAAAGACGGATCGTTTCGGATGTGCATAGATTATCGAGAGCTGAACAAACTCACCATCAAGAATCGGTATCCATTACCGAGGATTGATAATTTGTTTGACCAACTGCAAGGAGCCCAATACTTCTCAAAGATTGACTTGCGGTCTGGATATCATCAGCTCAGAGTTCAAGAGGAAGACATACCGAAGACGGCGTTCCGAACCAGATACGGGCATTACGAATTCATGGTGATGCCTTTCGGATTGACAAATGCACCAGCGGTCTTCATGGACCTCATGAACCGAGTGTGAAAGCCTTATCTGGATCAGTTTGTCATCGTATTCATTGATGACATATTGATTTATTCAAAGAACAAAGAAGATCATGAGCAACATCTCAGAAAGATCTTGGAGCTGTTGAAGGATGAGAAACTCTATGCCAAATTCTCTAAATGTGAATTTTGGCTAAGGGAAGTTCAATTCCTTGTTCATGTAGTCAACAGCGAGGGAATACACGTGGATCCCGCCAAGATTGAAGCAATAAAGAACTGGGACACTCCGAAGACACCGACGGAGATACGGTCTTTTCTGGGTTTGGCAGGTTATTATAGAAGGTTTATCTTGAACTTTTCTAAGATAGCCTTGCCTCTTACCAAATTAACTCAGAAAAGTGAACCGTTTGTCTGGGAGCAGAAACAAGAAGATGCTTTTCAGACGTTGAAACATAAATTATGTGATGCTCCAATCTTGTCTCTCCCAGAGGGCTGTGATGACTTTGTTGTTTATTGTGATGCTTCCCATCAGGGACATGGCTGCGTACTAATGCAATGGGACAAGGTTATCGCTTATGCATCCAGATAGTTAAAGGTTCATGAGAAGAACTACACTACTCATGATCTTGAATTGGGAGCTGTAATCTTCGCATTGAAGATTTGGAGACATTATTTATATGGCACTAAGTGTACCATATTTACTGATCACAAGAGTCTACAGCATATCTTTGATCAGAAGGAACTCAACATGCGACAACGCCGTTGGGTTGAACTTCTAAATGATTACGACTGTGTAATCAAGTACCATCCGGGAAAGCGAACGTTGTAGCTGATGCCTTGAGCCGGAAGGAACGGGTCAAACCCTTGCGCGTCAGAGCAATGGGAATGACTGAACAGACGAGCTTACGAGACAAAATCATTCAGACACGACAAGAATCAGTTGATCGAGGAAACTGGAAGAAAGAGTTAGACTGCGGAGCAGAGAAACAATTAGAGACTAAGTCTAATGGAGTAATCTACTACCAGGATCGTATATGGATTCCGGCGGTAGACGAATTGAGAAGACTTATCTTCGATGAAGCACAAAAGACTAAGTACTCTGTGCATCCAGGCGCCGATAAAATGTACAAAGATTTGCGTGGATTTTATTGGTGGCCGGGAATGAAGAAAGACATAGCCGAGTACGTCGGTCAATGTCTTACTTGTGCGAAGGTAAAGGCGGAACACCAGAAACCGTCTGGTTTACTGGAACAGCCTGAGATTCCGCTCTGGAAGTGGGAACAAATAGCTATGAACTTTATTACCAAGCTACCCCGCACTTCCAGTGGTCATGATACGATCTGGGTTATCATCGATCGTTTAACTAAATCTGCTCATTTCTTGCCGATTCGTAAGACCTTCACGATGGATAAACCGGCAAGATTATACATCAATGAGATAGTGGTACGCCATAGTGTGCCATTGTCTATTATTTCAGACAGAGATAGCAGATTTACATCAAGGTTCTGGCAATCGCTACAGAAATCGCTAGGGACGCACTTGAATCTGAGTACAGTTTACCATCCACAAACGGACGGTCAAAGCGAACGTACGATTCAGACCCTGGAGGACATGTTGAGAACCTGTGTGTTGGATTTCGGTGGGAATTGGGACTCTCATTTGCCATTGATTGAATTCTCCTACAAAAACAGTTATCACAGTAGCATCGGATGTGCACGGTTCGAGGCTTTATATGGTCAGAAATGTTGATCACCGATCTGTTGGACTGAAGTTGGAGACAATCGAATAACTGGGCCAGAGCTTATTAAGGAAACCACTGACAAGATTGCCCAGATTCAACGAAGACTGCAAGCTACTAGGAGCAGACAAAAGAGCTACGCTGACAAACGGCGCAAGTCGTTGAAATTCCAAGTGGGAGACCGTGTCATGTTGAAGGTATCCCCTTGGAAAGGTGTAGTACGTTTTGGAAAGAAAGGCAAATTAGCACCACGATACGTGGGACCGTTAGAGATCATTGAACGTATTGGTCCTGTGGCGTATAGACTGAGATTACCAGATGAACTCAGTGGTGTGCATGACGTGTTTCACGTTTCAAACTTAAAGAAGTGCCTTGTTGACGAGTCACTTGTCATTCCAATCGAAGAAATTCAAGTCGACGAGCAGTTACACTTTATCGAGGAACCTTTAGAGATTATGGATCGCAAAGTTAAACAACTGAGACGAAGCCGTATTCCGATTGTAAAGGTTCGATGGAACTCAAAGCGCGGACCTGAGTTTACTTGGGAACATGAAGATCACATGAAGTCAAAGTATCCCAACTATTTGAAAAGGAAGCTTTGCCCGATAACAACTCTTAAATTTCGGGACGAAATTTCTCTAACAAGGGGAGACTGTAACATCCGTGCCGGAATCGTACCGGAGCAGTGATATCGACAGTACTATGAATAGTAATCAGGTACACATTTTATGCATTTCAGTAAATTTCACATTCATATTGTATGTCATTATCATTTCATGCACGAAACAATGAATCCAGAAACATTTCAGAGGAACTAAACTCAGAAAACATGGTTCATCAGTCAGATGTTTATCTGGCTTTACAGAACCATCATGTGATTATGTGTTAGGATTTTAGTACGTATAAACGTATGTGAGGCTTTATAATTAGAAAACAATATTGGAAAGCATAGTTATCGTCGTGTTCGTACGAATGACGATTCGAACGAATACACGCGACGACTGTACGATCCGATTCTAAACAGTAAATTCAATATTTTGAAAATTTAAAAGAAATGAAAGATATTAGTTAATTTATTAGGAATCACAACCTAAAATGATTTCTTAAATCTTAGATTTAAAACCGTGTCGTTTCATGACGAAAACCACAAGAAACGGGATTTTACGCGAAACCGAACGAGACCGAACTACCGGGTGTCTTGAAACATTAAATGTGGCATTAATTGCCATAACCACCACCACCAATCTCTCTCTCTCTCTTATCAATCTCGTTCTCTCTCTCTCTCACTAGAAGCACCACCATCTCTCTAAGATTTCTCAACCATCTTGCATCCGATTCAAGCATTTTAGGTGTCAAAACGATCCCCATGCAACGTAGATCAAGAAAGTACAAGAAGGTTGATGTTTCTCCCATCGATTTTGAGGTAAAAGTTCTAGTTAATTTTTGTTTTAGGGAGTATCACGAAATTTTGTTGATTAGTTATGTGTTAACCGGCTTAACCACTTAGAAAACCTTAGGATAAACATTAGCACGCAACTAGCCAACTATGGAAATCAATCTGTAGCAGGTTAGGATCGTAGAAAGGAAAATGATGATGCAGGTTCGTAGCCCAGCTGGACGGGCGAACCTTTTTGGGCCAAAAAGGAAGGTGGGACAAACCCGAAGATTCACGAACCTGCACATGGAGTCGCGAACCTAATGCATGCGAACCTAAGGACTCCTTGACCGAACCTATGCTTATCTAGCCGAACCAGTGGGGTGATGAACCTGTAAGCCTACACAGCCGAACCTCCCTTCAGTGGCCGAACCATGGTGCGAACCTTCACTACACCGCCGAACCTTCTATACGGCCGAACCCTTTAGGGTGGGCGAACCTGTTCCCTCCACGAACTTTATGGTGGGTCACGAACCTGCATACATGGAAACTCAGGGGAGCGAACGTTGCTTCCTTTATCAGCCGAACCCTAAAGGTTGCCGAACCTTAGGTAGCTGAACCGTAGATGGGCCGAACCTCCTGAGCTGGGCTAGGGACCAGCGGAACCCTAATAGATCCTCTCAAAGGTTCGCTGCTTTTGTGGTTAAGGAAACTTCCAACTATAAAGATCCTCAAACCTCCTCACGTGCATGGGACTAGGTGTGTATGTGAGTGCATGGGATGAATTAGGGTTTTCTTTTGATTAAAATCAAGGTCTAACTCTTGGGAATTTAAAATGGGTTAAGCACTATGACAAATAAAATAAGAATGGATTTCCTTAAAATCACCCTAACAACTTAGCATGAGTGGTTGGTACTTAGCTAGTTGACCCCGTATATCAAGTGAAAGACATTGAAAATAAAAGGCAAACAATGGGGTTAAGTTGGGCCCAATGGGCTTAATTAAGCCCATCATATGTTAAAGGATATTATAATAAAAGATAATGATGTTTTGACAAAAGAAAATGAATTTCAAACTTATTTTAAATTTAATTAAATGATTTTTCTAAATTATACTAACTTAATGGAAATTAGTTATAAATATTTTAATTAAAGGTTTATTTTTATTGAATTGTTTGGGAAATTATTGTAACATAGACAATATAAGTTGTCTGGAAATCGGACTAAAAACAAAGGAAACTCTGCCCGAATTTCGTAAAAATTTAAAAGTAAGTGGTTATAACTAATCATGGGATTTGGGGTTACAAATGTGTAATTGAACTAGACCATTTAGATTGAGTCTTAGAAGTACACTAGTATCTAGGACACTTAGTTGCACATCGAGACCAAGACATTAGATACGACGATTAATACATATACATATCGTATTCGAATTCTTGTAAAACAACTCAGGAACTGAAGAAACCTAAGCAACAACAACAAGCGCACATTTTGTGATAGATCATTTACACAACAACACAGGTGAGTTCATTGCCCCATTTCTAAACATTTTGCTTTACAAACGCGGGGCTGATAAGCATGCGTAAATTATTTTCTTGGATTGTATTTACTTAAATGCTTTACATAACATACTTATTATCTAACCAAATTTGTTAACCTAGATTATATCTAGGAACACTTATTGTAGGTTTCAAAAAGGATTATTTACTTATCATAAGTAGATAATTGTTTCAATTATGTATACTTATGCAACGATGTATTTTCAAACGATCTATTATCAATGGCCTATTTTCAAACGGTCTATTATCAACGATCAAATTTCAACGGTCTATTTTCAAAGGGATATCTGGGAAATATCAAAGATAGCATGTGAACGGTCAAGTATGGTCAGTAACGGTCAAGAACGGTCAATAAAATCCTATAATCCAAAAGATGTCCTAGCTAGACTGATTGAGTATAGGTCGCATGCTAGATAATATTTACAGATTTTCCTCCACTACTAAGAACTTAGATTGCTAGACTAGTATACTCGAGTATGAGCAAGGCCTAATCATTAGATCATAGATTTTATTAAATGCTTATTTAATTACTTATTTAAGCATTTATTGAATTGTTTCTACCAATATTTTGGGTGATCATGATTACATGATGAACTTAAGAAATCAATAGAGATTCCAAATTGTGTAGTTACAGGAACAAAGAATTGAAGAACTAATGTGTTAATGGTGAGGGTAAAATGCTTAATTATCATTAACAACAATGTAATATGTGGTTTAGTATGTGGTGGGACGGTGTCGGGGCGGGTTGTAGGCTCGACCCTTGCATATGCCCTATATATAAGCATACCGAATCGGATATCGTAGGTGATGTTAATGAGGTTAAGGTTATTACCCAGGGGTTATCAAATTTTTTATTACATGTTAGAACTATGATGAAGATGGGATCAAAAGGGTAGGTAAAATGCCCTATTATGATTAACAACAATGTCCTATGTGGCTTAGTATGTGGTGGGACGGTGTCGGGGCGGGTTGTAGGCTCGACCCTTGCATATGCCCTATATATAAGCATACCGAGTCGGATGATACATGTGATATTAATGAGGTTAGGGTTGTTACCTAAAGACGGTTTACAAAGCTATTTTTCAAACATTAAACTATATGAACTCACCAACCATGTGTTGACTTTATTTTTGCATGCCTTCTCAGGTGACGAACAGGTTAACTAAGAAGTTCTTGCTTTTGAGCTAGGATTTTAGTTAGAGGACCTAGCATTTTTGGACCTGCATACTTTAGGAAAACATCATTATACATATTATTTTGTATATCTTGTGAAGATACAAGATAGAAGATTTATGATGTTAACCGCAGATTTACATTGTTAAATTATGAACTAAACTGGTGTAATTTAACTTTGTAATTCTACTTTTATTTAGCAGTTTCTCAGTTATATTTATATATCATGTGCAATGCAAACAATCTGATCATTCCAATTATCAATCACGATATTGCGCCCCGGGAACCTTCCGCCCGACGGGGAATCCGATCCAACCCCGCCGGCTCGGGGTGTGACAATCGTGCACTTTCTTCATCTTGTCCTTGTACGCCGATGCAAATTCGTCCGCTTCATTCCTCAATTCCTCCAACTCGCAAAGCTGCAACTTCCTCTCTTTACCTGCATCATCAAAGTCCATGTTAACGGATTTCACCGCCCATAAAGCACGATGGGAAACTTCCACCGGTAAGTGGCATCCTTTCCCATAAACTAACCGGTAATGAGTGGTTCCAATAGTGTCTTAAAAGCAGTTTGGTAGGACCATAATGCTTCTTTCAATCGTAAGGACCAATCCTTACGATCCGAACGAACCGTTTTTTGAATAATTTCCTTAATTTGTCCATTGGAAACCTCAACTTGCCCACTAGTTTGCGGGTGGTAAGGAGTAGCTATACGATGATTGACACCATACCGTTTGAGCAATTTACCAAAGTTAAAGTTTTTGAAATGAGATCCCCCATCACTTATGATTACACGGGGAATGCCAAACCTTGAAAATATGTTGGATTGCACAAATTTGCACACAACGGTATGGTCATTCATTTTGGTGGCAATGGCTTCAATCCATTTAGACACGTAATCGACTGCCACCAAAACGTAGTAATTACCACGAGAATTCGGGAAAGGTCCCATGAAGTCAATTCCCCATACGTCGAAGATATCGACCACAAGGATTGGTTTCATGGGCATCTCATCCCATCTTGAGATGCTACCAAGTTGTTGGCATCTCAAGCACTGTTTAGCAAACACAGACGCGTCTCTAAATAAAGTAGGCCAAAATAGACCACAAGATAAAACCCGATGACCCGTCTTTTGGCCACTGAAGTGTCCCCCCCATGCAGATGCATGTGTCAGTGATAGAACCTCTTGCACTTCCTCTTCTGGGATGCACCTTCTGATTATCTGATCCGAACCAACCATGAAAACGTCGGGTTCATCCCAAATGTAATACCTTGCCTGAGCGAGAAACTGTTGCCTCTTCCGCTTTGTCGAATGCTCCGGTAATACACCTGCAGCCACATAATTTACAATGTCAGCAAACCATGGTAATTTAGAAACAGTAAGTAAATATTAATCAGGGAAGGATTCATTGATATCATTAGACTCTTCATCACTATTGACTCCAATCCTTGAAAAAGGGTCTGCAACTACATTATCACTTCCTTTCTTGTCCCGAATCTCTAAATCAAACTCTTGTAACAAGAGTATCCACCGAATGAGCCTCGGTTTAGCATCCTTCTTCTCCATAAGATATCTCATCGCACTGTGATCCGAGTAGATCACCACCTTGCTTCCCCAAATGTAAGACCTGAACTTATCAAGAGCATAAACTACAACAAGCAATTCATTTTTAGTAGTAGTATAATTCAGTTGAGCATCAGATAAAGTCTTACTTGCATAATAAATAGCCACTGGTTTCTTGTCAATCCTTTGACTCAAAACCGCCCCAACTGCATAGTCACTAGCATCACACATGATTTCAAATGGTAGGGACCAATTGGGCGCTTGTAGGATAGGGGCCTCAACTAACTTGTCTTTTAAAGTGTTAAAGGCAGTAAGACATTCATTATCAAAAACAAATGGGACATCTTTTAACAACAAATTACATAAAAGTTTAGTTGTTTTACTAAATCATTTAATGAACCGTCTATAAAACCCCGCATGTCCCAAAAACGACCTTATCCCTTTAACATTTGTGGGTGGTAATAAAGTAGAAATAACTTTGATTTTTGCATGATCTACCTCCATCCCACGTTTTGAAACCACATGACCTAAAACAATACCCTCTTGCACCATAAAATGACTTTTTTCCCAACTTAACACTAAATTTGTTTCAACACATCTTTTTAACACTTTAGTTAGTTGAGTAAAGCAAACATCAAAGGAATGACCAAAGATTGAAAAATCATCCATGAAAATTTCTAAGGAATCCCCAACCATATCTGAAAAGATACTCGTCATGCACCTTTGAAAGGTGGCTGGGCATTGCACAACCCAAATGGCATTCGCCTGAATGCGAAGGTGCCATATGGGCATGTGAATGTGGTCTTTTGTTGGTCATCTAGATGAATTCCAATATGATTGTAACCAGAATAGCCATCTAAGAAACAATAAAATTCCTGACCCGATAGCTTCTCAATGATTTGATCAATAAAGGGTAAAGGAAAGTGATCCTTGGAGGTAGCAGTGTTTAGCCTCCTGTAATCAATACATACCCTCCATCCTATGACAGGTCGTGTTGTTACCTGTTCCCCATGCTCATCAGTGACTGTTTGGATTCCTGTCTTCTTGGGTACTGTTTGTGTTGGACTCACCCATGTGCTGTCTGAGATGGGATAGATAATCCATGCATCCAACCATTTCAAAACTTTCTTCTATACCACCTCCCTCATATTAGGGTTCAACCTCCTTTGAGTGTCTCTCATCGGCTTGACATCTTGATCGTTTATAATCTTGTGCATCACAATAGCCGGACTAATTCCCTTCAAATCTGCTATGGTCCAACCGATAGATTCTTTATTCTCCCTTAACACTTTCATCAACTCTTGTTCTTGACTCTCGGTTAGATTTGCTGCAATGATCACCGGCAATGTGTGATCTTCACCCAAGAAAGAATACTTCAAGTTCTTGGGTAACTCCTTCAACTCCACCTTTGGTGGGACTTCCAATGAGGGCTTCAGTTGAGTGTCTATGTGGCCGGTAAACTTTCAATTTGGTGTGTCCACATTTGTTTTTACTCTTGAATTGCCAACACTTCACATTTCTTTTCAGCTTCCAGTAGCTTTTGAGCACACTTAACTTCAATCCTGTCACAAAGAACACAACTCTTTGGTGTCTTTCACACTTTCATGAGAATGACACCCGTCAATGATGTCCTCCATGAAGCATTCATCATTGACCAGAGGATTAGATGTATGGGAAAAAACATTCAACCTTAATCTTCTATTCCCAAAAGCCATATCCACCGTCCCGGTCATGCAATTTATCAAACATTGAGCAGTTTTCAAAAATGGTCTACCTAATATAACATTAGGTTGTGTGAAGCTAGTAGGAGATGCATAATCTAGTACCAAGAAATCAACTGGATAGTAAAAATCTTCCACTTTTACAATGACATTAGTTAATATACCATGGGGAAGTTTAGGTATCAAATCGGACAAAACCACGGTGGTTTCGGCCTTTTGCAAAGGTCCAAACTCGTATTGATCATATAAACTTCCCGGTAATATACTAACACTTGCCCCAAGATCAAGGAGTGCCTTATTAATTTTAAAATCATCAATTTAAATTGAAATCAAAGGAGCTCCAGGATCTTGAAGTTTTGGTGGAAGGGTACCCGACAAAACAGCACTCACATTATCAGTCAAATCAAGTTTTTTAGGAATTTTGTGGTGTCGTCTTTGGGTGCACATGTCTTTCAAATACCGAGCATATGCAGGAACTTGTTTGATAGCATCAATTAAGGGTAGATTGATTTTAACTTGTTTAAAAATTTCCCACATCTCATCTTGTTGTGGGCCCCTTTTATTGATGTTAGAATTATGTGAATTCAAAGCAGACGGGTAAGGAATGGTGGTTTTATCCTCCACATCCTTTCCCTTGGATGTTTCTACATTCGGTTTCAAAACATTTTCAATGGGTTCTTTAAAATATACTTTATTTTTAGGCTCTGGTGGAACAAGATCCTGTTCGGCATCACTCTCCTCACTTTGATTCACATCTTCCACCACTCTTTCTATCAAGTGTGGTGGAAGGACAACCTTGTTGTCATAAGATTTACCACTTCTTAAAGTTGTTACATGACTTACCTGAGCATTCTTGCTCTTTGACCCCGATGGTTGATGTTGAGGATTGAGTGTGGTGTCACTTTTATCTGTGAGTTTAAAGTTTTGAAATGATGACTGAAAAGTAGAAAACTAAAATCAGAAAGTGAAACCTTCGTCGTGTCCGTCTGGGTGACGATTCGAACGAATACGCGCGAAGGTGACGCGATCTGACGAAACCTTTAACATAATCGTTTTCGATAAAATAAATTAAGAAAATAAATTTAGAAGATTTACTAGGAATAACCATCTTTACAATGTTAAAATAAAACCATTTATTCAAAACCGTAAAACACGCGTGTTACGCGCCGGAAACGTAACGAAAAAGAAAACGAGCTACCGAAACGAACCCGAACACCCCGGTAGTATAAAAGCCCTAAATGAGACTTCTTCTTCATTTATTACCTCTCCACTCTCTCTCTAAAACCCTAATCCCGATTCTCTCTCTCTCTAGAGTTTCTCACACAAAAATCATCATAACTCACCCATTTCTTGACCAAATCACTCCATCTTGGTGCCAAATCGAAGCTCTTGATCTCCTCTACATGAAAGTACCACATATCAGAAGTGAAACCAACCAATATCGAGGTAATCTGAGCTTGAAAGTTATGAAAATTAGGGTTTTCAAACCCATTGGTCAAACCCTCTTCAAAACCAATTAAAAACCCTTCCACTCGAACCCTACAACCATGAAAACTAGTCCTAACATTCACCATCACAGAAAACCACCATGGGCCTTGACAGCAAACGTGGTTGGGACAACTGTAACATCAGTGCCGGAACCGTCACCGGAACAGTGATCTCTACAGTAAAACGAACAGTAACCAGGTACGAACTATATATATTTCATTGTTTATCATATTCATTTTATGTTTCATTGTAATTTCATGTCATTAACGAACAGATTCAGATTCAAATTAGAAAAACAAGTTCAGAACTATGGTTCGTCAGTCAGATAATTATCTGGCATCACAGAACCGTCATGTGATTAGGTGCTAGGATCTTATTATGTATAAACGTATGTGAGGCTTTACAGAACAAAACAACACGGATGTCGTTACGTGAATGCTAAACCGACGGATTATTCATATAGGTGACGATCTGTACGAATAAATCTGAAAGTTTAACGTTCTGAATGACATCTGATAATTAGAGAACAATATTGAAAAGTATAGTTATCGATGCGTTCGTACGAGTGACGATTCGAACGAATACGCGCGACGACCGTACGATTCGATTGTAAACCGTAAATTTAATATTTCTGAAAATTTAAAATAAATAGAAGATAAATAGTTAATTTATTAGGAATCACAACCTAAAATAATTTAGAAAACCTTATTTTAAGAGATCGTAATGTTTCGTTACTAGAAAAACCGAAACCGACGCGTACGCGAGAAACCGAGAGAAACCGAGCAAAACCGAACGAACCCGAACATACCCGAACGTTTAAAAACCATAAAAAGATCTTGAATACCATTTAACCTTCACAAAAATCATCATCTCTCTCTAAACCCGTAACTCTCTCTCTCTACCTTTCCTATCACTAAAACACTTAGATCTTGCTCAAATCTGCACCAAATTGGGTGTTCTTGGTGTCTGAACGACCATAGAAACGCGTAGATCGTGAAGAGAAGAAGAAATGGAGCTTTGAATGGCCAAAAACGAGGTAGAAACGAGTGAGAGATCACTGATTTACTGAAACATACACTATTCATCTTCTTCTTCGACCCAACTGAACGTTGTAGCTACTTTTCGACCTTCAAACCTTTAGGACCTGCACTAAATCAACTTGGGGAGCTAAGGAACAACCTAAATTGAAGATTGGGTGGCTGGAACATCGAATTTGAGGTAAGAATGAGCACAAACGAACTTATTTTTTTGTTGTTGTTACTGTTTCGAACGACCTGCACTTTGCAGTCGTTTTTGACTCTTCAAACCCTTAGTTTGTGCACAAAACTAGTGTAGGAACTTGAGGGACATGTTGGATTAAGGTTTGGAAAGGGCTGGAACTGAACAGGGATTAGAATCCATGGACTAGGGGCTGGGTAACTTGGCCTCATCGAACTGATGGTATTGGCAGATTCTGCCCAGCCAGTTCCTTTGTATTTTTAGCATAGTAAACGTTCAAGTTAACTCACGAGACTTTCCAGCATACTAGTTCAACATGTTAGGAACAACTTTCATCAAGACAAGTTTCATTGGTTCGGACTTTAAATGGGTCAAAACAGTGTCCTAAGTCAGAAGGTACTGAATGGAACACTGATTTTATATCAGCTGTTTGGACCCTCATTTGGACGAATTAGAAAGCCTATAAATAATGGATAGAAAGCTAACATCCGAAACTTGATCATGAAACTTTATTTTGCTCGATTTAGAGTTCCTATGATCAAGTTATGACCATAAGAACCTGAATCACCCTAGCTGAATGGTCATAAAGTTATTTTTGTTTAAGTTGGGTTCCATTGGTGTTAACCGATTTGGAATGCCACCAATACTAAGTTTTCTATAACACAAAAGCTTTCTAAACTCTTCCAATCTATAAACATATGTTTTAACGACCAATTGGTATTATAACCCTTGAATTTGTTAAGTAAAACCATGAGATTAATATGTTAAAACAGATAAAGGTTCAAAGTGACCATTCGGAGTGTTAACTGATTTCCAACTATTCAATACCAAGGATTTTCAATATAAAAGATATCTTACACTTTTCAAACATATAAACATGGGTTTTATGAGGTCAATGAGATTGAAACACTTGGGATTTCAATGATCAAAACAAAGAAACAAGATAACTTATGTTAAGTTAAAGAGGGTTGTTACATGGCCATGGGTTTCGAAAGAACTAAAGAACGACAAGGTAAGATCAATGGGAATACAATAAGAAGAACTAAGTATGGGTTGTTGGACCTTATGTTGTCAACATGCAACCCATAGCAAATTCATGGCATGGTTAAACAACTGAGAATATTCAAATAGAATAACTTTAATTAATAGCTAATTGTTATATTTTTATAAATGTCATTGGTTTTGTTTAAAGTTTATATAGTTATGAAAGTTATTTTATTATAATTGATTGGGATTTGGTTGTAAAATAGACAATATAAATTGTCTGGATTTGGATTAAAAACAAAGGAAACTCTGCCGAAATTTCTAAAAATGTAAAAGTAAGTTATTATTATAATTAAAGATGGGAAACTGGGATCATAAAAGGGTAACTAAGTTAGGTTAGATTCTAGATACACATAGTGCTAAGACACATAGTTGCACACACAAGAAGACCCGAACTTAGGCACAATGACTATTACGCGTACTTATTATATTCGAATTCTTATAAAACAACTCAGGAACCGAAGATACTTAGCTTACAATAAGAGTGCGCATTCTGTGATAGTACATTAGATATCAACACAGGTGAGTTCATTGCCCCTTTTCTAACATTTTGTTTTAAAACGCGAGGCTGAGAAGCATGCGTAAACTGTTTATTTAAATTGTTTACTTAAATGCCTTAAAATTTATATGTTTTACATATATATAAATGTTATCCTAGACCATGTGTAGGAAGGTTTTATGCAGGTTTACTAATTGATTTACTTATAAATTTAGTGAATAATCAGGTTAAACTAAACATTTCAACAGATCAAAACATTTCAAACGAATCAAACTAAACATTTTGACAAAACAAGTGTGTGAGTTCAAGGAATCAAACGAAACATTTTGACGAATCAAATGGGTGGTTTCAATGAATCAAACAAAACATTTTGACAAATCAAGTGGGTGAGTTCAACGAATCATACAAAACATTTTGACGAAATAAGTGTGGGATTTCAACGAATCAAACGAAACAATCTTTGCAAAGACAATATTCGATGTTCTACAAATCAAGTGTTTGTTGAACAACGAATCAAGTGTACAATTGATCAAAGAATCTAGTGTTCTATGATCAACGAATTAAGTACATCTTGAAACAGAATCAGACGAATCAATAAATCATTTTCAAGGGAAAGCCTGGGAAATATCAGAGATAACATACGCCAAAACAGAGGAAACATAAAACCCTACATTTCAAGAAGTCCTAGCTAGACCGTTTGATTTGTAGGTGGTATGTTTGAGGATATTTACAGATTCCCTAACTACTAAGTACCTAGATTGACAGACTAGTCTACTCGAGTTGACCAAAGGCCCCAATCATTAGGACTTAGATTTTATTAAATGTTTATTTATTATTTAATTAAGCATTTATAACTGTTTATACAATTACTGTATGAACTTATGAAGTCAACATGGATTTCAAATAATTGTAATTACAGGAACAGCAAACAGGGGAAACTCATGGGATTGTATTAAGGGTAAAAATGCTTAATTGTCATTAATAACAGTGTCCTATGCGTATTAGTATGTGGTGGGATGGCGTCTGGGCGGGCTTGTAGGCTCGACTCAGGGGTATGCCCTATATATAAGCATACCGATATGGATGATACATTGAAGTTAATGAGGTTAGGGTCTTTACCAAAGGAGGTTTTCAAATCATTTTCAATTACTAAAACTATATGAACTCACCAACCATGTGTTGACTTTATTTTTGCATTACATCTCAGGTGACGAACAGGTCAACTGAAAAGTTGTTTCTTTTGGACTAGGTTAAAGATAAAGGACCTAGCTTTTGGACCTGCATATTTTTGGACATCATACACAGTTATTTTGTATATCTTGTGCAGATACAAGATTGAAGATTTATGATGTTATAGTAGATTTACATTGTTAAATTATAAACTTAACTTATGTAATTTAACTTTGTAATTCTATTTTATTTTAGCATTTCTCAATTAAATCATGTGCGATGTAAACAATCTGATCACTTTCGATTATCTCACACGATATCGCGCCCCGGGAACCTTCCGCCCATCGGGGAAAACCCGATCCTACCCCGCCGGCTCGGGGTGTGACAGATTGGTATCAGAGCCATGGTTATAGAGAAATATAGGTCACTTATTTAAACGGTTTGGCCTAGACTATAACCTAGGGACCCTGCATGTAGAGAACATAGGATTTAAGGCTTATTTGCATACTGTCTTCTGTATTTGATCATTACACTAACCGATGACTTTATTTGTTATGATCAGAATGCCGCCGCGAAGATAACCTCCCTTGTTACCTCTACCACCACAAGACTTGGCTCCACACCGTCGCCGAATGATTCACCACCTCCTCCACCTCCTCCTCCCCCTCCTCCGTTGATGAACCAAGCATCTGGTTCGGGCACAACACCGACTCTGGATCCTACTACTATCGCTCTGGTGACGTTACTGAGTAGCTAGATGACAAGTCAGATGAAATAAGCAATACCGGAGATGTTCCTTCGTCTTCGTAATGAAATCCTCAACACTGGCAACACATCAAGAGAAGCCAGTGGGAATACTGGAGATTCATCTCATTACTCCTACAAGTCCTTTGTAGGATGTAAACCACCCAGTTTTAGTGGGTCTGAAGGCGCCGTTGGATTAATCCAATGGATTGAGAAGATCGAGACAACTTTGGATCTCTGTAGCTGCCCTGAACACCACAAGGTCCGTTATTCAGCTGGAACATTCAACAAGCGGGCTCTGACTTGGTGGAATAGTCAGATCAACGCCCGAGGAAGAGAGGAAGCTATGGCAATGCCATGGGAAGACTTTAAGGCACTGCTGTGAACAGAATTATGCCCCAAGAATGAGCTACAGAAGTTGGAGGTTGAACTATCCAACCATGTGATGAAGGGGGCTAATCACATAGGTTACACTACTCGTTATCACGAGCTAGTTGCCTTGGTACCTGACATGGTACCAACGTTGGAGAAAAGAATAGACAGATATGTGGGTGGACTTCCCGCCTGCATTCAGGGCATGGTTGTCTCAGCCAACCCTACTACTGTTGAATCTGCGGTGAGATTGTCTGGGAAACTCACTGATCTCATGGTAGCCTCTGGAGTCTTAAAGAAGGAGGCTGAACCCAGAAAAACAAAGCAGAGGCTTCAAAGAAACCCCACCACCACCAGAAGAAGAAACAGAAGACCATCAAGAACTACACGGTGGCCACACCTCTTCAACAAGTAACAGCAGCTGTCGCACCCCGAGAAATCCCGTCCCTTCCGGGGCGCGAGCGGCGGCAGATTGTCAGGATCGCAGTCTCCGGTCACACAACATGCGAGACCTATATGTCTGGTTTCATACATACGTCCAATAACTTGGATAAAATAGTTTGTAAAATCAGAGTTGCGGAAATAAAATATATGTTAACAAAACAGTTTAACATTCATAGGTAGCGGAAGCGTTAATTTAAAACGGTTTTCAAAATGTTAAGTAACAATAGTTGCGGAAGCGATTAAAGATGTTTGACAATACATAAGTAACATGATCAAATGAACACAATGTTTAATAGACTAAGACACTTAAACAGATGCATGCGACTCCAGCCTAGCATCCTATTCCTTGTGCGCGTGCCTTAGTTACCTGAGAAAACATGCGAGTAAAAGGTCAACACAAAGGTTGGTGAGAACACAGGTTTGTAATCAGCAGTAAACATCAAGTGTTTAAAGTAAATGTTTAGCAGGTCTATTTTTCAATACAATGCAATATCAATTGATAGCTAGTCAATATGTTTTATATCATATGCGGGTTCGCAACCGAAGCTAACATGCTGCCTCCCGCCATATCCATCCAAGATATGGTAAATGTTGTTTGGTCAATTATGCACTGTTCCGACCTCCAGTCGGGGTGGCCATACGGCTCGCAACAGTGGGGCTTGTCAGGCCCAAATAGTACTATTCAGAATTACCACGCTGAGCGCTACGCGCTATTAACGGTTCGAGGTGTGTTTAATGAGGACTTATCAGTTTTGTGGATGAATGCCACACATATGCATATACGATATTAGCATGTACAAAAATAACCAAAAGTGTGTAAGTTGTTCAAGACAGCTGTTTGCAATGTTTTCTCCCCCAAAGGTAGAAAATAGAAAAAGGGGCCGTGAACTCACCTGGTTAGCAGTTCCGGTATGTTCGTGTGTTCGCGTCTGCGAAAGCTAGCAGTCCTGCTAGTAAGCACCTATAACCATATAGGTGTGAGTATGTGTTATGTGTTGTGTTGTATCCCATACAACTCCAAGTGTCGGTGTGCTCAACCGAGTGCGTGTGTTAACTTGTGAGACTCGACGAATCGTTGGTGACACGATCGTTGTGTTTATGTGCCTTGATGCACATAAGACACCAAAATGTATCCTATGACTCTAATCACCTAAGTTGCTATTTTTAGAAAGTTTCCAACTTAGGAAAGTGTGGTTATGAAATCCCATTTCATAAACTAATAACTTCCAATATGTTTATAAAACATGTTTAAACTCTTAAAACACGTCGTTTGCGCATAAATCACCATTTATGCCGTTTTGCCCAAATAAAGTTTCCTTATTTGGAAAGTATCCGTTTAAAACTCGTTTTCGCAAATCAAGGTTTCCAATATGCTTAGAAATCATTTCTAAACATATTTCAATATCCCAAGTTCATCAAAACACTTTAAAACATCAAAAGCCCTCTTTTGATTTATAAAAGTTTCCATTTTTAGCAAGTTTCTACAAAACTAAGTTTTTGACAAAATCAAATATCCCAATGTGTTTCTAAACACTTCAATACACATTTAACAACATCTAGACATGTCTAACATGTCTAGATTATCACAAATCCAAGATTGCACATAAAAGTTTCCTTTTATGGCAAGTTTGTCCAAATCATCGTCAAATCTACCAATAACTCAATCAAACTCAAATCTAACATTCTAATATTATCAAACCAGTAAATCTATAACATCTATTCAACAAATCACCAACGATTTCAAGCACAATAACTAAACGGAGTTGCATGTGGGTTTTTACCCATTGCATGTGCGATCTAACTATAGATAAACACAAGAAACTACCTTAGAAGCTTAAATCCGTGGTGTGACAGGTTCTGGAAGCTCGAATGAAGGCTGGTGTGGATCGTCTTGCTTGTTGGTGGCCTCCAAGAACTCCCTTTGGTGCTCCAATGGCTTCCAATCACCAACAATGGCTTCTAATGGTGTTAGCAGAGGTTTAAGCTTGTTTTCAGGTGGGTTTTGGTCGCAACAGTGAGTGGGAACTCGGAGAAAATGGGAAGGAGTTCGACTGAAATGAAGTGGGTTGGTTTATATTGAAATTTTGATCTGCATGGCCTTCGCGTACCGCGGAGGCCGATCAAAAATCATCATCGCGTAGCGCGATGTAATTCGGGAGTCTCGACTCCCGGTTTGCTTCGCGTATCGCGAAGCTTCTCGCCGAAGGGGGTATCGCGTACCGCGACAGGCCAACTTCATTGTTTTTCGATTTCGATGATATGATTTCGCTCGTACTCGATTCCTAACGTTTATCCAAAGCATCTAATACACGTTTAGCACATAATCATATAGTAACATATAAGTTTGATCACCAACGTTCGTGAGACTCGTGTGTGTGTTTCGATAATTCCTCGAATTATCTAAGATAGTTTGTGTTCGTGTTCTACGAAGTGTTTGCACGCTTGATTAATCCTAATCAACGTGTAGTGCACAATTCAATAATTATCCGAACTATTGTCTGGTGTTAGTGTTGTGGTTGCCACACTTGGTTTCCAAAACCAATGTGCGATGTATGATTATCGTTTCGTAGATGTTTGTGTTCAACTCATCTAATTAAACATAATTAAATGAAATGCAACAAGTATGAATGTGAAATGTAAAGAATATAAGAGTTGCAATTTACCTGAAATTGCCGGGTGTCACATCATCCCCTTGTTGAAAGAAATTTCGTCCCGAAATTTGGTTGTTGTTGGTAGTGTTTGAGAAGCAACAGTGTTTGAAAGACAAAAATTTTCCGGTTGTCACATCATCCCCTTGTTGAAAGGAATTTCGTCCCGAAATTTATTTGCTGTTGTCGACATTCGACGTTGTCTGCTTGAAGAGATGGGGATATTTGCGCATCATCTGATCTTCACGTTCCCACGTGAATTCAGGTCCGCGTTTTGAGTTCCATCGGACTTTGACAATAGGAATCTTACTCTGTTTGAGTTGTTTGACCTCACGGTCCATGATCTCTACCGGTTCTTCCACGAACCGTAGCTGTTCATCCACCTGGATCTCATCCAGTGGAACAATAAGTGTTTCATCCGATAAACACTTTTTCAGGTTCGAGACATGAAATACGTTGTGCACTCCGTCGAGTTCGGTTGGCAAGTTGAGTTGGTATGCCACCGGACCAATCCTCTTCAGGATCTCGAAAGGTCCAATATACCGTGGGTTCAGTTTGCCTCGTTTACCAAAACGAATGACGCCTTTCCAGGGTGAAACTTTCAGAAGGACTTTGTCTCCTACCTTAAATTCCAAAGGCTTTCGGCGTTTGTCGGCATAGCTCTTTTGACGGTCACGAGCTGCTGCCATGCGGTTTCTGATTTGCACGATTTTCTCTGTTGTTTCATGCACAAGTTCCGGGCCAGTGAGCTGGCTGTCGCCCACTTCCGCCCAACATATGGGTGATCGGCATTTCCTGCCATAGAGTGCCTCAAAAGGCGCTGCTTTGATGCTTGTGTGGTAACTGTTGTTGTAGGAGAACTCCACCAATGGCAGGTGAGTTTCCCAACTACTTCCAAAATCCACTACGCATGCTCGTAGCATATCTTCAAGGGTTTGTATCGTGCGTTCACTCTGGCCATCAGTTTGTGGGTGGTATGCTGTACTCATATCCAACCGCGTGCCAAGCGACTTTTGTAGTGATTTCCAGAAGTTAGAAGTGAATCTGGCGTCTCGATCCGAAATAATGGAGATCGGCACTCCATGTCGCGAGACCACTTCCTTGACATAGATTCTGGCCAGTTTTTCCATCTTGTCATTTTCCTTGATCGCAAGGAAATGTGCTGACTTAGTCAGTCGGTCCACAATCACCCATATTGTGTCACATCCACTTGGGGTACGGGGTAATTTGGTGATAAAATCCATGGAGATTTGTTCCCATTTCCACATGGGGATCTCGGGCTGTGTGAGTAATCCAGATGGTTTCTGGTACTCGATCTTGACTTTAGCACAAGTCAAGCATTTGCTGACGTAGGTGGCGATGTCAGCTTTCATGTGTGGCCACCAGTAAAGTATCTTCAGATCATGGTACATCTTATCAGATCCAGGGTGAACGGAATACCGGGATTTGTGAGCCTCGTCCATCACAAGGTCTCGTAAGTTCCCGTAATGTGGAACCCAGACGCGTTCCATGAAGTATTGTAGGCCATCGGCTTTTTCCTTAAGTTGCTGTTCCATTCCCCTTAATGATTCAGCCGCTAAGTTTTCAGGTTTAAGTGCCTCCACCTGGGCACTGCGTATCTGTTCAGGAAGATTGGGATGGATGGTGAGTTGTAAAGCTCGTACCCTCTTGGGTTTCGATGTGTTTTTCCGGCTTAGGGCATCGGCCACAACATTGGCTTTCCCCGGGTGGTACTTGATAGCACACTCATAGTCGTTTAGGAGCTCGAGCCAGCGACGTTGTCGCATGTTCAGTTCCTTCTGCTCGAATATGTGTTGGAGACTCTTGTGATCAGTGTATATCGTACACTTTGTACCGTACAGGTAGTGTCTCCAGATCTTGAGGGCGAATACCACGGCTCCAAGTTCTAAGTCGTGGGTGGTGTAGTTCTTCTCGTGGACTTTCAGTTGTCGAGAAGCATATGCGATCACCTTGTCTCGCTGCATCAGCACGCAGCCGAGTCCTTGTATCGAGGCATCGCAATATACTACGAAGTCATCCGTTCCATCAGGAAGTGATAAGATTGGTGCACTACAGAGCTTCTGCTTGAGAAGTTGGAATGCAGCTTCTTGTTTGTCAGTCCAGAGATACTTCTTGTCCTTATGGGTTAAGGCTGTAAGGGGTTGGGCTATCTTCGAAAATCCTTCGATAAATCGTCGATAATAGCCGGCCAATCCTAGGAATTGTCGCACCTCAGTTGGGGTCTTTGGTGCTTCCCAGTTCTTGATTGCCTCTATCTTAGATTTATCCACATGAATCCCTTGTTCATTAACAATATGTCCCAAAAATTGGACTTCTCGAATCCAGAAGTCGCACTTTGAGAGTTTAGCGTACAGCTTCTCTTTCCGTAGCAGTTCAAGAGCCAATTGCAGATGCTCTTTGTGTTCTTCCTGAGTTTTGGAGTAAATAAGTATATCATCAATGAAAACAATGATAAACTTGTCAAGGTATGGTTTGCACACTCTATTCATGAGGTCCATGAATACTGCGGGTGCGTTTGTCAGTCCAAACGGCATAACCAAGAACTCATAATGGCCATACCGAGTGCGAAAAGCAGTCTTGGGTATATCTTCCTCCTGAATCCTCAACTGATGGTACCCAGATCGCAGATCGATCTTGGAATAATAACTCGATCCTTGCAGTTGATCGAACAAATCGTCGATGCGGGGTAAGGGGTAACGGTTCTTGATTGTTACTTTGTTCAATTCCCGATAGTCAATGCACATACGAAACGTGCCATCCTTCTTCTTTACAAACAAGACCGGAGCTCCCCAGGGTGAGAAGCTTGGTCTAATGAAACCTTTGTCCAACAGCTCTTGCAGTTGATTGGACAGTTCCTGCATCTCCGAAGGTGCAAGTCGATATGGTGCTCGTGCAATGGGCGCTGCTCCCGGCACAAGGTCTATGCGGAACTCCACTTGCCGAGGTGGTGGTAGTCCTGGTAGATCCTCAGGGAATACATCGGGATAGTCGCATACGACTGGGATTTCTTCTATTCTCTGTTCCTCTTCAGTCTTGTCGGTGATAAGTGCCAATATGGCTGTGTATCCCTTTCGTAAGCATTTGTGAGCCTTCATGCACGAGATGATGTTCAGAGGAGTGTCACTCCTTTCGCCCTTGATATCTAGAGTTTCTCCGTTAGGGAGGGGTATGCGCACAACCTTGTCGTGGCAAATGATTTCAGCCTGGTTTTCAGACAACCAATCCATGCCCACTACGACATCGAAACTGCCTAGTGTAACTGGCATGAGATCAATCTTAAATTTATGGCCTGCTAGCTCTAGAGTGCATTCTTTAAGAATGTGCTTAGTTACAATCAATTTACCATCAGCTAGCTCTACCGTGTAGTCCACATCTAAGGGTGTCGGGGTAAGGGCAAATATCTCACTAAAATCCTTAGATATAAAGCTTTTCTCAGCTCCAGTATCAAACAATACAGATGCATAATTATCGTTCAAGAGATACGTACCGGTTGCAAGGTTGGGGTCCCTTCTGGCCTCCTTGGCCCCAATCACGAAGGCTCGTCCCCTCGTGCCATTGTTCCCGTTGTTGTTGTTCTGTTGGTTGTTGTTGTTGTTCTTCAGGTGCGGGCAGTCCTTCTTGAAATGCCCTGGTTTGCCACATTCGAAGCAACCCTTTGGTGCTTCAAGTTGTTGTTGTTGTTGTGGCTGTGGGGTCTTTACGAGCAGTTCACCCCTGCAGTCCTTGGCTGCATGTCCCCCTTTTCCACAACGCTGGCATTGGAAGCGGCCACATTGTCCCTGTGCATGATGGAAGTTGCACTTGTGGCATTTGGGGTGTTTTCCAGCATAACCTCCTTGGTTCTGGGTGGTTGGGATGGGTGGGGCATAAGCTTGGGTTGATCCAAACTTGCGCTGTTGCGGTGGTGGTTGGAGAGTGGTTGGTTTGTTCAGGGTGTCATCCCATTTTCGTTTTCCCTTATCGTTGGTTGTGGTCACAGCACCACGTGGTGGTAAGAGTCCTTGTGCAACCGCCGAGTCAGTGAGTTTGTGGGTAAGTCGTACGGCTTGTTGCATGGTAATGGGGTCAGCAGAGAGTACCATTCCCTGGATTTGAGGTGGCAATCCATCGATATATTTCTCTATGTGCTTGAAAGGTGGATTTGCCATCTCCGGGCACAGGTTTGCCAGTTCATAAGACCTGGCAGTGTAGGCCTCAACCTCGGAACCTATCATTTTGTGGTTCCAGAACTCCGTCTCAAGTTTCTGCACTTCACCGCGGGGACAGTATTCGCGGTTCAACATCTGCTTAAAATTTTCCCAAGGCAGAGCGTTGGCTGCATCAAGCCCTAGGTTTTGGACATTGGCGTTCCACCAAGTGAGGGCAGCTCCCTCGAACGTCCCTGCAGCGAACTTGACCCTGTCCTCGTTCCTGCAGTTGCTCATGGCGAAAGCTGATTCCGCCTTCTCGATCCATCGCAATAGTCCAACGGCTCCCTCAGTGCCGCTGAACGAGTGAGGTTTGCAGTCCAGAAACATCTTGAACGTGCAGAGAGGTGGGTTAGGATTTGCTCCTGGAATATGCAAAGAGTAGAGTTGGGTTAAGTATCGAGTGAGTGTATTGAATTGGAAACAAGTGATTGTGATGCGAGGTGAATATGAAAAGGATTCATCACCTTGGTTCAGTAGGTTTTGGTTACGGGCAGCTTCCCGTGCAGCAAGTACCTCCTCAACCCGTTCGTTGATGAGGGCGTTCAACTCAGCTTGAGTCAAGTTGATGTTTCCACGTCCGCCCGCATTCCTGCGTCCTCCACGTCTTCCAGCCATGATCTTCATAGCGAGAATACGTGTTAGTGTTTGACTAATGACTAATGTAGTGTGTGTGGTAGGCATTGTAAAGAAGTATGTAAAACTATCGGCTCTTGTCCGTCATGTGCAGTCACATACGGTGTTGATGGCGATATCATATAGTAAGTGTGTATACTAAGTGTGAGTGTAATCATGTATACAAGCATCACAATACTAAGCTCTATGTGTTGTGTGGAGACTAGTGGTTATAGACTAAGTTCACTAAATGCAAACCTAATTCGCAATAACCGGAGGCTCTGATACCAATCTGTCGCACCCCGAGAAATCCCGTCCCTTCCGGGGCGCGAGCGGCGGCAGATTGTCAGGATCGCAGTCTCCGGTCACACAACATGCGAGACCTATATGTCTGGTTTCATACATACGTCCAATAACTTGGATAAAATAGTTTGTAAAATCAGAGTTGCGGAAATAAAATATATGTTAACAAAACAGTTTAACATTCATAGGTAGCGGAAGCGTTAATTTAAAACGGTTTTCAAAATGTTAAGTAACAATAGTTGCGGAAGCGATTAAAGATGTTTGACAATACATAAGTAACATGATCAAATGAACACAATGTTTAATAGACTAAGACACTTAAACAGATGCATGCGACTCCAGCCTAGCATCCTATTCCTTGTGCGCGTGCCTTAGTTACCTGAGAAAACATGCGAGTAAAAGGTCAACACAAAGGTTGGTGAGAACACAGGTTTGTAATCAGCAGTAAACATCAAGTGTTTAAAGTAAATGTTTAGCAGGTCTATTTTTCAATACAATGCAATATCAATTGATAGCTAGTCAATATGTTTTATATCATATGCGGGTTCGCAACCGAAGCTAACATGCTGCCTCCCGCCATATCCATCCAAGATATGGTAAATGTTGTTTGGTCAATTATGCACTGTTCCGACCTCCAGTCGGGGTGGCCATACGGCTCGCAACAGTGGGGCTTGTCAGGCCCAAATAGTACTATTCAGAATTACCACGCTGAGCGCTACGCGCTATTAACGGTTCGAGGTGTGTTTAATGAGGACTTATCAGTTTTGTGGATGAATGCCACACATATGCATATACGATATTAGCATGTACAAAAATAACCAAAAGTGTGTAAGTTGTTCAAAACAGTTGTTTGCAATGTTTTCTCCCCCAAAGGTAGAAAATAGAAAAAGGGGCCGTGAACTCACCTGGTTAGCAGTTCCGGTATGTTCGTGTGTTCGCGTCTGCGAAAGCTAGCAGTCCTGCTAGTAAGCACCTATAACCATATAGGTGTGAGTATGTGTTATGTGTTGTGTTGTATCCCATACAACTCCAAGTGTCGGTGTGCTCAACCGAGTGCGTGTGTTAACTTGTGAGACTCGACGAATCGTTGGTGACACGATCGTTGTGTTTATGTGCCTTGATGCACATAAGACACCAAAATGTATCCTATGACTCTAATCACATAAGTTGCTATTTTTAGAAAGTTTCCAACTTAGGAAAGTGTGGTTATGAAATCCCATTTCATAAACTAATAACTTCCAATATGTTTATAAAACATGTTTAAACTCTTAAAACACGTCGTTTGCGCATAAATCACCATTTATGCCGTTTTGCCCAAATAAAGTTTCCTTATTTGGAAAGTATCCGTTTAAAACTCGTTTTCGCAAATCAAGGTTTCCAATATGCTTAGAAATCATTTCTAAACATATTTCAATATCCCAAGTTCATCAAAACACTTTAAAACATCAAAAGCCCTCTTTTGATTTATAAAAGTTTCCATTTTTAGCAAGTTTCTACAAAACCAAGTTTTTGACAAAATCAAATATCCCAATGTGTTTCTAAACACTTCAATACACATTTAACAACATCTAGACATGTCTAACATGTCTAGATTATCACAAATCCAAGACTTGCACATAAAAGTTTCCTTTTATGGCAAGTTTGTCCAAATCATCGTCAAATCTACCAATAACTCAATCAAACTCAAATCTAACATTCTAATATTATCAAACCAGTAAATCTATAACATCTATTCAACAAATCACCAACGATTTCAAGCACAATAACTAAACGGAGTTGCATGTGGGTTTTTACCCATTGCATGTGCGATCTAACTATAGATAAACACAAGAAACTACCTTAGAAGCTTAAATCCGTGGTGTGAGGTTCTGGAAGCTCGAATGAAGGCTGGTGTGGATCGTCTTGCTTGTTGGTGGCCTCCAAGAACTCCCTTTGGTGCTCCAATGGCTTCCAATCACCAACAATGGCTTCTAATGGTGTTAGCAGAGGTTTAAGCTTGTTTTCAGGTGGGTTTTGGTCGCAACAGTGAGTGGGAACTCGGAGAAAATGGGAAGGAGTTCGACTGAAATGAAGTGGGTTGGTTTATATTGAAATTTTGATCTGCATGGCCTTCGCGTACCGCGGAGGCCGATCAAAAATCATCATCGCGTAGCGCGATGTAATTCGGGAGTCTCGACTCCCGGTTTGCTTCGCGTATCGCGAAGCTTCTCGCCGAAGGGGGTATCGCGTACCGCGACAGGCCAACTTCATTGTTTTTCGATTTCGATGATACGATTTCGCTCGTACTCGATTCCTAACGTTTATCCAAAGCATCTAATACACGTTTAGCACATAATCATATAGTAACATATAAGTTTGATCACCAACGTTCGTGAGACTCGTGTGTGTGTTTCGATAATTCCTCGAATTATCTAAGATAGTTTGTGTTCGTGTTCTACGAAGTGTTTGCACGCTTGATTAATCCTAATCAACGTGTAGTGCACAATTCAATAATTATCCGAACTATTGTCTGGTGTTAGTGTTGTGGTTGCCACACTTGGTTTCCAAAACCAATGTGCGATGTATGATTATCGTTTCGTAGATGTTTGTGTTCAACTCATCTAATTAAACATAATTAAATGAAATGCAACAAGTATGAATGTGAAATGTAAAGAATATAAGAGTTGCAATTTACCTGAAATTGCCGGGTGTCACAGCAGCACCACAGAACCCCAACCGCAAACCTTACACTGGCACGTTTCCTCTGTGTGCCAAGTGTCAGTATCATCATGCTGCTAACACTCCCTGCAAGCTTTGCATGGGATGTGGAAGAAAGGGCCATTGGGTCCAGTACTGCCGGGTGACACCTAACCAAGTAGTCAACAATGCTGCTTTGGCTCTCCCTCCACCAGCTAATCAGAACCATGGTGGATGCTACAACTGTGGTGAACAAGGCCACTTTGCGAAGAACTGCCCGAAGAAGGCACAACCAGCAGTTCAAGCATCCCGTGGACGAGCCTTTGCCATTGGAGCACCAGCTGCACGCCAGGACCCAAATGTGGTCACTGGTACGTTTCTCTTACATGACTTTTATGCATCTGTTCTATTTGATACTGGTGCGGATCAGAGTTTTATCTCTACCGACTTTGCATGCCAACTAGATTCCATAGAGGAACAGTTAGACTCCCCTTACATTATAGAAGTAGCTAACGGGAAACAGATCACAGTTAGTACAGTTTATAGGAACTGCCCATTAACACTAAATGATTATACATTTACCATCGATTTGATACCGATGGAGCTGGGTAGTTTCGATATCATTTTTGGAATGGATTGGCTTTCGTCTCATCGAGTGGAGGTCATCTGCTCTGAAAAGCTGCTTCGAATTCCATTGCCGTGTGATCGTGTATTAGAAATGAAAGGGGATCAAGCAAAACGAAGTGTCAAAACCATCTCTTGCATAAAGGCGCGTAAGTGTCTACAGAAGCAGTGCATAGCTTTTCTGGCTCATGTGGTGGAAAAAGAGAAAGACAAGAAGAAGATTCAAGATGTACCGGTAGTGAAAGAATATCCTGAAGTATTCCCTGAAGATCTGCCAGGTTTGCCACCTGTGCGACCGGTAGAGTTTCATATTGACTTAATTCCTGGAGCAACTCCAGTTGCTGAATCTCCCTACATGTTAGCACCTTCAGAGATGCAGGAATTGTCTAATCAATTACAGGAGTTACTTGACAAGGGATTTATCAGGCCGAGCTACTCACCTTGGGGAGCTCCGGTCTTGTTCGTGAAGAAGAAAGACGGATCGTTCAGAATGTGCATAGATTACAGAGAGCTGAACAAACTAACCATCAAGAATAGGTATCCATTGCTGAGGATTGATGATTTGCTTGACCAACTGCAAGGAGCTCAATATTTCTCAAAGATTGACTTGCGGTCTGGATATCATCAGCTGAGAGTTCAAGATGAAGACATACAGAAAACGGCCTTCCGAACCAGATACGGGCACTATGAATTTTTGGTAATGCCCTTCGGATTGACAAATGCACCTGCGGTTTTCATGGACCTCATGAACCGAGTGTGCAAGCCGTACTTGAATCAGTTTGTCATTGTCTTTATTGATGACATACTGATTTATTCCTAGACCAAAACAGAACTTGAGCAACACCTTAAAAAGATCTTGGAGCTGTTGAAGAAAGAGCAACTCTATGCTAAATTCTCTAAGTGTGAATTCTGGCTAAGAGAAGTTCAATTTTTGGGTCATGTAGTCAACAGCGAGGGAATTCATGTAGATCCTGCCAAGATTGTGGCGATAAAGAATTGGGACACTCCGAAGACACCGACGGAGATACGGTCTTTTCCGGGATTGGCAGGTTATTATAGAAGGTTCATCTCGAATTTTTCTAAGATAGCTCTACCACTCACTAAGTTAACCCAGAAAAGTGAACCGTTTGTCTGGGAGCAGAAATAGGAAGATGCTTTTCAGACATTGAAACAGAAACAATGTGATGCTCCAATCCTATCTCTCCCAGAGGGCTGTGATGACTTTGTTGTGTACTGTGATGCTTCCCATCAGGGACTCGGTTGCGTGTTAATGCAACGGGACAAAGTTATAGCCTATGCATAAAGACAGTTAAAGGTTCATGAGAAGAACTACACTACTCATGATCTTGAACTGGGAGTTGTAATCTTCGCACTGAAGATTTGGAGACATTATTTATATGGCACCAAGTGTACCATATTCACTGATCACAAGAGTCTGCAACACATCTTTGATCAGAAGGAGCTCAACATGCGACAACGCCGTTGGGTTGAACTTCTGAATGATTATGATTGTGTAATTAAGTATCATCCGGGAAAGGCGAACGTTGTAGCTGATGCCTTGAGCCGGAAAGAACGGGTCAAACCCCTACGTGTTAGAGCAATGGGGATAACCGTGCAGACCAGTTTAAGTGACAAGATTATCCAAGCACAACAAGAAGCACTTGACCGAGGCAATTTGAAGAAGGAACTTGATTGCGGAGCGGAGAAACAGTTTGACACGAAGCCTGACGGAATCATCTACTATAAGGATCGAGTATGGATTCCTGCGGTAGATGAATTGAGAAAACTTATCTTCGATGAAGCACACAAGACTAAATAATCTGTTCATCCAGGCGCTGATAAAATGTACCAAAACTTGCGTGGATTTTATTGGTGGCCTGGAATGAAGAAAGACATAGCCGAATATGTCAGTCAATGTCTAACGTGTGCAAAGGTAAAGGCGGAACACCAGAGACCGTCTGGTTTACTGGAACAGCCTGAAACTTCGCTCTGGAAGTGGGAACAAATAGCTATGGATTTCATTACCAAGCTACCCCGCACTTCCATTGGTCATGATACTATTTGGGTGATCATTGATCGTTTCTTGCCCATTTATTGAGAACTTCACCATGGATAAACTGGCAAGATTATACATCAACGAGATAGTGGTACGCCATGGTGTGCCATTGTCTATTATTTCTGATCGAGACAGCAGATTCACATCAAGATTTTGGCAATCTTTACAGAAATCTCTAGGGACACAGTTAAATCTGAGTACAGCTTACCACCCACAAACGGATGGTCAAAGCGAACGTACTATTCAAACCTTAGAGGATATGTTGAGAACATGTGTATTGGACTTCGGTGGGAACTGGGACTCCCATTTGCCACTGATCGAGTTCTCCGACAATAATAGTTATCACAGCAGTATCGGATGTCCACCATTCGAGGCTCTTTATGGCCGGAAATGTCGATCACCGATCTGTTGGACTGAAGTTGGAGACAATCGCATAACGGGGCAAGAACTCATTCAAGAAACCACTGACAAGATAGCTCAGATTCAAAGAAGACTACAAGCAACAAGAAGTAGACAAAAGAGCTACGCCGACAAACGGCGCAAGCCGTTGGAATTCCAAGTGGGAGACCGTGTAATGTTGAAGGTATCCCCATGGAAAGGCGTTGTACGCTTTGGAACAAAAGGCAAATTAGCACCACGATACGTGGGACCGTTCGAGATCATTGAACGAATTGGTCCTGTGGCGTATAGACTGAGATTACCTGATGAACTCAGTGGTGTGCATGACGTGTTTCACGTCTCAAACCTAAAGAAATGCCTTGCTGACGAGTCTCTCGTCATTCCAATTGAAGAAATTCAAGTCGATGAACAGTTACACTTTATCGAGGAACCTTTGGAGATTATGGATCGCAAGGTTAAACAACTGAGGCGAAGCCGTATCCCCATTGTAAAGGTTCGATGGAGTTCAAGACGTGGACCCGAGTTTACTTGGGAACGCGAAGATCACATGAAGTCAAAGTATCCCCAACTGTTTGAAGAGGAAGCTGTACCCGATAACAACTTTTAAATTTCGGGACGAAATTTCTCTAACAAGGGGAGACTGTAACATCAGTGCCGGAACCGTCGCCGGAACAATGATCTCTACAGTAAAACGAACAGTAACCAGGTACGAACTATATGTGTTTCATTGTTTATCATATTCATTTTATGTTTCATTGTAATTTCATGTCATTAACGAACAGATTCAGATTCAATTTAGAAAAACAAGTTCAGAACTATGGTTCGTCAGTCAGATAATTATCTGGCATCACAGAACCGTCATGTGATTAGGTGCTAGGATCTTATTATGTATAAACGTATGTGAGGCTTTACAGAACAAAACAACACGGATGTCGTTACGTGAATGCTAAACCGACGGATTATTCATATAGCTGACGATCTGTACGAATAAATCTAAAAGTTTAACGTTCTGAATGATATCCGATAATTAGAGAACAATATTGAAAAGTATAGTTATCGATGTGTTCGTACGAGTGACGATTCGAACGAATACGCGCAAAGACCGTACGATTCGATTGTAAACCGTAAATTTAATATTTCTGAAAATTTAAAATAAATAGAAGATAATTAGTTAATTTATTAGGAATCACAACCTAAAATAATTTAGAAAACCTTATTTTAAGAGATCGTAATGTTTCGTTACTAGAAAAACCGAAACCGACGCGTACGCGAGAAACCGAGAGAAACCGAGCAAAACCGAACGAACCCGAACATACCCGAACGTTTAAAAACCATAAAAAGATCTTGAATACCATTTAACCTTCACAAAAATCATCATCTCTCTCTAAACCCGTAACTCTCTCTCTCTACCTTTCCTCTCACTAAAACACTTAGATCTTGCTCAAATCTGCACCAAATTGGGTGTTCTTGGTGTCCGAACGACCATAGAAACGCGTAGATCGTGAAGAGAAGAAGAAATGGAGCTTTGAATGGCCAAAAACGAGGTAGAAACGAGTGAGAGATCACTGATTTACTGAAACATACACTATTCATCTTCTTCTTCGACCCAACTGAACGTTGTAGCTACTTTTCGACCTTCAAACCTTTAGGACCTGCACTAAATCAACTTGGGGAGCTAAGGAACAACCTAGATTGAAGATTGGGTGGCTGAAACATCGAATTTGAGGTAAGAATGAGCACAAACGAACTTATTTTTTTGTTGTTGTTACTGTTTCGAACGACCTGCACATTGCAGTCGTTTTTGACTCTTCAAACCCTTAGTTTGTGCACAGAATTAGTGTAGGAACTTGAGGGACATGTTGGATTTAGGTTTGGAAAGGGCTGGAACTGAACAGGGATTAGAATCCATGGACTAGGGGCTGGGTAACTTGGCCTCATCGAACTGATGGTATTGGCAGATTCTGCCCAGCCAGTTCCTTTGTATTTTTAGCATAGTAAACGTTCAAGTTAACTCACGAAACTTTCCAGCATACTAGTTCAATATGTTAGGAACAACTTTCATCCAGATAAGTTTCATTGGTTTGTACTTTGAACGGGTCAAAACAGTGTCCTAAGTCAGAAGGTACTGAATGGAACACTGATTTTATATCAGCTGTTTGGACCCTCATTTGGACGAATTAGAAAGCCTATAAATAATGGATAGAAAGCTAACATCCGAAACTTGATCATGAAGCTTTATTTTGCTCGATTTAGAGTTCCTATGATCAAGTTATGACCATAAGAACCTGAATCACCCTAGCTGAATGGTCATACAGTTATTTTTGTATAAGTTGGGTTCCATTGGTGTTAATCGATTTGGAATGCCACCAATACTAAGTTTTCTTTAACACAAAAGCTTTCTAAACTCTTCCAATCTATAAACATATGTTTTAACAACCAATTGGTATTATAACCCTTGAATTTGTTAAGTAAAACCATGAGATTAATATGTTAAAACGGATAAAGGTTCAAAGTGACCATTTGGAATGTTAACCGATTTCCAACTATTCAATACCAAGGATTTTCAATATAAAAGATATCTTACACTTTTCAAACATATAAACATGGGTTTTATGAGGTCAATGAGATTGAAACACTTGGGATTTCAATGATCAAAACAAAGAAACATGATAACTTATGTTAAGTTAAAGAGGGTTGTTACATGGCCATGGGTTTCGAAAGAACTAAAGAACGACATGGTAAGATCAATGGGAATACAATGAGAAGAACTAATTATGGGTTGTTTGACCTTATGTTGTCAACATGCAACCCATAGCAAATTCATGGCATGGTTAAACAACTGAGAATATTCAAATAGAATAACTTTAATTAATAGCTAATTGTTATATTTTTATAAATGTCATTGGTTTTGTTTAAAGTTTATATAGTTATGAAAGTTATTTTATTATAATTGATTGGGATTTGGTTGTAAAATAGACAATATAAATTGTCTGGATTTGGATTAAAAACAAAGGAAACTCTGCCGAAATTTCTAAAAATGTAAAAGTAAGTTATTATTATAATTAAAGATGGGAAATTGGGATCATAAAAGGGTAACTAAGTTAGGTTAGATTCTAGATACACATAGTGCTAAGACACATAGTTGCACACACAAGAAGACCCGAACTTAGGCACAATGACTATTACATGTATTTATTATATTCGAATTCTTATAAAACAACTCAGGAACCGAAGATACTTAGCTTACAAATAAGAGTGCGCATTCTGTGATAGTACATTAGACATCAACACAGGTGAGTTCATTGCCCCTTTTCTAACATTTTGTTTTAAAGCGCGGGGCTGAGAAGCATGCGTAAACTGTTTATTTAAATTGTTTACTTAAATTCCTTAAAATTTGTATGTTTTACATATATATAAATGTTATCCTAGACCATGTGTAGGAAGGTTTTATGCAGGTTTACTAATTGATTTACTTATAAATTTAGTGAATAATCTGGTTAAACTAAACATTTCAACAGATCAAAACATTTCAAACGAATCAAACTAAACATTTTGACAAAACAAGTGTGTGAGTTCAAGGAATCAAACGAAACATTTTGACGAATCAAATGGGTGGTTTCAATGAATCAAACGAAACATTTTGACAAATCAAGTGGGTGAGTTCAACGAATCATACGAAACATTTTGACGAAACAAGTGTGGGATTTCAACGAATCAAACGAAACAATCTTTGCAAAGACAATATTCGATGTTCTACAAATCAAGTGTTTGTTGAACAACGAATCAAGTGTACAATTGATCAAAGAATCTAGTGTTCTATGATCAACGAATTAAGTACATCTTGAAACAGAATCAGACGAATCAATAAATCATTTTCAAGGGAAAGCCTGGGAAATATCAGAGATAACATACGCCAAAACAGAGGAAACATAAAACCCTACATTTCAAGAAGTCCTAGCTAGACCGTTTGATTTGTAGGTGGTATGTTTGAGGATATTTACAGATTCCCTAACTACTAAGTACCAAGATTGACAGAGTAGTCTACTCGAGTTGACCAAAGGCCCCAATCATTAGGACTTAGATTTTATTAAATGTTTATTTATTATTTAATTAAGCATTTATAACTGTTTATACAATTACTGTATGAACTTATGAAGTCAACATGGATTTCAAATAATTGTAATTACAGGAACAACAAACAGGGGAAACTCATGGGTTGTGTTAAGGGTAAAAATGCTTAATTATCATTAACAACAGTGTCCTATGCGTATTAGTATGTGGTGGGATGGCGTCTGGGCGGGCTTGTAGGCTCGACTCAAGGGTATGCCCTATATATAAGCATACCGATATGGATAATACATTGAAGTTAATGATGTTAGGGTCTTTACCAAAGGAGGTTTTCAAATCATTTTCAATTACTAAAACTATATGAACTCACCAACCATGTGTTGACTTTATTTTTTCATGACTTCTCAGGTGACGAACAGGTCAACTGAAGAGTTGTTTCTTTTGGACTAGGTTAAAGATAGAGGACCTAGCTTTTGGACCTGCATATTTTTGGACATCATACACAGTTATTTTGCATATCTTGTGCAGATAGAATATTCAAGATTTATGATGTTATAGTAGATTTACATTGTTAAATTATAAACTTAACTGATGTAATTTAACTTTGTAATTCTATTTTATTTTAGCATTTCTCAATTAAATCATGTGCGATGTAAACAATCTGATCACTTTCGATTATCTCACACGATATCGCGCCCCGGGAACCTTCCGCCCGTCGGGGAAAACCCGATCCTACCCCGCCGGCTCGGGGTGTGACAACAACCTAGTCGACCCCGGCTACAGCACGTCCGAAGGGATGCTTCGGCCGAAAGGGAGAGGCCTGGCCTGGCCGAATGGCCATGGGCCGCATGTGTTAGCCACCCGACCTAACCAACCTATGGCCGTATGACCTCCTTCGGCACCATCTCATTCGGTCACCTCCTTTCGGATGATGCTTCAGTCGGCCTAGTCTTCTATTCAGCTCAAGCCTTTCCATTCGGCCTAGCACACCCTATTCAGTCTAGACCCTTATACGGCCATCATCACTCGGCCTAAGTCCACCTATTCGGCCCACATGAATAGATTTGGGAATAACACTTGGAATCAAACTCAATGTAACAACATGCATGGAAACCATTAAGTTACTACAAAGGTGGTGGGGATTGTTGGTTAACCAAACTTCATAAAACCTAAAACACCAATTTTACTACAAAAATTGTAACCTTGTTATTTATGTAACTAAGTAACAACTAAATCCTTTCATAGGGTGTTAAATGGTTGAGTGGCAACTTACTACCTGACTTAGCATAATCAAAAGAAGAATAACTTTTCTAAGTTATCAACAACTAGAGTTTTAGCTAATTTAAAACTCTAAGTTATATACTTCGAAATAATTTTGGGTTCAAACTTTAACAACATATCATGGACTTATGTCAAGTCAAACACAAAACATAACTATTCAATATGCTAAGTTGACCTAGTGTTTAAATGTTAGCATATACCATCACAAGTGAATTAGAATCAAACGACAACAAAGACTATCAAGTGTTAGCCAACTTTAGGGCTAACACACACACACACACCTATTCCAAAATTATAATTATAAGTTACAAACATCGTGAAATCAATACATGATCATGAAAACAAACTCAAGAACAACAATGAGCGCGTGCATTTCTTGTTAGTACTTAGTAAACCACATCAACTACAAGGTGAGTTCATACGTCCCTTTTCTAATCTTAACTGATTTTAAATCTCGGGGCTGAGAAACATGCTAATTCTTTTTAATTATTTAAAAGTTTTATTACAACATATTGATTACACTATGATTTAGATAATATTGTTTATTCTGTATTATCGCTTATCATTGTATGTATGCTTGTGTGATCATAAAATAACTGAGATATCTAGGATGAAACATGATAATGTAGTTTCATGAATCATCAACACAATAGAATAATACAAGTTGTAGATTATATCTTACAACACCGTATTATTCTTACTGGAATGAACAATTGGATAATCAAGAGATAACACGAACAACTAACCAGAATGATATGATGATAATATAATTTCACAATATCATTCGCCATCGGAGTTAGCTAAGTGTAATAAGACAAGTTCCTATAGCGCTATGCTTACAACTCGGTGAAGACTATGGAATAACACGAGACAATCACTAACGAGAACAAGAATGATGATCATGGTCACATAACTTCATGATCTCATTCACCACCTGAGCTAACTAAGTGGAGTAAGACTAGCTCTTACAACACTGTAGTTACAAGTGGGTGAAGGCTACGCATGACAAGAATGATAGTCATGATAACGTAACTTCATGATAACAAAATCATTCACACATTTACTAACATTGTGTAATAAGACAAGTTCTTATAACACTTTGTTAAAGACTATGGGAACACATAACAATGAGAACACACAACAATTGATTACTATTAAACCGTCGTATTATATCACAACAATCATGTGTTCACGTATTCAAGTTCAATTGTAAGTCCCTTCTATAGAATCGTTTACCAGTTAATTTAGTGGGACTAAACCGACGATAACGTAGTGCTACCATAGGTTTGACAAACCGCCGGCGAGTGAGGTCGGTACGTTGATCGTATTTATCATTGGCCGGTATCGTATGACCAGTGATAGGGCGACATAATTCAAGTTTGGTAAATGACACATGGTGATATTAATCTGCAGTAACTAATTGTAATTAATCCTTTGATTCTATTGACTAGTAGACTGAGGAATTGATTTTCTCTCATGTCACATTACTGGTAATAGTTTCGTTGAAGGCTATGAGAACACAAATGTGATAGAGGTAAATCGGATGCATTGTGATCTGATTACATGAGAATAACAATGGATTTCTTTTAGGCTCAATGCATTCCATGGGATATCAATATCAATAGGTTAACCATCACTTCTTTTATTAGTAGTGAATTACAGTTAACCCCACAAGCGAGAGAATAATAACAAGGCTCTATTACATTTAATCCCTCATATTCTATTATTCTATATATAACACATTGGGTGATGAACACAATCTTATGGGTGAATATCAAACGGGTTGAACACATGTGAGATGGAAATGGGTATCTATAGTTGTATTGCAAGTGGTGTTAAGTTCTATTAAGTGTGTGGTGGGATGTTGGCTCGGGCTTGTTCCCCTACGTATGCCCTATATATAAGCATAACTGATAGGATGAGATACTACTTGTAAATATAACTTTGGAGAGGCCATTGTGTGAGACAGATGAATCAAACATTAACAAGAATCGTGTATGACTTTGTGATTGTGAATGTTAACAAATCAATGGTTTTCAATTACTAAACTTATGAACTCACCAACCTAGTGTTGACTTTGTTTCAATGCATGTTTTCTCAGGTGACGAACAGGTTTAGTCACAAGCATTCAGGGATTAAGCTAGTGGACTTTTAGAAGACCTAGCTTCATTTTGTGTTGAGCATATTTTGAATGACAAAACAGCGAATCATCTTTTGTAGATCTTGTACAGTTACAAGATAGTAAACTCAATGATTCTTTTGGATAGATTTACTTAGTTAAATTATGAACATAACATTGTAATTTAACTTTGTAATTTTATACCATTGTCATGTTAGCATTTCTCATTTATATATCATGTGCCATGTAAACAATCTGATCATTTTGATTATCAAACGATATCGCGCCACGAGAACCTTCCGCCCGATGGGAAAGTCGATCTAGCCTGTGACATCCAGTTCCTGATCGTCCGACAAGTCCGTACGGTATGTGTACTTTCACTATTTACTGTGTGTAAATACAATGCATGAACACTGTGTGTGATAACAAAACTCTGAAAAACAAGAAAGAGTTGTACGTGCTTAAGGGAAAACTTAAATACAGTAAGTATAACAACTCTCGATAAACAACAGTTGTATGTGTTTAGGTGAAAACCTAAGTACAGTTAATACAACGAATCAAGAAAAACAACAGTGTGCAAGTGAATAACAAGAACCTGTCGGTTGCGATCAAGGGTTTTGTGGGTGTTCTTGGTGGGTAAGAGGAAGGAGATGATGGAATTTTTGAAAGAGGATGGGTGGAAATGATGATGGATCCCGTATTTGTTGTTTGTGGGTAAAATTTCGGGTCATGGGGTGAAAAAACGCGGGTCAAAGTGGTCAAAATGGATCGAAATAGGGGAGATGCTGAACCCGGCGTATCATACGCCAATATCAGCTTATGATACGCCACCGCATTTTTTCTGGAGTATTGGACCCCTACTTAGTAATTTGTTGAAACTAAGTCTCCACAATGTGACATGGTTCTTTGTGGTGATGTTACAAATTATTTCATGTCTAACAAGAACAACATGGGGATTTCTAAACTATAAACCTAAGTTATACTTATGACTTAGGATGGTTTATGAGGATTCTATAAGTACATGTAACGAACACATCATGATAAAGATGTGAAATTACAAAAATGAGTTACAACAAATGAAACATAAGACTTACCATAACAACAACTTAAGGTAAATCGAGGCTGAATGATGACCAAGACAGGTAAGTGTTAGCCAACTTTAGGGCTAACACAAACACACACACAAACACATACTCAAAGATTTATACTTATAAGTTACAAACATCGTGAAATCAATACAAGATCGTGAAAACAACAACCTGTACAACAAAGAGCGCGTGCCTTCTTGTTTATACTTAGTCAACCGCAACAACAACAAGGTGAGTTCATACGCCCCTTTTCTAATCTTAATTGATTTTAAAATCTCGGGGCTGAGAAACATGCTAAATCTTTTATTTATTTAAAAGTTTTAGTTGAACATATTGTTTATACTTTAATTTAGATAATATTGCTTGACTTATTATCGTTTATCATTGTATGCATACTTGTATGATCATAACATGACAGAAAAAACTAAAATGAAACATGATAATGTAGCTCCATGAATCATAAACACAATAGAATAATATAGTTGTAAGATTCTATCTTATAACACTTAATTATTCTTACAAGAACAAACATTGAGATTATCACAGGTGAACACGATGACAAAAACAACAACAAACATGAATGATATGTAGATAATATATCTACATAATATTATTCATCATCGGGGTTAGCTAAGTGTAATAAGACAACTTCTTATAACACTCAGCTTACAACTCGGTGCATACTACAAGATAACACGAAACAAGTATGATCCACCACCTGAGTCGACTAAATGTAGTAAGATTAGCTCTTACCACACCTTAGTGACAACAGGGTGACCATATTGAACAACAAGGAAATGATAATCATGATAACGTAACTTCATGATAACAACATCATTCATACAAAAATTAACATCGTATAATACGACAAGCTCTTATTTGACTTTGTTAACAACAACGAGAACACAACATTGAGAACAAACAACATTGGTGAACACAATACAATTGATTACTATTGAACTGTCTGTATTATATCATTTCAATCATGTGCCATGTATTCAAGTTTGATCATTGTAAGTCCCTTCACAAATCGCTGACCAGTTAGTTTGATGTGACTAAACCGACGATAGCATAGTGGTACCATAGGTTTGACAAACCTCCAGCTTGTAGGGCTGGTATGTTGATCGTATAGATCATTGGCCGGTAACGTATGACCGGTGACAGGGCGATGAACAGTCAGGGTCTGGTAAGCGACACATGGTGATATTAATCTGCAGTTATAATTGTAATTAATCCATCTATTTCTATTGATTAGTAGACTGAGGAATTGATTTTCTCTCGTGTCATAATACTAGTAATAGTTTCGATGAGGCCTATGGAAACACAAACTGGTAGAGGTAAATCGGATGCATTGTAATCTGATTTCGTGAGGATTGCAATGGATTCCTTTTAGGCTCTATGCACTTCAAGTTAAGAACAAATATCAATTGGTTAACTAACACACTTAGAGGGTGTATCAATACCTCGGTTTGATAACTAAACCCCTCTCAACATATTATTCTACATATGATATAACGGGTGAATATCAAATGGGATGAACAGATGAAATTAAAATGGGGATCAATAGTTGTATCGCAAGTGGTGTTAGGTTCTATTAGATATGTGGTAGGATGGTGGCTGGGGCTTGTTCCCCTACATATGCCCTATATATAAGCAGAGCTAATAGGATGAAATACTATTTGTAAGTATAACTATGGAGAGACCATTGTGCGAACGGGGGAATCAAACGCTTACAAGTATCATGTTTTTCTCAGGTGATGAACAGGTTTAGTCACCAGAATTCAAAAACATAGCTAGTGGACTTTTAGAAGACCTAGCTACATTTTGTGTGAACATACTTTTGGGAATGACAAAACAATGAATCATCTTTTGTAGATGTTGTACAGTTACAAGATAGAAACTCACTGATTCTTTTGAATTGATTTACTTAGTTAAATTATGAAGAAACAATGTAATTTAACTTTGTAATTCTATATCATTGTCATGTTAGCATTTCTCAATTATATATCATGTGCTATGCAAACAATCTGATCATTTTGATTATCAAACGATATCGCGCCCCGAGAACTTTCTGCCCGACGGGAAAGTCGATCCAGCCCTCCGGCTCGGGGTGTGACAGATTGGTATCAGAGCCATTGTTATAGAGAAATATAGGTCATATTACTTAAACGGTTTGGCCTAGACTAGGGTCCTTCATGTAGAGATCATACAATATATGAATCTATTTGCATGTGTCTTCTGCGCCTGATCATTGCACTAACTGATTTCCTTTCAGTTTTGATCAGAATGCCGCCAAGAAGACCACCACCAGCTTTACGGCCACCACCACCACAAGATTCAGCTCCACACTCTTCAACCCCGACACCACCTGACTCTCCCCCACATCTACCTCCTCCTCCACCTCCTCCTCCGCCACCACCTGCTCATGAGTTGGATCCTGCTACTATAGCACTAGCCACACTACTGACCAGTCAACTGAGGGATGTGATCCGTGACATGATGAACCGAATCAACAGCAACAACAGTAACAACATCGCCAACTCATCTAGAGAGGGCAGCGGTAACACTCGACACCATCAGGACTATTCCTACTAGAACTTTGTAGGATGCAAGCCACCTAGTTTCAGTGGCAGTGAGTGTGCCGTCGGATTGATCTAGTGGATCGAGAAAATGGAGACAACCCTAGACATCAGTGGTTGTCCTGATCAGCATAGAGTGAGGTACGCTGTTGGCTCGTTCAACAAGCGACACTGACATGGTGGAACGCACAAGTTTAGACTAGAGGCAGGGATGAGGCTCTGTCCATGCCTTGGGATGATTTCAAGGCTATGCTGAGGGCAGAGTTTTGCCCGAGGAAAGAACTAAAGAAGGTTGAGACCGAGCTGCTCAATCTTGTCATGATTGGTGCTGGACATCTGGCCTACACCACAAGATTCCATGAGTTAGCTACCTTGGCACCGGACGTGGTGCCCACACTAGAGAAAAGGATCGAGCGGTATGTCGGTGGACTGGCGGCTTGTATCCATGGGCATGTGATTTCAGTTCACCATACTACCATGGAGATGGCTGTTACTCTGTCAGCAACTTTGACAGATGTGATGGTTGCCTCCGGGGCACTAAAGAAAGAATCTGAGAAAAATGCTGGAACTTCAAGGAAGCCGGATAAAAGGCCGTCCATGAAGCAAAAAGTGGTCAAGAACTTCGCTGCGACCACTCAGACACTGATGATCAACCAACCACCACCACTACAGATCAAAAGGCCCTACACTGGCACAACATCTTTGTGCAACAGCTGCCAGTATCATCATCCACCGAACACCCAGTGCAGGCAATGCACTAACAGCGGGAAGTTTGGACATTGGGCCAATCAATGTCGGGGCACGGGAGCCTAGAACAGAAACAACAATGCAGCTACTACTGCCGCTGCTGATCACAGGTCTTGCTACAACTGTCGGGATTGTCCCAAGAAGAATCAACAAAGGGCTCCAGTAGCAAGAGGTAGAGCCTTTCAGATTGGAGCCGCTGCTGCTCGACAAGACCCGAATGTGGTCACGGGTAATTTTCTCCTATCTGACTTTTATGCATCCATATTATTTGATACTGGTGCGGATCAGAATTTTATCTCATCCGATTTTGCTAGCCACCTTAATCATGTTGAGGAATCCTTAGACTCCCCTTATACTATTGAGATAGCTAACGGCAAACAGATTATAGTTGACACAATATTTAGGAATTGCCCATTAACACTTGGCGACCACACATTTTCCATCGATTTGATACCGATGGAACTGGGCAGTTTCGATATCATCATCGGAATGGATTGGCTAACTCTTAACAGAGTTGAGTTCATCTGTTCTGAAAAGCTACTACGTATCCCGGTGGAGAACGATCAGATCTTGGAAATCCATGGAGATCAAGCAAACCGCAGTGTCAAGATAATATCATGTTTGAAGGCTCGCAAGTACCTCAGCAAACATTGTATCACATTCTTAGCTCACGTGGTAGAGAAAGACAACAAAGCAATCACGATTCAAGATGTACCAGTTGTGAAAGACTATGCGGACATGTTTCCGGATGACTTACCGGGACTGCCACCCGAGAGATTGGTGCAGTTTCGAATCGATTTGATTCCGGGAGCGACTCCTGTAGCTAAGTCTCCTTATAGACTTGCACCATCAGAAATGCAGGAACTGTCCAATCAATTACAAGAGCTACTCGACAAGGGATTCATCCGACCGAGTTTCTCACCGTGGGGAGCTCCGGTTCTCTTTGTTAAGAAGAAGGATGGATCTTTCAGAATGTGCGTCGATTACAGAGAGCTCAACAAACTCACCATCAAGAATCGGTACCCGTTAGCGAGGATTGATAACTTGTTTGATCAGTTACAGGGAGCACAATACTTCTCAAAGATAGACCTGCGTTCAGGTTATCATCAGCGCCGGATTCAAGAGGAAGACATACCAAAGACGGCCTATCGTACCCGATTTGGTCACTACGAATACATGGTGATGCCATTTGGACTGACGAACGCATCGGCAGTGTTCATGGATTTAATGAACCGGGTGTGCAAGCCATACCTAGATCAGTTCGTTATCGTTTTTATTGATGATATACTGATTTACTCATGAAACGAGAAGGAACATGAACAACATCTCAGGACAGTCTTGGAACTCCTGAAAGAAGAACGACTCTATGCCAAACTCTCCAAGTGTGAATTCTGGTTAAGAGAAGTTCAGTTTTTGGGTCATGTAATTAACAGTAATGGTATTCACTTGGATCCTGCCAAGATTGAAGCAATCAAGAATTGGGATGTGCCCACAACACCGACAGAGATCAGATCATTCTTGGGATTGGCAGGTTATTACCGGAAATTCATCTCGAATTTCTCAAAGATAGCCTTGCCTCTCACCAAACTCACACAGAAGAGCGTACCATTTGTATGGACACAGAAACAACAAGAGGCATTCCAGACATTGAAAAAAAGATTGTGCAATGCTCCAATTTTAACACTCCCAGAAGGCAATGATGACTTTGTAGTATACTGTGATGCTTCCCATCAGGGACTCGGTTGTGTTTTAATGCAATGAGACAAAGTTATTGCTTACGCATCGAGACAGTTGAAGATACACGAGAAGAATTACACAACACATTACTTAGAACTGGGAGCTGTTGTCTTTGCTTTAAAGATTTGGAGACACTACGTGTATGGTATCAAATGCACTATCTTCACAGATCACAAGAGTTTACAGCACATATTTGATCAGAAGGAGCCTAACATGAGACAGAGACGTTGGGTTGAGCTCCTGAATGATTACGATTGTGTGATCAAATACCATCCAGGCAAAGCAAATGTTGTCGCAGACGCTTTGAGTCGGAAGGAAAGAGTCAAACCCTTGCGCGTTCGAGCCATGGAAATGACTGTGCAAACAAGTCTGAGAGATCAAATCATACAAGCACGACAAGAAGCAATGGCAAGAGAGAATTTGAAACACGAGCTCGATTGTGGAGTCTAAAAACATTTCGACAAAAAACAAGATGGGGTTATCTATTTTCAGGATCGTGTTTGGATCCCGGCAGTAGATGAACTTCAAACATTCATACTTGACGAGGCACACAAGACACGTTATTCCGTTCATCCTGGTGCTGATAAGATGTACCAAGATCTTAGGTCGTTTTATTGGTGGCCAGGGATGCAGAAAGATGTTGCCACTTATGTTGGCAAATGCATCACATGTGCCAAGGTCAAAGTCGAACACCAGAAACCATCAGGTTTGCTGGAACAACCAGAGATACCACAATGGAAGTGGGAACAAATAGCTATGGATTTTATTACCAAGCTACCCCGTACTTCCAGCGGACACGATTCGATTTGGGTCATCATTGATAGATTGACCAAGTCCGCACAGTTCTTGCCGATCAGAGAGAACTACAAGATGGAAAAGCTAGCAAGACTCTATGTCGATGAAATAGTAGTACGGCACGGAGTGCCATTGTCTATTATTTCAGACCGGGACAGTCGATTTACATCGTGGTTCTGGCAATCATTGCAACAATCTCTAGGGACAAGTGTCAACTTGAGCACCGCTTATCATCCACAAACGGATAGACAAAGCGAGCGAACAATTCAAACCCTAGAGGATATGTTGAGAACATGCATCCTAGACTTCGGTGGAAGTTGGGATAAACATTTACCACTCATAGAGTTCTCCTACAACAACAGCTACCACAGCAGCATTGGATGTGCACCGTTCGAAGCACTCTATGGTAGAAAATGTTGGTTTCCAATTTGTTGGACCGAAGTGGGAGACAACAGAATCACTGGGCCTGAACTTATATAGGAGACTACTGATAAGAGAGCCCAGATTCAACAGAGACTACAAGCAACACGTAGCTGCCAAAAGAGTTACGCAGACAAACGGCGAAAGCCTTTGGAATTCCAAGTGAGTGACCGAGTCATGTTGAAAGTGTCCCCGTGGAAAGGCATGGTTCGTTTTAGGGATAAAGGCAAGTTAGCACCAAGGTATGTCGGACCGTTTGAGATAACTCAACGTATAGGTCCTGTGGCATACAGACTCAAACTCCCTGATGAACTCAGCGGAGTACACGATGTATTTCATGTATCAAATCTCAAGAGATGTCTCGCGGACGAATCATTGATCATACCTCTGGAAGAGATACAAGTTGATGAACAATTACATTTCATTGAAGAACCTGTAGAGATTATGGATCGTGAAGTCAAGAGACTTAAACGAAGCAGTATTCCTATTGTAAAGATTCGTTGTAACACCAAGCACGGACCAGAATTTACCTGGGAGCTTGAGGATCACATGAAGACAAAGTATCCCCACCTGTTCGAGAAGTAGAGCCCGACAATGAAGCTTAAATTTCGGGACGAAATTTCTTTAACAAGGGGAGACTGTGACATCCAGTAGCTGATCATCCGGTGTAGGATCAGATGTTCTCAATTGATAAATCAGTAGAGTATAGCAGCGGAATTCAACACAGAATTAGCATAAGTAAAGTAAGAACAAGTTCAATCAAACAGTAACGCAAGTTTGTTATAGAGAGAGAAAGTTTTCTGTAAAAGGAATATCTCATTCAATTGATTAACTTCGTTACATTACAATCATGTCAACTGCCTATATATAGAAGGCAGTGACGTCTGATGATGTCACATGATGTTGACATCTAACAGACAAAACAAAACAACTGAAATTAACTAAACGACTGAGAATGTCTTCAACATCTGAAGACAAACTCTACAACTACTGAAGAACAAAACTACTGAAGTACAAATACTGAAACTACTGAAATACAAAATACTAAAACCTCTGATGAGTAAACTACTCACCAGACTTTTACAAACAATAAGAAAACTACTGAAGACTAACTATACACTACAACACCTGACGACTTACACTTCAGCTGTTGTACATCTCTTCAGATCTTGTGACTTCAGCACATTTGAATATCAGCCTTTGTGTTCTTCTTCAGTTGTTGTAATGCTGTGAGACTTAGAGATTTTTCTGATCAGGCTCATTGGTTCTTTTAGTCCAACAAACTCCCCCTGAACCAATGCAGCCAAAAACCTCTAACTTATTTAAGGTCTCACTTATTTATTCCAGGCAGAAAGAAATGTCTTTTTCTTTGAGATCAGTATCAAAATGACCAATTAAAGTATAAGCCTGATAACCAACAGCTTTCAAAAACTCTAACTGTCAAAATATGAGAGGGAACTCCATTGGGGAAATGGACTATGAGCATTAACCCCTCTCATTGAAGCTATTGATTGTATACTAACCTGAAAGACTCCCGGACATAAGCTTCAAGTAGTAACATCTTCTCTTCTGGAGTCATTCTTTCAGGTTCACCTTCGAAGAAGGACTCAGGCCCATAAAATTCAGACAAGTATCTGGCCGTAGTTCCATCCTTCAGTTCTACTCTTGTAATTTCCCTGTACACAAACTCATCAGGGTGCTTACCCTCTAAAAACAAATAGAGTTCTTCTTGCTGAACATGTTCCAGCCTCCTATACACCAGTCCCTTCTTTATCATTTTGTTCTCTAAGAAGTTAGGAGCTTTTGCACCCGAGTTGTAGATACTCTTGAAGTCATTAATGATTTCCCAAGGATCAAGCACTGACCCAAGCATGATTTCAGCACTCAACACCCTTTTGATCCTATTTGCATAAGTTGCTGGGGGCTGTCTCTTGTGAATCCTATGAAGAACCCTTGGGTCAGGCCACATCTTAATCAATTCTTTCGTATATTTAAATGTCCATTTCAGAGCATACAACCTTTGAGCTTCCTTTTTCATTGCAGTGATAGTTGAAGTCTGAGGATAATCTTTGTCCACCAACTTGAGGAATTGCTCATCATGTTTCCTTTGGCTCTCTTCTTCTTCCAGTTTTACTTTGACTGCCAACATCCTAGCCTCTGGTGTAATAATTGGCTGTTGACTAAAAACTAATGGCTTTTCAGGAATGTAATTGGCAGGAAGAGTAATTTTCTTCTTTGGAACTGTCAGATCTACCCCAGTTGTTGAAGGTGCAGGCTTTTGAGCTTTTGGCTTGATGACTGTGGAGATAGGCAACCTGTCTTCTGCATCAGAACTTTCTTCTTCTTGAATTCTGAGTTGCCTTCTCTTCTTTGGAGGAGCCCTTACCTCAACAACCAGAGACTCAACCTGAGTCTGAACCTCTGGAATTTGAACCCCCTCTAGTTCAGTGTCTTGTGCATCAGAAGTTGTAACCAATTCTTGTACATCAAATTCTTGTACATCAGAGGTTTTGACTTGTTTTTGTACATCAGATGTTGTGGCTTCCAATTGTTCAGCACTAACTTCAATTTCTTTAGCAACCATTTCCTGCTCAACTTCCACATCATCTCTGTTGATAATCTCAGCAGGTTTGTTCTTCTTCTGTCTCTTATAAGTTACTTGAATGACAGGAGACCTTTCAAATGCAACCTCTTCAGACCTTGGCCTTTTGGAAGCTGAAGTTGTGACTGATTCAGTTCCTAACTCCCCCTTTTTGGCTGCAGGGGAAGAAGGAGTATGTAGAGTTGAAAGTTTAGCAGTCACAGCCTCATCAACCATTTGTTGAATTTGAGTTTGGGAAGGTAACCTCTCATCAAGGGCTTGAACAATAATTGATTTCAGTAATGGAGTGATGAGAGGGAGGATTTGTAGAAAGGCAGCAGCTAATGCCTCTGGGGGGCCAGAACCCAAAGGATTAGTGCCAAAAACAGTGGCTGGTGGCTTTTCAAATTGGATATGAGTGGTTGAAGTGTTTGGGTGACCTTCAGAATGAGAAGGTGCCATCTGTGGGGTAAGTGGGGAAGATGGTCTTTTGTCCTTGGACATTTTGGTGAGTAGCTCATTGAGTCTACATACCTCAGCCTCAAGGAGTTGGTTTTGCTTAACAAGCTCAGCAACTGATCTTTGGTCATCAGTAGCATTAGCTACATCATCTGACCTCCTGAGAGTATCAGGATCTACCTGAGTTGAGTGTGGCTCAACATGATCAGGTGCCCCTTTTTCTTGGTTCTGGGGACTTCCAACCTCAGGGGTAACCCCTTCATCAGTTGTTGCCTCTGACAAGGTCTTAGCAATGGTACCACTAGCAATCACTCCAAATGATGGAGGTGATGAAGTAGCAGCCTTGTCAGATATCAGAATCTCTCTTTCCACACTAGGAGATCTGATGTTGTAGTCATGATCCTGTGGGTTATCAGAGACACTTTGGTCCTCCCCCTCAATGTTGGAGCTTATCCTAGTAGTGATAGGTGTCTGGGAGGGGATAGGAGTGTTCAACTGATTCAGGATGTTTTCAATAACAAAAGTGGGACTATCTGGGGTGGTTTCCATAGGAATTGGTTTTGAAACAGATTGCACCCGGGGAGATTGGTGCTGTTCAATAGAAACCTTTTCAACTGAAAGAGGTTCTAGTGATGTGTCTGCCCCTTCAAAAGTTGCACCAGGTTCCTGTTGAGAGGAATCCTGGGCGGTTTGAGCCGGTGGAGTCGGATGGATCACTGGTTGACTACTCCCAGTGACCATGTCATGCCTTGGTGAGGCATGGGCAGACTCAGGGGACTCATTTCCCTGAGCAGCCTTTTTGGTTTGTTTGGATTTTGGTTTAGTGGGGACTCTGGATTTGGATTTTGTGGTGGAGGCTGTGGGTTCCCTCTGCTTGGGTTTTAGCTTTCGGGCAGCCTCTTTGAGAGTAGGGTTAGAGTTGTGTCGGGAATATACTTCCAACAAAACTGCTGGAGCAGAGATCCCCTGACCAACAAGGCCATTTTGCTGAAGCTGTTTCTCTATGATGGCCATGATAAAACGTGGATAGAGTAGCCATCTAGAAGAAACAGGCTTACCAGCATGTTCAGTTAATTCAGAAAAGAGTATTTGAGAAAAATTTAGCTTTTGAGATTCTAGGATAGAATACAATACCTGTTGCCATCGAGAAGACATTTGATCCCATGAAGAAGACTTCGGAGCCAAGCAGATGTTGATCATATGGAATATCAAGCGCTCTGGGTCATTGAAGTGCTTCTTGAAAAGTGTGGAATCACTTAAGTCGCCCTGGTATTCATGACTTGTAAAACAGAGGTCAGTGGCACTTTTAGGGAACTGAGCGACAAGGTTGGCATCGTCCAGTTGAAGAACATCCCTTAGCTCAGCTGGACTAATATGGATGTTGTGACCATTGACTGTTGATCGAAGAGTTAGGACTCCAGTTCCAACATTTACCAGTTCAACATTCATCCAAAATTGATGAATGGATTCGACATACAGAGTCGGATTGATGAGAAAAGCAGTTTTGAATTGAGAGGAGTTCATCAGATCCACTGCTTCATCAAACTTGGACCAGAATGAAGATTTGGTCAAGTAGGCAATCGAATTGTGACGCGGTTTCAAAGTAAGAGCAGCCATGGAAGCAGAGATGAAAGAGGGAAAATAGGTTTTGAAAAAGATGAAAAGTTCTGAGAAGGTGATAATGAAACAACTGAGAAAGATTGATTCAAATAGAGAAAACAACTGAGGTTAAAACAACTGAAGAGTAAAATTACTCATCAGGTGTTGGCGACAAGTTGTTCATCAGGTGTTTTCATCAGTTGGTCATCAGATTTTGTGGAGGTTGTGTGCATCAGAACTTGTGAACACTTTGTTCATCAGACCTTGTAAACCATATTTGACCTTCAGTACTTAGAACATCAATACTCATCAGTACTTTGTAACTTAGAGTATTATACAAGGTCATAACTGTTCTTGAATCAGTACTTTTGATATGTATCAGTATGTACTGAAAATATCAAAATGTGTCAAGATAAAGGAATATTTATTTTTAAAAAAATTTTTGGAATTTTAAAAGGATATTTAACATTTTATTCATTTAAACACTAACCTATTCAAGTTGCAACATACCAAGCCTTAGAACTAAATTTTGAAAAGTGGATGTGTCTAAAGGCTTAGTAAAAATGTCAGCAAGCTCATCAGCACTAGGAACAAATTTGGGATCAATCAGACCTTTTTCAAAACAATCTCTTATAAAGTGATGTCTGATCTCAATGTGTTTAGTCCTAGAGTGCTGAACTGGATTCTTGACAATACAAAGAGCTGAAGCACTATCCATTAACAATGGTGTCTTCAGTTCTTTGATGCCATAGTCCAGGAGTTGAGACTGAAGCCAGAGAATTTGGGAAGTGCAACTTGCAGCAGCAATGTACTCAGCTTCAGCAGTGGAGGTGGCTACAGAAGTTTGCTTCTTACTTTGCCAAGAAACCAAGCAATTTCCTAGAAACTGACACCCACCAGAAGTAGATTTTCTTGAGAGTTTGCATCCTGCATAGTCACTATCTGAAAAAGCAACCAGCTTGCAGGATTGTCCAGTGGAGTACCATATTCCCAGGAATTGAGTACCTTGCAAGTATCTGAAAATTCTTTTCACAGCAATCAAATGAGACTCTTTGGGTGCAGCCTGAAATCTAGCACAAACACATGTGGCAAACATAATGTCTGGCCTGGATGCAGTTAGATACATTAAAGATCCAATCATACATCTATAAAGAGTTTCATCCACTGAAGTACCTTTCAGATCTGCATCAAGTTGTGTGGTGGTGCTCATGGGGTTGGGACATGGCTTACAGTTTTGCAAATCAAATTTCTTTAAAAGCTCTTTTGTGTATTTTGATTGGTGAATGAAAATTCCATCAGGTTTTTGTTTGATTTGAAGACCCAAGAAAAACTGTAACTCCCCCATAGCACTCATTTCAAAATTTGTAGTCATAAGTTTAGTGAAATCATCACACAACTTTGGGTCAGATGAAGCAAATATAATGTCATCAACATAAATTTGAACAAGTAGCTTATGCTGACCTACATTCTTTATGAATAAAGTTTGATCAATGGAGCCTCTAGTGAAATTATTTTTTTAGAAGAAAAGTGGATAATGTGTCATACCAGGCTCTAGGTGCTTGTTTCAGCCCATAAAGAGCTTTATCAAGCTTGTACACCCAATCAGGATGTTTATTGTCCTCAAAGCCTGGAGGTTGACACACATACACTTCCTCTTTTATTTTGCCATATAAGAAAGCACTTTTGACATCCATTTGAAAAACTTTAAGTTTATGTAAGGCAGCATATGCTAAAAACAGCCTAATTGCTTCTAATCTGGCTACAGGGGCAAAAGTTTCATCATAATCAATACCTTCTTCCTGACAGAACCCCTGTACAACCAGTCTAGCTTTGTTTTTAATGATTTGACCTTTTTCATCTGTTTTATTCCTAAACACCCATTTTGTGCCTATTGCACACTTACCTGGAGGTAAAGAAACCAGCTCCCAAACCTGTTGCTTTTTGAATTGCAATAATTCCAACTGCATTGCCTCCACCCAGCCAATATCTCTAAGTGCTATGTGGTAATTCTTTGGCTCTTGTTGACTGACAAACAAAGCATAAAGACAAAAGTTAGATAATTGACTTCTTGTTGAAACACCTGCAGAAATATCACCAAGAACTTGAGATAATGGATGATCCTTCAGTTCTTGATATGGAATGAGATCAGTGCAAGTGTTTGCTGGAGGAACTGATGCAGCAGTTGAAGAAGATTCAGGATGTACAGCAGCAGGAATTTCAAAGGATTTAGAAGATGCCAGAATTTCATCAGCATTTGTAGTGAGTGGGATTGCTGAAGCAGAAGGAGCATCAGATTTGGTAGATGTGGACATATTGTCACTGAATCTGAACAAATGAGTACTTGCATCTTCATCATCTGAAATTCCTTGTGATGTTGCATTAGAAGCTGGTGGTGGATCAGCTGGAAGAACTTCATCTTCTACACCACTATTCTCAACATGAAAATCATGTTGCAAGATATTCAGATCAAACATCTCAGCAGGATTCTGAGGAATGGAATCTTTAGGACATTCATTGAATTTGACATGAAGAGTTTCTTCTACAGTCTTTGTTCTACAATTGAACACTCTATATGCCTTGCATGTTGAAGAATATCCAACAAAGTATCCTGCATCAACTTTGGAATCAAACTTGGTAAGTTGATCTTTGGTGTTGAGAATGAAACAAGGACACCCAAAAGCTCTGAAGAAGGAAATCAAAGGAGTTAAAGAATGAAGGATTTCATATGGAGTCTTCAACCATCTTTGATTCACCAAAACTCTGTTTTGCACATAGCAAGCTGTGTTAACAGCTTCTGCCCAGAATGTGAGAGGTAAACCAGAATCAGCAAGCATTGTTCTGGCAGCTTCAATCAGGGTCCGATTCTTCCTTTCTACCACTCCATTCTGTTCAGGAGATCTGGGAATGCTATACTGTCTCTGAATTCCCTTTGACTGATAAAATTCATCAAGAAGATGATTTCTGAATTCAGTGCCATTGTCACTCCTAACACACTTGATAGAAAGAATACTACTGCTTTTCAGCATACAACACAAAATTGATAATAGCCTTGGCAACCTCACCTTTTGAGTGTAAGAAGAAAGTCCAGACAAACTTTGAATAGTCATCAACAATAACTAGACAATACTTCTTCTTTGCCATAGACATTATCTGCACTGGACCAAACAGATCCATGTGTAACAGTTGTAAACAACCAGTGGATTTGGAATCTCCAATTGAAGGAAAAGAGACTTTGTGTTGCTTTCCTTTCAAGCATGCAGAACAGTTTTCATCACAACTAAAATCCTTTAAAGGAAGACCTCTAACCAAACCATGTTTCACCAATTGATTCATGTTCTTAATGTTCACATGACCTAATCTTCTATGCCACAGATTTGATTCCTTGAAAGAGGCCTTAGAAAATAAACAAGGATGACCTTTGACAGAGATTTTCTTAGAAAGATCAAAGGCATATACCTTTCCCACTCTGTTAGCCTTAAGAAGTGTATACTCATCTAACACTTTGCTAATCAAAGGCATCACATCAGAAGATAAGATCCTACAATCTTGCTTAGTGAATAGAGACACATGACCCTTATCACACATTTGACTAACACTCAGCAGATTGTACTTAAGATTCTCAACATGATTAACATCATCAAACCTAATCTCACCATTAGTGACTACACCTTTACCTATGATATACCCCTTAGCATCATTACCAAAGGACACAAATCCTCTCCTTCCAGTGAAATAGTTATGAAGAAGAGATCTGCTCCCAGTCATATGCATGGATCCTCCACTATCAACATACCAGATGCTACTTTGGCATGCTGAAGGACCCTGCATACAACAACACACTCAGTTAGCCTTTTGGACCCAAACCATTTTGGTTTTGGGTCTGTTAACATTTGAAGAAACAGAACTAGCATTATCAGTTGAAGCAACACTTGAAGCATTCTTATCAGAAATTTTTGGTTTGACTTTTGATTTTGATTTCTTTTTATGAAATGAATCAACAGATGCCTCTGCCATATTGACCCTTCCTATCAGTTGTTGCATCATTAGCATCAGTTGATTATGAGTTTGAGTTAAAAGCTTGATTTCATCAGACACATCAGGACTTGATTTTTTATTTTTCTTGTTGATCAGTTTTGTGTCTGTAGTTAAAATAGATGTTTTCAAGTGTTGTTTCCCTGAATCTGGAACAATTTCTTTTCCTTTCTTGAATTGACTTGAAGTATGTCCTTGTACTGATTTTCCAGATTTTGAAACAACTGATGATTCTGGTACAAATTTTGAACTGAATGCATTTTTCATTTTAAGTATATTCTTGTTTTTATTCTTGATTTTATTGAATTTTGAACCTTTTCTGTACCAGCATTCATCAGTTGAATGATTAAACAACCTACAAATATCACAAGGCACCCTCTTCTTCCTTTCCTTGTGATTGTCTACAAGTACTGATGACTTAGAAACAGATTGTTTGTTCATCAGAACATCTAAGGCATCAGTATTTGTAGTCAAATTGTCAACAGCTGATGTTTTGACAACATCTGAAGAGTTATTTTTCAGCACTTGTGTCTCAACACATTTACCAACATCAGTTGTTGCATTATCAGCTTTTTCAACAACTGCTGAAGAATGACTTTGACGTATCAAAATTCTTGCATCATTTTCACCAACACTATCCCCATCTGATTCAATTAAGTGTAATTTTAAAACATTTGAAACATGTTCATCAGGATTAATCTCAAATAAGACATTATCCTGACAAGAGTCATCCTCAATGACATTTGTACACCCAATTGAATAAGAATATGTCTCAATCTCAACCTTTTCAGCAGCAGCTTTGCAAACATTTGAGTCTTCTTCAGATATGTCGACAGAATCAGACATTTCTGAAGAGTTGGTAGATTGGTACACACTCTCCCCATCAGTTTCACAGTCAAGACTTTTTGGTTTATAATCAGTAGGGGGCCAGTGTGATTATAACCAATCCCAAACTTAACATTTGAAGCTGACTGTTTGCTCAATAACATTTCAAATCCCTTACAGGACTCAACCCATTTTTCACAATTTACTTGGGTTGCTGCAAGTGTTTGTTTCAGATCATTATGCTTCACTAGCATAACTTCCACTCTAGCTTTTTCATCAGACAACAAGCATTTAAGTTTATAAATTTCAGATTCTTTCTCATTTAAGGCTTTTTCAAACTCAGTTTTGTTTTTAGCCACAACCTTTTCCAATTCAAATTTCTCATTAATCAGTTCTACATTGATTTCCCTAATGGAAGCAAATGCTGAAATGCATGACTCTGAACATAATTTAGCTTTTGATTCAGAAGATACCTGAGATGTTGAAGAGGATTGACAGATATTGTCAGTTGAATCAATAGCCATCAGTGCCAGATTTCCAAAAGGATTGTCTCCACCATGTGGACTAGTTTCAGAAAAAGGCTGCATGTTGAAGTCTGATAAGTCATCAGGCAAGCTACTCCAATCAACAACTCCAGGAGTGAAGAAACTCTGATGCTGTTGTTGTTGAGACTGTTGAGTTGATTGAGGTTTGCTGGATTCAGGAAGAGCAGGTGATTGTGGTGAGATTAATGCTGGATTGTGAGGAGGTTGAGGCATGTAAAAGCAAGGATATGGATAGGGCATTGGATTTTGTGGAACAAAGTGAGCTGGATAGAATTGCTGTTGACTAGTACCAGAAGATTGTAGTCCTTTGCCTGAGGAATTGTTGCTCGGAAAGGTCACAAAAGGTGCAGCAGGATTAGAACCAGATGTTTTGCACTCCCTAGCAAAGTGACCAAGCCTATGACACTTATGGCATCTCAACTTCCCTTTGTCAAATCCAACCTTAGTCTTGCCAGATAATCCAGGGAACTTCCTTCCTGATCTTTTATAAAACTTTTGTGATCTGATGTTGATCAATGCCATTTGACTTAAAATGTCCATCTCCTCTAGATCATCATCCGGAATACCTTTCAAATCATCCATCACAAAACACAAGTTGTCACTATAACTTCCTGCATTACCCTCAACTCCCACAAAAGCATGATCAGAATTGTTAGTAGAAAAGTCAATATGTTCATCATAAGAACATTCAGACCCATTAAACTCTGACTCCTGACCAAGTAAAGCAGTGTTACCAGGAACAAAATCATCAGCAAGTTTTCCAGATGAAGACAGTTTTCTCTTCTGTTCTACCTCTCTCTCAAAAGTTAAGAGTTTCCCATGTAATTGGGTGAGAGATAGACTTTCTAGATTAGCATTAGAGCGTAGGACAATTGTATAAGTGTCCCATCTCTCAGGCAATGATCTGAGAAATCTGTTATTCATCTGACTATTAGTGTATTCTTGCTTAACCATTTTTAACTCAGAAATTAAACATGAGAATCGCTCAAATTGTTGAGTCAAGGATTCACCCTTTCGGTGAGAAAATGTCTCATACTGCTGAGCCAGAATTTCTCTAGTATTTGCTAAAACCTCATCGGTTCCACCAAATTGTTCTTTCAGTGCAACCCAGAGATCATGAGCAGTATCATAATGCATCAAACCAGAATAGATCTCATTCGGCAGAGCCATGGCCAGAATACCATGAGCTTTAGCATCAATTTCAAACAGTTTAATGTCCTCATCCGAATACATATCAGCAGGTTTCGGAATCATGATCTTAGTTTCAGGATCAGTGATCGTGGGTTTATATGGTCCATGCACAACAGATTTCCAACATCCTGCGCTGTTAATCGACAGGTGATGTAGCATTCTACGTTGCCAGATGTTGTACTCACTCCGCACCAGCATCGGAGGCTTGGTTGCGGAGCCTGTATTGTGTGGATCATTGTTCGGAGTTGACATGATCACAGATTCAATCAATTTAACACAAACTAATTCAAATCTCAATCAATTGATGCAAAACAGATTGATATTGAAATACAAATCAACAGAAGTTAACAGAAAACTTCAATCTATAACAAATTCTTACTTAATCAGCTAATTCACTCAATTTGAGAACAAATTTGAGCAGTTTCAGAGATCAATTGTGTAATCGATCAATGATTAACCTGCTCTGATACCAATTGTAGGATCAGATGTTCTCAATTGATAAATCAGTAGAGTATAGCAGCGGAATTCAACACAGAATTAGCATAAGTAAAGTAAGAACAAGTTCAATCAAACAGTAACGCAAGTTTGTTATAGAGAGAGAAAGTTTTCTGTAAAAGGAATATCTCATTCAATTGATTAACTTCGTTACATTACAATCATGTCAACTGCCTATATATAGAAGGCAGTGACGTCTGATGATGTCACATGATGTTGACATCTAACAGACAAAACAAAACAACTGAAATTAACTAAACGACTGAGAATGTCTTCAACATCTGAAGACAAACTCTACAACTACTGAAGAACAAAACTACTGAAGTACAAATACTGAAACTACTGAAATACAAAATACTAAAACCTCTGATGAGTAAACTACTCACCAGACTTTTACAAACAATAAGAAAACTACTGAAGACTAACTATACACTACAACACCTGACGACTTACACTTCAGCTGTTGTACATCTCTTCAGATCTTGTGACTTCAGCACATTTGAATATTAGCCTTTGTGTTCTTCTTCAGTTGTTGTAATGCTGTGAGACTTAGAGATTTTTCTGATCAGGCTCATTGGTTCTTTTAGTCCAACATCCGGCAAGTCCGTATGGTATGTGTACTTTCACTAATTACGGTGTGTAAATACAATGCATGAACACTGTGTGTGATAACAAAACTCTGAAAAACAAGAAAGAGTTGTACGTGCTTAAGGGAAAACTTAAATACAGTAAGTATAACAACTCTCGATAAACAACAGTTGTATGTGTTTAGGTGAAAACCTAAGTACAGTTAATACAACGAATCAAGAAAAACAACAGTGTGCAAGTGAATAACAAGGACCTGTCAGTTGCGATCTGATATCCATAGATGACAGGAATCAGATGGCCGATAAGTCATTTTGAAAACAATGTGAAAACAGGAAGTTTAGTTGAGTCCGTCAGTGAGGAAACACAATTCAAAACATCATTACAGGGTCGTTTCAGAGTAACAAACTGACGGTGTGTTTGCGTGGGTGACGATTCACACAAACATATCTGTGAGTTTCGAGTTCTGAAATGATGACTGAAAAGTAGAAAACAAAAGTCAGAAAGCAAAACCATCGTCGTGTTTGTTAGGGTGACGATTCGAACGAATACGCGCGAAGGTGACGCGATCTGACGAAACATTTAAAATAATCATTTTCGATAAAATAATTCAAGAAAATAAAATTTAAAAGATTTACTAGGAATAACCACTTTCCAAACATTTAAAAATAAATCCTTTTTATTTACATTAGTAAAATACGCGCGTAACGATCCGAAAACGCGAACCGACCAACAAAAACGAAACCGAACACATCCGGGGTATAAATACCCTAAATGAGGCATTTTTCCTCATTTCTTACATCTTCTCTCTGTCTAAACCCACAAACCCGGTTTTATCTCTCTCTCTAAAAAGCCAACCTTCAAATCTTCATATCTTGCTCGTTTGTGGACGAAATCGAGTGTTCTTAGAGTCTAATCGAAGCTCTCGATCTCCTATACAAGAAAGTACAATAGATCTGAGGAGTTATCCATCAAAAATAGAGGCATATGAGCTACAAAGTTCGGACTTTAGGGTTTTGTAACCTTAGGTTCGAAACCTTCTCTAAAACGGCGTAAAACCATGACCCAACCGACTTTATACTTCCATTCAAACAACATACCGGTGGAAATGAACCTGTGGGAGTATGAGTAACCCACGGGAGAAGCTACAACAGCTTGGTGATCGATGATGGTGATGAACAGGCTTCGTGAAGGACTGAGCTGGCCGAACCTTCGACCAGCCGAACCCTTGAGCTGCGAACCACCATCACCGAACCTATGGTCATGGACGAACCCCCTCCACCGAACCTATACTTGGCTAAACCACATGGGCCACGAAGCTGTGACCTTGCCGAACCTCAGGCCCACGAACCCTTCAAGAACGAACCTATGACCTGCGAACCTGCACCATCACCGAACCATCTGGAAGCTACAAACCTTGCATGGCGGCATCTATCATCAGCAGAACCTAGTGCCAGTCGAACCTCCAAGCTTCCGAACCTAAGGGGGGATGTGAACCTCCACAAATCTAGGACCCTTGTTCGGCCCACCTTGGTCACTTCGGCTCATGTACATGCATTCAGACCATGAGACCTTGGTTCGGCCAAAGGGATATTTGGCCCAATCAATTGGCCCAAATCCTTTGCTTCAGCCCACATATCATTTGACTAGCCCCATTATTAGTCCAAACCCCCCCCCCATTCGATCCAAGCTATCCAATTGGCTCATATACAAGTCATTCGGCCCACATTGGCTTATTCGGCCCAAATTGGTGAGTCGATGTTGGACTAAAAGAACCAATGAGCCTGATCAGAAAAATCTCTAAGTCTCACAGCACTTATAACAACTGAAGAAGAACACAACAGCTGACATACAATGTACAGAAGTTACAAGATCTGAAGTGATATACAACAGCTGAAGTGTAATTCATCAGATGTTGTAGTGTGTAGTTTAGTCTTCAGTTGTTTTCTTTCAGTGTTTGTAAAAGTCTGATGAGTAGTTTACTCATCAGATGTTTTAGTTTATTTCTTCAGTAGTTTTCGTATGTCAGTAGTTGTAAGAGAATGTCTTCAGATGTTGTAGACATTCTCAGTAGTTTAGTTATTTTCAGTTGTTTTGTTTTGTCTGTTAGGTGTCAACATCATGTGACATCATCAGACGTCACTGTCTCTATATAAGGGCAGTTGACATGTTTGTAATAAAACGAAGTTAATGATCTGAATGATATATTCCTTTTGCAGAAAGTTTCTCTCTCTATAACAAACTTGCATTTACTGTTTGATTGAACTTTGTTCTTGCTATGATTATGCTAATTCAACTTTGAATTCCGCTGCTATACTCTATTAATTGTATCAATTGAGAACATCTGATCCTACAATTGGTATCAGAGCAGGTTAATCATTGATCGATTAAACAATTGATCTCTGAAACTGCTCAAATTTGTTCTCTAATTGATCGAATTAGCTGATTAAGTAAGAATTTGTTATAGATTGAAGTTTTCTGTTAACTTCTGTTGATTTGTCCTTCAATATTAATTTGTTTTGAATCAATTGATCGAAATTTGCATTAGCGTGTGTCTAATTGCTTGAATCTGTGATCATGACGACTCCAAACAATGATCCGCACAATACAGGCTCCGCAACCAAGCCTCCGATGCTTGTGCGGAGTGAGTACAACATATGGCAACGTAGAATGCTACATCACCTGTCAATTAACAGCGCAGGATGTTGGAAATCTGTAGTGCATGGTCCTTATAAACCCATGATTACTGATCCTGAAACTAAACTAATGATTCCGAAACCTTCGGATATGTATTCGGATGAGGATATCAAACTGTTTGAAATTGATGCGAAAGCTCATGGTATTCTGGCCATGGCTTTGCCGAATGAGATTTACTCTGGCTTGATGCATCATGATACTGCTCATGATCTCTGGGTTGCACTGAAAGAACAATTTGGTGGAACCGATGAGGTTTTAGCAAACACAAGAGAAATCCTCGCCCAACAGTATGAGACGTTCTCTCATAGGAAGGGTGAATCATTGACTCAACAATTTGAGCGTTTCTCATGTTTAATTTCTGAGTTGAAAATGGTTAAGCAAGAATATACTAATAGTCAGATGAATAACAGATTTCTCAGATCACTGCCTGAGAGATGGGATACTTACACTATTATCCTACGCTCCAGTGCAACTCTAGAACATCTATCTCTCACCCAACTTCATGGGAAACTCTTAACATTTGAGAGAGAGGTAGAACAAAAGAGAAAACTGTCTTCATCTGGAAAACTTGCTGATGATTTTGTTCCTGGTAACACTGCTTTGATAGGTCAGGAGTCAGAGTTTAATGGGTCTGAATGTTCTTATGATGAACATATTGATTTTTCTACTAACAATTCTGAACATGCTTTTGTGGGAGTTGATGGTAATGCAGGAAATTATGGTGATAACTTGTGTTTTGTGATGGATGATTTGAAAGGAATCCCGGATGATGATTTAGAGGAGATGGACATTTTGAGTCAAATGGCATTAATCAACATCAGATCACAAAAGTTCTATAAACGAACAGGAAGAAAGTTCCCTGGATTATCTGGCAAAACCAAAGTTGGATTTGACAAAGGGAAGCTGAGGTGCCATAAGTGTCACAGACTTTGTCACTTTGCTATGGAGTGCAAATCTACTGGTTCCAACTCTGCTGCACCTTTTGTGACCTTTCCAAGCAACAACCCATCAAGCAAAGGATCACAATCCTCTGGTACTAGTCAACAACAATTCTATCCAGCTCACTTTGTTCAACAAAATCCTATGCCATATCCATATCCTTGTTTCTACATGCCTCAACCTACACACACTCCAGCATTAATTCCTTCACAATCACCTGCTCTTCCTGATACCAGCAAATCTCAAACCAATCAACAGTCTCAACAACAACAGCATCAAAGTTTCTTTACTCCTGGAGTAGTTGATTGGAGTAGTCTACCTGATGATTTATCTGACTTCAACATGCAGCCTTATTCTGAAAATGGTCCACATGGTGGAGACAATCCTTTTGGAAATCTTGCATTGATGGCTATTGATTCAACTGACAACTCTTGTCAATCTTCTTCAACATCACAGGTATCTTCTGAATCTAAAGCTAAGTTATGCTCAGAGTCATGTATTTCAGCATTTGCTTCCATTAGGGAAATAAATGTAGAATTGATAAATGAGAAATTTGAATTAGAGAAGGCTGTGGCTAAAAACAAAACTGAGTTTGAAAAAGCTTTAAATGAAAAAGAGTCTGATATTTATAAACTTAAATGTTTGTTATCTGATGAAAAAGCTAGAGTGGAAGTCATGCTTGTGAAGCATAATGATCTGAAACAAACACTTGCAGCAACCCAAGTAGAATGTGCAAGATGGGTTGAATCTTGCAAGGGGTTTGAGTTGCTGTTAAACAAACAAACAGCATCAAATGTGAAGTTTGGTATTGGATACAATCACACTGCTCCTCCAACTGATTATACACCAAAAAATCTTAACTGTGAGTCTGAAGGAGACAGTGTATACCAATCCACCAAATCTTCAGAAAAGTCTGATGCTGAAGAATCATTTGAAAGTGATTCAAGTGCCTGCAAATCTGAGTCTGAAACTATTGACATTGAAACTTATTCTTATTCTCTTGGATGTACAAATGTTATCCAGGATGAAACATGTCAGGATAGTGTTTTAATTGAGATTAACCCTGATGAAAAGGTTTCAAATGAATTAAATTTAAAATTGGTTAAGTCAGATGGGCATGGCACTGGAGAGAAAGATGCACGGCTTCTGATAAGTCAGAATCACTCATCAGTAGTTGTAGAAAAAGCTGATGGCACAACTACTGATAAGTGGAAAAGGGTTGATAGAAAAGTGCTGAAGAATACCTCTTCAGAGGTTGTCAGCACATCAGCTGTTATCAATTTGTCTACAAATACTGATGTTTCAAATGTGCTGAAGAACAAAAACTCAGTATCTAAGTCATCAGTACTTGTAGATAATCACAAGGGAAAGCAAAAGAGGGTGCCTTGTGAAATTTGTAGGCTGTTTAATCATTCCACTGATGATTGCTGGTACAGAAAAGGTTCTAAATTCAACAAAATAAAGCATAAAAACAAAAACCTTCTCAAAATGAAAACTGAATTTCATTCCAAGTTTGTACCAGAATCATCTGTCAGTTCAAAGACTGGGAACACCTCACATGGAACTGAATCAAATAAGTTCAAGAAAGGTAAGGAGGTGGTTCCAGATTCAAAGAAACAACACTTGAAAAATTCTTCATCAGTTAAAGAAACTAAAGTGTTAAAACCCAAAAATCCAAAGTCAGGTCAAAATGTGTCTAATGAAATCAAAATCTTGACACAAAATCATAATCAACTGATGTTAATGATGCAACAACTGCTAGGAAGAGTCAATCTGGCAGAGGCATCTGTTAATTCATTTCCTAAAAAGAAATCAAAATCAAAAGTCAAAGCAAAATCTTCTGATAATAATGCTTCAAGTGTTGCTTCAACTGACACTGCTCATTTTGTTTCTTCATGTGTTAACAGACCCAAAACCAAAATGGTTTGGGTCCCAAAGTCTAATTGAGTGTGTTGTTGTATGCAGGGTCCTTCAGCATGCAAAAATAGCATCTGGTATGTTGATAGTGGAGGATCCATGCATATGACTGGGAGCAGATCTCTCCTTCAAAATTATTTTACTGGAAGGAAGGGATTTGTATCCTTTGGAAATGATGCTAAGGGTTACATTATTGGGAAAGGTATGGTAACAAATGGTGAAATTAGGTTTGATGATGTGAATCATGTTGAAAATCTTAAGTACAATCTTCTGAGTGTTAGTCAAATGTGTGATAAGGGTCATGTTTCTCTTTTCACTAAGCAAGATTGTAGGATTTTATCTTCTGATGTAATGCCTTTGATTAGCAAAGTTTTAGATGAGTATACACTTCTTAAGGCTAACAGAGTGGGAAAGGTATATGCCTTTGATTTATCTAAGAATATCTCTGTCAAGGGTCATCCTTGTTTATTCTCTAAGGCCTCTTTCAAAGAATCAAATCTGTGGCATAGAAGATTAGGTCATGTGAACATCAAAAACATGAATCAATTGGTGAAACATGGTTTGGTTAGAGGTCTTCCTTTAAAGGACTTTAGTTGTGATGAGAATTGTACTGCCTGCTTGAAAGGAAAGCAACACAAAGTCTCTTTTCCTCCAATTGGAGATTCCAAATCCACCGGTTGCCTGCAACTACTGCACATGGATTTGTTTGGTCCTGTGCAGATAATGTCTATGGCAAAGAAGAAGTATTGTCTAGTTATTGTTGATGACTATTCAAAATTTGTCTGGACTTTCTTCTTACACTCAAAAGGTGAGGTTGCCAAGACTATTATGAATTTTGTGTTGTATGCTGAAAAGCAATATTCTCTTCCTATCAAGTGTGTTAGGAGTGATAATGGCACTGAATTCAGAAATCACCTTCTGGATGAATTTTATCTGTCAAAGGGAATTCAGAGACAGTATAGCATTCCCAGAACTCCTGAACAGAATGGAGTTGTAGAAAGGAAAAATAGGACCTTGATTGAAGCCGCCAGAACAATGCTTGCTGATTCTGGTTTACCTCTCCATTTTGGGCAGAAGCTGTTAATACAGCTTGCTATGTGCAAAACAGAGTTTTGGTGAATCAAAGATGGTTGAAGACTCCATATGAAATACTTCACTCTTTAACTCCTTTGATTTCCTTCTTCAGAGCTTTTGGGTGTCCTTGCTATATTCTCAACACCAAAGATCCACTTACCAAATTTGATTCCAAAGTTGATGCAGGATACTTTGTTGGATATTCTTCAACTTGCAAGGCTTATAGAGTGTTCAATTGTCGAACAAAGATTGTTGAAGAAACTCTTCATGTTAAATTCAATGAATGTCCCAAAGATTCCATTCCTCAAAATCCTGCTGAGATGTTTGATCTTAACATCTTGCAACATAAATTTCCAGTTGAACCTACTGGTGAAGAACATGAGGTATTTCCAGCAAATCCACCAAAAGATTCTACAGAAACCACACAAGGAATTCCAGATGATGAAGATGAAAGTACTCATTTGTTCAGATTCAATGATAATCTGCCTACATCTGCAAAATCAGTTGCTCCTCCTGCTCCAGGTGTTTCTCCAAATACAAATGCTGATGAAATTCTGGATTCTTCCACATCATTTGAAATTCCAGCTGAATTGTTCCCTGGTTCTTCATCCACTTCTGCAGCAGCTGAACCTCCAGCAAACACTTGCACTGCTCTTATTCCATATCAAGAACTGAAAGATCATCCCTTATCTCAAATTCTTGGTGATATTTCTGCTGGTGTTTCAACAAGAAGTCAATTATCAAACTTTTGCCTCTATGCCTTATTTGTCAGTCAACAAGAACCAAAGAACTATCACACTGCACTCAAAGACAATGGCTGGGTGGAAGCAATGCAGTTGGAGTTGCTGCAGTTCCAGAAACAACAAGTCTGGGAGCTGGTTCCTTTACCCCAAGGTAAGTGTGCAATAGGCACTAAATGGGTGTTTAGGAATAAAACTGATGAAAATGGTCAAATAGTTAAGAACAAGGCCAGACTAGTTGTACAGGGGTTCTCTCAGGAAGAAGGTATTGATTATGATGAGACCTTTGCCCCTGTAGCCAGACTAGAAGCAATTAGATTGTTTTTAGCATATGCTACCTTACACAAATTAAAAGTTTTTCAAATGGATGTCAAAAGTGCTTTCCTATATGGTAAAATAAAAGAGGAAGTGTATGTGTGTCAACCTCCAGGCTTTGAGGACAATAAACATCCTGATTGGGTGTACAAGCTTGATAAAGCTCTTTATTGGCTGAAACAAGCACCTAGAGCCTGGTATGACACTTTATCCACTTTTCTTCTCAAAAATAATTTCACTAGAGGCTCCATTGATAAAACTTTATTCATAAAGAATGTAGGACAGCATAAGCTACTTGTTCAAATTTATGTTGATGACATCATATTTGTTTCTTCTGATCTAAAGTTGTGTGATGCTTTCACTGAGCTTATGACCAAAAATTTTGAAATGAGTGCCATGGGGGAACTACAGTTTTTCTTGGGTCTTCAAATCAAACAAAATCCTGATGGCATTTTTATTCACCAATCAAAATACACAAAAGATCTTTTAAAGAAATTTGATTTGCAAAACTGTAAACCATGTTCCAATCCCATGAGCAGCACCACACAGCTTGATGCTGATCTGAAAGGTACTTCAGTGGATGAAACTCTTTATAGATGTATGATTGGGTCTTTGATGTATCTAACTGCATCAAGGCCAGACATTATGTTTGCCACATGTGTTTGTGCTAGATTTCAGGCTGCACCTAAAGAATCTCATTTAATTGCTGTGAAGAGAATTTTCAGATACTTAAAGGGCACTCTATCTCTGGGAATATGGTATTCCACTGGACATTCCTGCAAGCTAGTTGCTTTTTCTGATAGTGACTATGCAGGATGCAAACTCTCAAGAAAATCTACTTCTGGTGGGTGTCAATTTCTTGGAAATTGTCTGGTTTCTTGGCAAAGTAAGAAACAAACATCTGTAGCCACTTCCACTGCTGAAGCCGAGTACATTGCTGCTGCAAGTTGTACTTCACAAATTCTCTGGCTTCAGTCTCAACTCTTGGATTATGGCATCAAAGAACTGAAGACACCATTGTTAATGGATAGTGCTTCAGCTCTTTGTATTGTCAAGAATCCAGTTCAGCACTCTAGGACTAAACACATTGAGATCAGACATCATTTTATAAGAGATTGTTATGAAAAGGGTCTGATTGATCCAAAGTTTGTTCCTAGTGCTGATGAGCTTGCAGACATCTTTACTAAGCCTTTAGACACCTCAACTTTTCAAAATTTAGTTCTAAGGCTTGGTATGCTGCAACTTGAATAGGTTGGTTTTTCATCAAATAAATTTTAATTTCTTTTCAAAAACCCAAAAACATTTTCAATTTTTCTTTTCAAATAAAAAAAAAAAAAATTTTTTTACCTTGAAACATTTTGATATTTTCAGTAAATACTGATACATATCAAAAGTACTGATTCAAGAACAGTTATGACCTTTTCTAATACTCTAAGTTACAAGTACTGATGAGTATTGATTCACTAAGTACTGAAGGTCAAACATTGTTTACAAGTTCTGATGAACACATTGTTCACAAGTTCTGATGAACAAAATTTCCACAAAGTCTGATGAACAACTGATGAAAACAACTGCTGAACAAAACTGTCGACAACACCTGATGAGTAATTTTACTCTTCAGTTGTTTTAACTTCTGTTGTTTTCTCTATTTAACTCAACCTTCTTCAGTTGTTTCATTATCACTTTCTCAGAACTTTCCATCTTTTTCAAAAACCTATTTTCCCTCTCCAGTCTTTGCATCCATGGCGTCAATCACCTTGAAACCTCGACACAATTCCGTTGCTTATCTGACCAAATCCTCCTTTTGGTCAAAGTTTGATGAAGCTGTGGACTTGATGACCTCCTCTCAATTCAAAACTGCCTTTCTCCTCAATCCAACTCTGTATGTCGAATCCATTCATCAATTTTGGATGAATGTTGAACTGATCAACGTGGGCACAGGAGTCATCTCACTTCGATCCACAGTTAATGGTCATAATGTGCACATCAGCCCCGCTGAAATCAGGGAGGTTCTTCAGCTTGATGATGCTAACCTGGTCACTCAGTTTCCTAAGAGCGTCACTGACCTCTGTTTTACAAGTCATGAATACCAGGGTGACCTGAGTGATTCCACACTTTTCAAGAAGCACTTCAATGACCCAGAGCGCCTGATATTCCATATGATCAACATCTGCTTGGCTCCGAATTCTTCTTCATGGGACCAAATGTCCTCTCGATGGCAACAGGTATTGTATTCTATCCTAGAATCTCAAAAGCTAAATTTTTCTCAAATACTCTTTTCTGAATTAACTGAACATGCTGGTAAGCCTGTTTCTTCTAGATGGCTACTCTATCCACGTTTTATCATGGCCATCATAGAGAAACAGCTTCAGCAAAATGGCCTTGTTGGTCAGGGGATCTCTTCTCCAGCAGTTTTGTTGGAAGTATATTCCCGACACAACTCTAACCCTACTCTCAAAGAGGCTGCCCGAAAGCTAAAACCCAAGCAGAGGGAACCCACAGCCTCCACCACAAAATCCAAATCCAGAGTCCCCACTAAAACAAAATCCAAACAAACCAAAAAGGCTGCTCAGGGAAATGAGTCCCCTGAGTCTGCCCATGCCTCACCAAGGCATGACATGGCCACTGGGAGTAGTCAACCAGTGATCCATCAGACTCCACCTGCTCAAACCGCCCAGGATTCCTCTCAACAGGAACCTGGTGCAACCTTTGAAGGGGCAGACACATTTCTAGAACCTCTTTCAGTTGAAAAGGTTTCTATTGAACAGCACCAATCTCCCCGAGTGCAATCTGTTTCAAAACCACTTCCTATGGAAACCACCCCAAATAGCCCAACTTTTGTTATTGCAAACATCCTGGATCAGTTGAACAATCCTATCCCCTCCCAGACACCTATCAATACTGGGATTAGCTCCAACATTGAGGGGGAGGACCAAAGTGTCTCTGATAACCCACAGGATCATGACTACAACATCAGATCTCCTAGTGTGGAAAGAGAGATTCTGATATCTGACAAGGCTGCTACTTCATCACCTCCATCATTTGGAGTGATTGATAGTGGTACCATTGCTAAGACCTTGTCAGAGGCAACAACTGATGAAGGGGTTACCCCTGAGGTTGGAAGTCCCCAGAACCAAGAAAAAGGGGCACCTGATCATGTTGAGCCACACTCAACTCAGGTAGATCCTGATAATCTCAGGAGGTCAGATGATTTAGCTAAGGCTACTGATGACCAAAGAACACTTGCTGAGGTTCTGAAACAGAACCAAATCCTTGAGGCTGAGGTATGTAGACTCAATGAGCTACTCACCAAAATGTCCAAGGACAAAAGTCCATTTTCCCCACTTACCCCACAGATGGCACCTTCTCAACCTGAAGGTCACCCAAACACTTCAACCACTACTTCACAATTTCAAATGCCACCAGCCTTTGCTTCAGGCACTAATCCTTTGGGTTCTAGCCCCCCAGAGGCATTAGCTGCTGCCTTTCTAAATATCCTCCCTCTCATCACTCCATTACTGAAAACAATTATTGTTCAAGCCCTTGATGAGAGGCTACCCTCCAAATCTCAAATTCAACAAATGGTTGATGAGGCTGTGACTGCCAGACTTACCACTCTACATACTCCTTCTTCCCCTGCAGCCAAAAAGGGGGAGTTAGGAACAGAGTCAGTCACAACTTCAGCTTCCAAAAGGCCAAGATCTGAAGATGTTGCTTCTGAAAGGTCTCCTGCAATTCAAGTGACTTATAAGAGACAGAAGAAGAAATCTGTTGAGGTTATCAACAGAGCTGATGAGGAGGTTGAGCAGGAAATGGCTGAGAAAGTAATTGAAGCAAGTGCAGAACAAGTGGAAGTTACAACATCTGATGTACAAATACAGGCTACAACCTCTGATGTACAAGAAACTGAACCAGAGGAGATACAAAATCAAGAGGTTCAAACTCAGGTTGTTGAGGTAAGGGCTCCTCCAAAGAAGTGAAGGCAACTTAGAATTCAAGAAGAAGAGAGCTCTGATGAAGAAGACAGGATGCCTATCTCTACAGTTATCAAGCCAAATGTTCAAAAGCCTGCACCATCAACAACTGGGTTGGATCTGTCAATTCAAAAGAAGAAGGTATCTCTTCCTGCCAAATATGTGCCTGAGAAGCCACTGGTGTTGGGACAACATCCAAAGCTCACACCAGAATCTCAAATGTTGGCAGTAAAAGTGAAGCTTGAAGAAGAAGAGAACCAGAAACAGCATGATGAGCAAATCCTAAAGATGGTTGACAAGGATTATCCTCAGACATCAACCATTATTGCAATGAAGAAAGAAGCTCAAAGGTTGTATGCTCTGAGGTTCACCTACCAGTATAGGAAGGAACAGATTAGAATGTGGCCTGATCCAAGAATCATTCATAGGATCCACAAGAGAGAGGCTCCAGTATCTTATGCCAGAAGAATCAGAAGGGTCTTAAGTGCTGACATTATGCTAGGGTCAGTACTTGATCCTTGGGAGATAATCAATGACTTCAAGAGTGTGTACAACTCTGGCTCAAAAGCTCCAAAGTTTATAGAAAACAAAATGATCAAGAAAGGCTTGGTATATAGGAAACTTGAAAATGTTCAACAAAATGAGCTTTCTCTATTTTTGGAAGGGAAGCATCCTGATGAGTTTGTATACAGAGAGATTACTAGAGTTGAGCTGAATGATGGGACAACGGCCAGGTACTTGTCTGAGTACTATGGACCTGAGTCTTTCTTTGAAGGTGAACCTGAGAGGCTGACTCCAGAAGAGAAGGTAATACTGCTTGAGGCATATGTCAGGGAGTCCTTCAGGTTAGTATATAATCAATAGCTTTAATGAGAGGGGTTAATGCTCATAGTCCATTTCCCCAATGGAGTTCCCTCTCATATTTTGCTTGTTAGATTTTTGGAAGCTGTTGATTATCAGGCATACACTTTAACTGGTCATTTTGATACTGATCTCAAAGAAAAAGACTTATCTTTCAGCCTGGGAGTGAATAAGTGAGACCATCAATAAATTAGAGGTTTTTGGCTGCATTGGTTCAGGGGGAGTTTGTTGGACTAAAAGAACCAATGAGCCTGATCAGAAAAATCTCTAAGTCTCACAGCACTTATAACAACTGAAGAAGAACACAACGGCTGACATACAATGTACAGAAGTTACAAGATCTGAAGTGATATACAACAGCTGAAGTGTAATTCATCAGATGTTGTAGTGTGTAGTTTAGTCTTCAGATGTTTTCTTTCAGTGTTTGTAAAAGTCTGATGAGTAGTTTACTCATCAGATGTTTTAGTTTATTTCTTCAGTAGTTTTCGTATGTCAGTAGTTGTAAGAGAATGTCTTCAGATGTTGTAGACATTCTCAGTAGTTTAGTTATTTTCAGTTGTTTTGTTTTGTCTGTTAGGTGTCAACATCATGTGACATCATCAGACGTCACTGTCTCTATATAAGGGCAGTTGACATGTTTGTAATAAAACGAAGTTAATGATCTGAATGATATATTCCTTTTGCAGAAAGTTTCTCTCTCTATAACAAACTTGCATTTACTGTTTGATTGAACTTTGTTCTTGCTATGATTATGCTAATTCAACTTTGAATTCCACTGCTATACTCTATTAATTGTATCAATTGAGAACATCTGATCCTACAGTCGACTTAAATGAAATAAGAAACCAACACAAGAAATCAAAGGTCAAGGGATAACATGCAAGTAATCATGTACTAATTACCTTTTACTACAAGGTGGCAAGTTTTGGGTGTAAGGAATTTCATAAAGTCTAAAACATGTCATTTTAAAGGTTTTTACAAGTGATTTCAATAACCATATGAAAAGTTTTAAAGTGTTATACTTAGTAATTTGTTGAAACTAAGTCTCCACAATGTGACATGGTTCTTTGTGGTGATGTAACAAATTATTTCATGTCTAACAAGAACAACATGGGGATTTCTAAACTATAAACCTAAGTTATACTTATGACTTAGGATGGTTTATGAGGATTCTATAAGTACATGTAACGAACACATCATGATAAAGATGTGAAATTACAAAAATGAGTAACAACAAACGAAACATAAGACTTACCATAACAACAACTTAAGGTAAATCGAGGCTGAATGATGACCAAGACAGGTAAGTGTTAGCCAACTTTAGGGCTAACACAAACACACACACAAACACATACTCAAAGATTTATACTTATAAGTTACAAACATCGTGAAATCAATACGGGATCGTGAAAACAACAACACGTACAACAAAGAGCGTGTGCCTTCTTGTTTATACTTAGTCAACCGCAACAACAACAAGGTGAGTTCGTACGCCCCTTTTCTAATCTTAATTGATTTTAAACTCTCGGGGCTGAGAAACATGCTAAATATTTTATTTATTTAAAAGTTTTAGTTGAACATATTGCTTATACTTTGATTTAGATAATATTGCTTGACTTATTATCGTTTATCATTGTATGCATGCTTGTATGATCATAACATGACAGAAACAACTAAGTTGAAACATGATAATGTAGCTTCATGAATCATCAACACAATAGAATAATATACTTGTAAGATTCTATCTTATAACACATAATTATTCTTACAAGAACAAACAATGAGATTATCACAGGTGAACATGATGACAACAACAACAACAACAAACATGAATGATATGTAGATAATATATCTACATAATATTATTCATCACCGGGGTTAGCTAAGTGTAATAAGACAACTTCTTATAACACTCAGCTTACAACTCGGTGCATACTACAAGATAACACGAAACAAGTATCATCCACCACCTGAGTCGACTAAGTGTAGTAAGATTAGCTCTTACCACACCTTAGTGACAACAGGGTGGCCATATGGAACAACAAGGAAATGATAATCATGATAACGTAAGTTCATGATAACAACATCATTCATACAACAATTAACATCGTATAATAAGACAAGCTCTTATTTGACTTTGTTAACAACAACGAGAACACAACACTGAGAAAAAACAACAATGGTGAACACAATACATTTGATTACTATTGAACTGTCTGTATTATATCATTTCAATCATGTGCCATGTATTCAATTTTGATCATTGTAAGTCCCTTCACAAATCGCTGACCAGTTAGTTTGATGTGACTAAACCGACGATAGCATAGTGGTACCATAGGTTTGACAAACCTCCAGCTTGTAGTGCTGGTATGTTGATCGTATAGGTCATTGGCCGGTAACGTATGACCGGTGACAGGGCGACGAACAGTCAGGGTCTGGTAAGCAACACATGGTGATATTAATCTGCAGTTATAATTGTAATTAATCCATCGATTTCTATTGATTAGTAGACAGAGGAATTGATTTTCTCTTGTGTCATAATACTAGTAATAGTTTCGATGAGGCCTATGGAAACACAAAGTGGTATAGGTAAATGAGATGCATTCTAATCTGATTCCGTGAGGATTGCAATGGATTCCTTTTAGGCTCTATGCACTTCAAGTTAAGAACAAATATCAATTGGTTAACTAACACACTTATTATTTAAAAGTGATTAACAGTTAACCCCACAAGTAATAGAATAATAACAAGGACCAAATTAAATTAATCTAACTTCCTTAATACATTGAGGGTGTATCAATACCTCGGTTTGATAACTAAACCCCTCTCAACATATTATTCTACATATGATATAACGGGTGAATATCAAATGGGATGAACAGATGAAATGAAAATGGGGATCTATAGTTGTATCACAAGTGGTGTTAGGTTCTATTAGATATGTGGTGGGACGGTGGCTGGGGCTTGTTCCCTTACATATGCCCTATATATAAGCATAGCTATTAGGATGAAATACTATTTATAAGTATAACTATGGAGAGACCATTGTGCGAACGGGGGAATCAAACGCTTACAAGTATCATGTATGACTTTGTGACAGTGTATGTGAACAAATCAATGTTTTCAATTATCAAACTTATGAACTCACCAACCTAGTGTTGACTTTGTTTAAATGCATGTTTTTCTCAGGTGATGAACAGGTTTAGTCACCAGAATTCAAGAACATAGCTAGTGGACTTTTAGAAGACCTAGCTACATTTTGTGTGAACATACTTTTGGGAATGACAAAACAATGAATCATCTTTTGTAGATCTTCTACAGTTACAAGATAGAAACTCACTGATTCTTTTGAATAGATTTACTTAGTTAAATTATGAAGAAACAATGTAATTTAACTTTGTAATTCTATATCATTGTCATGTTAGCATTTCTCAATTATATATCATGTGCTATGCAAACAATCTGATCATTTTGATTATCAAACGATATCGCGCCCCGAGAACTTTCTGCCCGACGGGAAAGTCGATCCAGCCCGCCCGCTCGGGGTGTGACAGGTCGGTACCTTGACAGGTGTGGAAGAGGAGGTGGATGTGGGCTCACTAAAGGCGGTTGTGTCCTCTGTGCCATCCATGATCGTGGCATTAGTATTTAGCCTAAAGAACATCTGTTTGTCAATGCTCTTGATATTAGAGAGGATCAATGTGACAAACAGTGTTAACTTCAGCAAATAGGCATGCCATCACAAAAACTTGGGACTCTTTTGGTGATGAACCAAGTGGTCTAATATTATTTGGGACAGATTGACCTTTTCATTAAAAAGAACAACATACATGACATATTATATGTCATAGGGCATTCCTCCCCAACTAGTGGTCTTTTGAGAGAGACATTGCAATATGGTATGATACAGAAACATGTACTTAGAATAAAGATAGGCTTTGTACAAGGTTATGTTCTTCAGGTCTCCCTGATAATCAAACTAAACAAATACAACATGAAGAAGTTTGAGAGGAAAAGTGGTGGGTGCAACAGTATCACCCAGATTTAGGACAAGACTTAGTTTGGACGAGGTGATAGAAACCTGTTGACTAGCAACCACATATGTTATGCTTTCAACAGAGTTGTCCTTAGACACCAAAGCAGAATTTGCCCAAAACTGATTTAGGGCTGACTCTGAATTAGGGGGATCGAGAATAAGAATACTGTGAGCAAAGAAGTTTACCAGAATGTCAACTACTTCATCATAGTGTGGGTATTCAGAGGACTTGGTGAGGTAGGCTACAAGATTGTGCACCAACTTAAGTTTTAAAGCTTCAGACACCATGGAGATAACAAAGGTCAAAGAGCAGTTTCAAAAGAAAAACACGATTACAAGCCTTCCTTAAGTTCGAAGAGATAAATAAGGAGAAATATAACTATTGCAAATGTGTGCGGTTTCTTTTGGAAAACTGCCAATACTTATAGCAAAATTAAAATATTTACCTTAGGGTTTTTACCCATTGGAAAAACCTGTAAGCATAAGAGAGAGAAAAAACAAAAGACAAACCAGTTCTATCATGCAAACCCTAATGTAGAGACAGTGTTTTGTCTTGGAATGAAGCCTGGTGCGATGTCATTACCACGATCATCATGAGCATCAAACTCAGACAAGATCAGTGAAAATGGTTCGAGCCATACGAAATTCCAGACAAGCAGATGTCCTTCGCCATAAGCAGCAATTCCTGCTTGAGGCTAAAGAAAGGTAAACTTCATGACCACAAGTGTGATCATGGATTTTAAGAGAAATTAGTTTAAGAACGGAAGAAGATAATTACTAAAGAGATGAACAACTGATATATATATATATAACAGGAAGACGATCAGTAGTTAATGAAATCAAGGGGTAAAATTATAAAATGGAAAAGATATTTTATCCGTAAAAACAATTACTAAAAACTCAGCTTTCACTGGTGAATTCTAGTTTTTCATTAAACATCAGAAACGTTTAGTGAGTTAAAGCATTATTCACATGAAAACATCATTACATTCACATTACCCATAAATCAATCATCATAATCATCATACATCTATTGTCAAATATAACCAACGGGCTTATGTCGGCACAAGGCTCCATGTTTATAGTCCGATCGAGTCTTACCATGTTTATAGGCCGATCGAATCCGTGTTTATAGCCCGGTCGGCTCCATGTTTATAGTCCAATCGACTCCATATTTATAGGCCGGTCGACTGCATGTTTATAGCCCGGTCAGCTCCATGTTTATAGCCCGGTCGGCTTCATCTTTATAGCCCGATCGGCTTAATGTTTATAGTCCAGTCGATTCCATGTTTATAGCTCGATCGGATCCATGTTCCATGTTTATAGCCTGATCGGCTCCATGTTTATATCCTGATCAGCTCTATGTTTATATTCTGGTCGACTCCATGTTTATAACCCGTTAGGCTCCATGTTTATAGCCCCATCGGCTTTTAAATAGAAATCATAGCCTAACATCACTTTGCTATTAACATAACATCTTACATCGTTATCATCATCATAGTGCATCGTATTCATACATAATCATACTTTAGCGTTCTATGATTTTCATCATAGTATAGCACATAATAAGATATGGCATCATCATAACGTCATATAGCATCATCGTAACATAATGCTTCACATACCATCATTGGAATCTCACTTTAGCATATTAGGCGTTCTACCATCATCATTATATCATTTTAACATCTTATTAGCATAAACATCATTTCATTCTCATCTTACCATATCATCCTAGCATCATTATTTCAAATCATTAAATCATCATTTCATTGTGTCATCATGACTGCAACCTAACACTATAGGATTTCATCATAGCATAGCATCATGTAATCATCATGGCATATCATTAAAACTCATCTGATAGTAGTATGGCTCTCAGCTTCCTACGCTGGTTTGTTTCGGTTAGGACTCGAGAACCTACATCGTTGCAACATCTCATTACATTTCATTCCTAGACTTAGAATTTATTCTAAGTCGCCTTGGCCCACTCAACTAGCCTTAGTATTCCAAAACCTTTAAGTTCACGAAATCATAGTATTCGAAGACCTAGAGTTCACGAACTCTTAAGGTACATGAAGTTCATGAAGTTCATGAAGTACCATGATACACAAAACGCATGAAGTTCACGAAGTACCAAAGTACACGAAACCACATGAAGTTCACAAAACATCAAAGTACACGAAATCCATGGAGTTCACGAAATCAACTTCGCATGCTTCTGGTTTAGTGAACTTGCTAGTTCCCGTCATGTACATTTCGAATACTACCTAAGAATCGTGGGACAAGTTCTATGTTGATTTTTGCCTTACCAACACAATGAAACCAAAAAGGAACATAATTTCTGCATAAAGGCATGACCTTTTGTGACAATAGTACCACCTCGTCCGGCAATCTGTACATTATGTGTACTTACACCATTACTATGTGTAAATAACTATGTGTAGATAACTATGTGTGTATGACTATGCGTGAATGACTATTTGATAAACAATTGAGTGAAAACAAGGCTATAGAACAGTATATCAGTTGTATGTCTTTGAATGAAAATTCAAGTACAGAAATACAACAAATCACGATAAATAACAAGGGTGAAAACAAATGACAAATACAAATCGGTTGTGATCTGATTTTCATAAATAACAGAAATTAGATAACCAACAAAATCAGTGAGAAAACAATGTGAAACTATTCATAACAATGTGAAAACAGTTAGGATTAGTTGAGTCCGTCTATGAGAATAACAATTCAAAACAACAAATCAATATCGATTACGAATGATGAACTGACAATATGTTTGCGTGGGTGACGATTCACGCAAACATATTACTGGGTTTTTACATTCTGAATGACAACTGAAAAATAGAAAACCAAATCAGAAAGTGAAATGTACGATCGTATTCGTACAGTTAGCGCGCTCTGTACGAAAACGAGCGTAAGTTACGTTTTCTGACGAAACGGAAAAAATAAACGATTTCGAACGTTAAAATAATAAAAATAAAAATAAAAATAATATTTATTAGGAATTTCCACCTAAAAAGATTTAAGTTAAACTATTTTTATAAAACTATACATAATTAACGTTAAATAACGAAATGACGAGATTTAATGGTCTGATCACGAACGAACGGTAAAAATAAGTAGAATATAATATCTTACGTTTTACAATTTTGAAACTCATCAAAATAATCCAAGAAACCTAATTTACATGTTCAATTATTTAGTTACGTAACCGTAATAACGCGTACGTAAAAATACACGAAACCGACACCGAGCGTGTAACGCCCCGACTGATGGCGGAAACGTCGGGATGCCACGAGGGATGTGTAGATTGTTCATAAGCTCGTGGGCATCTAAATAAATCATCACATATCAATTAAATCAACCAAATTAATTACATCAAAAATCATGTTCATCATGATTTAGTGACAGTAATTACACAAAAGATTTAGCTAAATTAACTAAACTCTAGTCTTCAGAATTTCAGTTATTTTAGCTAAGTCCAAGACCCTAAGTGATGTTGTCCAAAAGATGTAGAGCTAACCTGCTATAAACTACTTCTCCTCGTTTCCTAAAACATGTAGAAAATCAAGTGTCAACTACAAAGTATTTGGTTAGTAATCATAAGTTTTTGTGTTTTAAAAATGTTTACAGAATGATTATAAAAGTTTATAGTTTTCCAAGAAAATCCACATGTGCACCCGCGAGATAATCCAACACTGCCAACACACAAACACAAACACAACAATCACATAATTCAAATAATCACAAATAGTCAATCACATATATTCAACCAATCTCAACCAACAATATTTCCAAATAGTATAAGTGACAATACATGCACTGCGGAGGACACGCAATCACTCGACAACAGCGGAATCACCGAGGAGGACCGAAGTCACTCGTCATTAGTAATTCAATCATTATGTAGGACCGAAGTCAACAACAACGACCCATGGAGTTGTGATAATCCGTGACAATACATGCAATCATTGCGAAGGACCGAAGTCAACAACAATGACCCATGGAGTTGTGATAATCCGTGACAATACATGCAATCATTGCGGAGGACCGAAGTCAACAACAATGACCTATGGAGTTGTGATAATCTAAGATAATCCGTGACAATCCATAAACAATGAAAATCCATTAGTATGAATATCATAATGAATAACCAGGTGTCACCCATGTGTTATCAATTAATATGTAAAACTGGTATACATATTCCACCTCCGAGTTTAAAAACAAAATGATTTAAAAAGAAGGTTATGAGAACTCACCTGAATTCCTTAGATTTAGTGTTTTAATAGAATGCGCGCTCGCGTATATGAAATCAAAAGCAACTCAATAAACCTGTAATTATCGTGTGTTTCATAATTGTAAGCATCCATGTTTGATCATGATTATGCTCCTCATATTTGTTTGACCTTTATTTATTATATGCGCGAGTTACTTAGGTTTATTACCTAAGTTAGAGTGAAAATCATTCAGGTTTTCTACCCTCATTATAAAAGATCGGTTTAACATTAATTAGTTTAATCAATCCATTTATAATGGTTTTAGGAAGAATATAAAAGTTGTACATGTTGTCAAGGTGATAAACCTTATATACATATACATACATTCATATTTGCATGCATGCATGTGGATTACATTGACCACCATAATTTTAAGTTCCAAAGATCTAATTTAAGTTTTAAAAAAAATGATAATTAGGTTATCTACATACAATGTTAAATCATGTAAAGTCTCATAACTCAAGATTTATATTTGTTTGGAAAAAAAAAAGCGGTAGCTTTTAAACCCTCATGCATGCATGGATATGTATAACTTCAAGTGCCTTTGTCTATCCTTCATTTCGTATTCATGTACCCCTTTCTCCTAGCTTCAAAACAGCACCTATGGTTCGACAGTCCCATGGTTTAAGGATAGCCCTAGGTTCGCTGCTTGCGTATAGGTTAAGTAACCTAAGGTTCGGCCAGCCTCACAATCCCATCAGCTAGGGTTCGGCCAAAGGCAGGTTCGGCCAAGAACATTGGGTTGTCACAAGGTTCGACCCTAGGTTCGTAGCACCTTAGCCTCGGCATCCAGGGTTCGTCCTTTCTATGATTCGGCTTAAGGTTCGCTGAACAAGGATTTGGCCCACCTAAGCTCGACTAACTCAAGGTTCGACTACACAGGTTTGGCTAGGTCAGGTTTGCCCAGCTAGGGTTCGTGGATGGTCCAGGTTAGTCCCAATGGTTCGTGACAACAGGTGGGTTCGGCAGCCTCCTTAGGTTTGGCACTCTAGGGTTCGCGGCTGCTTGGGTTCGCTGCATCTTGCATGTTCGGTCGAAGGGTAGGTTCAACCCTCCCAGGGTTCGGCCAGCTGCTGTGTCGCGAACCAGTGGAATCACCATCCTCATCTTCAAGTTCTTGCGGATTCAAGACTATCCATGGCTTCTCCATGTTCCTACTAACTCGTTTTAGGGTTTTCCATATGTACAACTCGTTTGAAAGATAAAGATGCAACCCGGTTATTATCAAAGTGAAAAGCAAAAAAGTAAAACCCGTGATTTACCTCTAAATGTCGACCAAACGTTGAGTTTCTTCATGGATTCTTGTTCTACTCGGTAAGATGAACAATTTGGCACCAAGATCTTGCAAAATGGTTGAGTTTTGAAGAAGTTATGGTAGAGAGAAGTTAGAGAGAGAAAGGGGTGACGGATAAGAGAAAGAGAGTGTGAGAAATGAAAGAAAAGGGGAAGTCTTCTTCCTTAATAGCCCGCGTATTCCCCGTGTGTTCGGTCTCGTTTATATCGCGATAAACTCATTAAATGATCGGTTTTGATCGTAAAATATATATTTAAAACACAAAACGTTTAAATAATTATCTTTTGTTTTAATAAAATGATTTTAAATAAAGTTGTTTCGTAAATGGTTCCGTTCACTTTCGTTAAATTATTTATTTAATAAAACGATTCATTCGGGTACGTCTTAGGTTGTAATTCATAATAAACGTTTTTAAATTCCTTTTCATATTTTAATATCATTAGATATTATTTTGTTATCTCGTCAAAACACGTTACTCACGTACGTATTCGTAAAGATCATCACATTTTCGAATCCAACGCTCGTATCGTATTTCGATTCGATTTACGATTTATGGAATATCGTTTCAGGATATTATTCCTAATAATTATATTCGTGTGAATCGTCACCCACGCGAATACATTTATTAAGTTAATATTTCTGAAATAACATTCGCGTTTAATTTATAATCGTAACCTCACCAACGCGTATTTATTTTCAATAACGCTTTCATTCTTTTATTATCTTGAATATTTTAATTTCCCAATCCAAGTCCCACTAAATCATATCACTGACACATCCATGATAGACCGAAATAAGCTTATGTATAGGGCATATGCAGGAGTAGGTCGCAACCTATCCAGCCACCGTCCCACCACCATTTCGATAAACCATGACCATGTGTCGTTGACTATGTTTAGTAACCAAACAATAACTAACTCATAACTCTTCGTCATTTCAAAATCCAAAACCTCGGATTCTCCTAACACTGATATAATCATGATAAACTGAAGATGGTTTATGTATAGGGCATACGTAGAGGTCAGTCGCAACTGCCTCAGCCGCCATCCCACTACCTCTTCGATAGACCATGATTATATCCTTGCCTATCTTTGGTTATAAAATCCTATACCACTACCATTCCAAATCCAATCATATCATCTCATATATGAATATTTCTGCAATAAACTCTCTGGTTCTGTCTAGTTATGTTTCAACTAAACTTCCCATGGTTTATGCTCTTTGTGATAATATACGTTCTCAATATGTATACCAGTGATAATATCAACAAATAATTCATAGTAATTATCAATATCATATCAGGTTTTAACAGTACAAACATTTATGTAATGAAGTGCCTGAAATACAGAGATGTTACAAAGCAAGACCGAATACGCGGGGAACCCCTCGGGGTATAAAAACCCTTATTTTGGTTCATCTTCTTCATTTGTAGCAGCCCACACATCTCTCTCTCTCTCTCCCCTCAAACCCGTCCATGGGTTTCTCTCACTAGAAACCTCCATTAAAACGACCATATCTTCTTCTTTCCTTCACCAAATCGCGCATATAATATATCAAAACGATCGTCTCGACGAGAGGAAGCTTGAAGTACAAGGGATCGGAGCTGGTTCGAGCTAAATCGGCCAGAATCTTAGAGGGAAGTTTCTGAAAAAGGTGAGTTTTTCAAAATTTTTTCCGGTTTTGAGTTTTTCATTAGAAATCCCAAGAAAAACTTCAATATCACACTCATTTCTTAGCCAAATCCCGCAAATAATATATCGAAACGATCGTCTTGACGAGAGGAAGCTTGTACTACAAGGGATAGGAGTTGTTCCAGCTAAATCGGCCTGAATCTTAGAGAGAAGTTGCTGCTGGAAGTTGGTGTCCTTCATCTCAGCAGGTATGAACTTGAAAATGGTTTTCACCACCTTAAATCTGTTAGATGGCGCACAAAGATGAATTTAGGACTTGGGGAACATGTAGATTCAAAGTCGGATGGCTGGGGATGGGCTGAAAATCCTTGAAACTGCGAATCAAAGCATGAACCTCCCATGAAACTAGAACCGACGAGCTGGGTTTTCTGGGCTTGGTTCGTGGATCGAACTGCTGAGTTTTCAGCTTGATTATACACATCCAATCTGGTTATATTTGCATAAAAAATGAAGTTACCATGCTTGGGATACACTAGAAATAGGACCTAGGTTGATGATGATTAGTATCGATAGGGAAGTCTTCCTTGGATAATCATTGGCTCTAGGTGGTTCGGTGGTCATGCAAGACTTATGTGGGGCATGAACTAAGAGTTTTAACACCTCAAATGTAGTTAGAACAACAACAGGAGTAATAATAAATTGATGGTTTTAAATAAATTTCATCAGGGTTTCATAACAAAAGTGTTATAATCTTTTGAAACCTAGCTAATTAAAAGTTTTGTTAATTATATAATTAACATATAAGGCAACTAAGTTTTAATAACAATTTACTTATGTAACACTTTAAGATGATGAGAATCATTTTAAGTTAACACAAGGTGATATTCCAAATTGTAACTTAAAACTCAAAGTTTTATACTTAAAAACTAGTTTGGTTTTAAAAATAACACTATGAGTTGAGGGTGTAATTCTAGTTTAAAACATGTGAACAATAAGTATGTTATTATATTAGTATTTAACTTAAAATAGGTTAAGTGTTAGTACATAACCCCACTAGGGAATTAAGACTAAACAAATAACAAAGAACTATAAGTGTTAACCAACTCTAGGGTTAACACACACATTAGATAACATGTACTCATGAGTATAAACAACCTAGAATCAAACGCAGGGTCGTGAATACAACTTCAATACAACAAGTGAACACGTGCATTCTATGAATACCTAGTCAGCCACTATAAAATCCAGGTGAGTTCATATGCCCCTTTTTACTAAACTTTAGCTTTAACTGCGGTGTCACACCCCGAGCCGGCGGGCTGGATCGACTTTCCCGCCAGGCGGAAGGTTCCCGGGGTGCGATATCGTTGTGATAATCAATATGATCAGATTGTTTGCATAGCACATGATATATAATTGAGAAATGTAAACATGACAATTATATAGAGTTACAAAGTTAAATTACAATGTGTCGTTCATAATTTAACCCAGTAAATCTATCCAAAAGAATCAATGTGTTTATATCTTGTAACCGTACAAGATCTACAAAATATGATTCATTGTTTTGTCATTCCAAAAGTATGGTCACACAAAATGTAGCTAAGTCTTCTAAAAGTCCACTAGCTATGTTCTTGATGTCTGGTGACTAAACCTGTTCGTCACGTGAGAAAACATGCATTTAAACAAAGTCAACACTAGGTTGGTGAGTTCATAAATTTAGTAATTGAAATCCTTGAATTGTCATACACATAGCCACAATGTTATACTTGTTACATGTAATACTTGATTCACCTGTTCCACCCAATGGCCTTTCCTTAGTTATATATACAAGCAGGGTATCGCCTGATCAAGCATGCTTATATATAGGGCATACGAAAGGGTCAAGCCCAGACGCCATCCCACCACATGCTCAGTCATGTTCCACACCACTTGCGATACAACTAAACATATCCATTTCCCAATTGTTCAACATGTCCGATATGTATTCATCTGTTATTTCATGTGTAGAATAATATAATAAGAGGGGTTTAGTTATCAAACCGAAGTATAGATAAACCCTCGATGTGTTAAGGAATTTAGATTACTTTAATCTGGTCCTTTTAATATTCTATTACTTGTGGGGTTAACTGTTAAACACTTTTAAGTATTAAGAGTGTTAGTTAACCAATTGTCATTTGTTCTCACTTGAAGTGCATAGAGCCTAAAAGGAATCCATTGTAATCCTCACGTAATCAGATTACAATGCATCCGATTTACCTCTATCACCTTGTATTTCCATAGGCCTCATCGAAACTATTATTAGTAATATGACATGAGAGAAAATGAATTCTTCAGTCTACTAATCAACAGGTAACGATGGATTAATTACAATTTCCCTGCAGATTAATATCACCATGTGTCGATTCCCAGACCCTGACTGTTGTCGCCCTGTCACCGGTCATACGTTACCGGCCAATGAATCAATACGATCAACATACTAGCCCTACAAGCTAGAGGTTTGTCAAACCTATGGTACCACTATGCTATCGTCAGTTTAGTCACGTCAAATTAACTGGTCAGCGATTCGTGAAAGGGGCTTACAATGATCAACTTGAATACATGACACATGATTGTTGTGATATAATACGGACAGTTCAATAGTAATCAATTGTATTGTGTTCACCAATGTTGTTGTTCGTTCTCAATGTTGTATGTTCTCGTTGTTGTTAACAAAGTTAAATAAGAGCTTGTCTTATTAAATTATGTTAATTATTGTGTGAATGATGTTGTTATCATGAAGTTACATTATCATGATTATCATTGCTTGTTATTCCATAAAGTCACCATGTTGTCACTAAGCTGTGGTAAGAACTAGTCTTGCTACACTTAGTCGACTCAGATGGTGGATGATTCATGTTCCATGTTCTCTTGTAATATGTGTTGAGTTGTAAACTAAATGTTATAAGCACTTGTCTTATTACACTTAGTTAACTCTAATGTTGAATGATGTTAGGAAGATGTGTTATCTTCACATCAAACATGTGTTTTGTTTCAGGTCATCATTTTCATCTATGTTCATCTCAATGTTTGTTCATGTAGGATAACTAAGTGTTGTGAGATATAATGTTACAACTAGGTTATTCTATTGTGTCGATGAATGATGAAATTATATTATCATCTTCATCTTAGTTATCTCTGTCATATCATGATCAAGCAATCATGCATACAATGATAAACGATAATAATTAAAGTAATATTATCTAATCAAAGTACAAGCAATATGATAAACATAAAACTTTTAAATAAATAAAAGTTAAGCATGTTTCTCAGCCCCGAGAGTTTAAAATCAGTTAAGATTTGAAAAGGGGCATATGAACTCACCTTATAGTGGTTGTAGTTGACTTAGCCTAAACAAGAATGCACGCGCTCTTTGTTATTATGTTGTTGTATTCACGATCCTGTATTGATTTCACGTGGATTGTAATTTGTGAGTATAAGTTGTACGAATTTGTGTGCGTGTATGTGTTAGCCCTAAAATTGGCTAACACTTGTGAGTCTCGGTCGTCATTCGGCCCCGATTCTATTGTTATGATTGTTTGTTATCATATGACTTTATGTAGCGTGTTTAGCTTTAACCCACTCATGATGTCCTTGTTACTTTTAGAATCATTAATATCCAGTAACTAATAATTAAACCATAATCCTTGTAACACTTGATGTTTAAACTGTGGATGTATAAATCTAGACTTTTACCAACTTTGTAGTAAAATAAAATTAATATACATGAATCCATGCATTTTGTACTCCTTAGTCTTTATTTAAAAAAACATGTTAAAATCTTTGTCACATGGGCCTGATCCCTTCACTTGGGCCGTTTAGACTGGGTATGGGCCGAGGAAAGCACATGGGTCTAATGGTTGGGCCTGAAACAGTGGGCCTTGGGCCGAAAGGAATTTCCTGGGCTGAACAGTGTTTATGGGCCAAAATATCGTGTCATGGGCCCCCAATTAGCAGGCCTTGGGCCGAATCAGGAAGTCTTAGGGGAGTGATGGGCCTGCTGAACGTTATTGGACCTACTACTGTACTAGGCATCGAGATAGGGCCTGAAACAATTGGGCCGACTGAATAAGTGGGCGTATGTGTTGGCCAATTAAACTGGTTCGAGCGTATGACTTATATTGGCCGAATAGTGATGTGCGCGATTGAATGACTAGGTGAGTTGGGTTTTGCCGAATGAGTTGGTGGTCGAATGGATGGCAGCCGAAGGAGTGAGGAGGTCGAATGAGGCAGCTCTACATCGGCCGAATGAGAGTGTTCCCCGACCGAATGGAGGTGATGGGCGAAGGAAGTCATTCGACCCTAGGTCTGTGAGGCCTGCACATTTGCCCGAAGGTGGTTCATTCAGAGTTATCTCAGTCAGGAGCCATTCGGCCGAGATGAGGGTTCTCATTCGGCGGTTTGAAAGTTAGGGTGGACAAGAGTGTTCATCCAAGCTTCTACTCCTGGTCCATGATGGTCTACCATAGTGGTGAGTGCAAAAAAACCAGTTTTCAGTGGCGTGTGGTTCGGTTATGAGGGTTTCTAAACCGGTTAGGGTTGAGATCGAAGGAGAGGGTCAAAACCCTAGTTCTCGAGAGTTTCTTGGCTTCATACCTCAAATTTCAGTGTGTTTGGCTCTAGATCGGTTGTACTTTTGTGTAGTGGAGGTCAAGAGCTTCGATTTGGTTCAAGGATGGCTTGATTTCATCAAGAAATGGATGAGATATGGTAGAGAGAAGTTCAAGCTTTTTAGAGAGAGTGGTGGCCGGAAATGGGTTTTAGAGAGAGAAAGTGAAGAGAGAAATGTGTAGGTTGAACTCATTTAGGGTATTTATACCCCGAGTGAGTTCGGGTTCGTTTCCGTAACTCGGTTTGCGTTTTCGTTGCGTTTCTGGAACGTAACGCGCGTTATTTACGTGTTTTAAATAAAAGGATTTATTTTAATTATTTTGATGAGTTTCAAAATTGTAAAACACTAAAATATTTTATTTCCTTAAATTATTCTCGTTCGTGACGTTTTCGTTTTCGTTTCGTCGAAACGCGTCACCATCGCGCGTATTCGTTCGAATCGTCACCCGAACGAACACGACGATGGTTTTTTCTTTCCGACTTTTGTTTTCTACTTTTCAGTCATTATTTCAGAACTCCAAACTCACAGACATGTTTGTGTGAATCGTCACCCACGCAAACACACTGTCAGTTCGTTATTCTGAAACGACCCTGGTATTATGTTTTGAATTGTGTTTCCTCACTGACGGACTCAACTAAACTTCCTGTTTTCACATTGTTTTTCATGGAATTCCCATTATTTTCGTAACGAATTATCGGCCATCTGATTCCTGTCATCTGTGGATATCATATCGCAACCGACATGTTCTTGTTGTTTACTTGTACACTGTTGTTTCTCTTGATTCGTTGTATTAATTGTACTTAGGTTGTCACCTAAATACATACAACTATTGTTTATCGTGAGTTGTTGTACTTACCGTATTTTAGTTTTCACATAAATACGTACAACTGTTTACTGTATTCAGAATTCTATTATCACATACACTGTTCATATACTTGTATTTACACACAGTAAATAGTGAAAGTACACATACCGTACGGACTTGCCGGACGATCTGGTACTGGATGTCACATGCGGGGCTGAGGACATGCTAAAACATTTTCTTTAACGTTTTAGTACAATGTATGATATTAAGGTTTTACTTTTTTATTATAATTGTAGACCTTATTATGTTAAAGTTAATGACTATGAGTTTATAACTGTTATTTCTGTTAGACAATATCTACGATTTCTAAGTGATAAAACTGTTATTCCTCTGTGATTACAACCGTAATCCTCATGAGAAATACATGCTATTCCTATTGAATTATTTTATAAATTCTAAGGAAAATTACAACTGTTAAGTCTTTGGGAATAATTGCAGTTAATTCTAAGCGAATAGATATGTTATACCTATGAGAACATGTGTGCTATATCTATTGGATTTCTATGAGTTTATGGTTATGGGTTGAGAACTATAAGAACTCTTTTGATTTTTAGTCAGCCTATTCCAACTCTATCATTTCTGACACAGGTGACAAGAGTATGATAGTGTCTGCTAATTGTCTCACCACTTCTACTCTGTGGACTAGTAGATTGAGTTACTGACCTCACTCAAGTCACAGGATGGTGGCAGATAGTTGTGAGGCCTTGGGAAAACTAATGGATGGAAATGAATTTAGCGCGTTATGGTTTGCCTTTGTGGTGACTGCAATATGGTCAATTCAATTCCATAGATCAATTGGGATATGACTACGTGTCAGACTTGCTCTCACTTCCTAATCATATGTGAGTAACAGTAAGCAAAGAGTATACCACCCCTAATAACTGTGGTAATACCACCATTAATATCTGTGGTAATCCACCAATTATAACTGTGGAGAATTGTACTACTTAAAAACCTATTGTGTTATGTTAATATCATGATAATGTAATGGTTTGTCATATTGGAGATTTGATTATGATTAATCCTATGGGTGATGAAATGGATATCTATAGCTACAATACATGTGGTATTGAGTTATGTCAAGTGTGTGGTGGGCTGGCGGCTTCATTCGTGATACGTATGCCCTATATATAAGCATGCTTGGCGGCTTCATTCGTGATACGTATGCCCTATATATAAGCATGCTTGACTGGACAATATCCTATCTGTAGGTGTATCTATAGAGAGGACATGGGGATGAGTTAATGCCAAATGAAAATAACTATGACTTGTGCATTACAAGATGTTGTGTAACCAACTCTGAAAGTTTTTAAATAACTAAACTTATGAACTCACCAACCTAGTGTTGACTTTGTTTAAATACATGTTTTCCCAGGTGACGAACAGGTTTAGTTACCAAGCATCAGGATTAAGCTAGTGGACTTTAGAAGAGAGTTGCCTATTTTTGTGATGTGCATATTTTGAATGACATAACTTTGAATCTTCTTTTGTAAATCTTGTGCAGATACAAGATAGAAAACTCAATGATTCTTTGGTAGATTTACTTAGTTAAATTATGAACATGTACTGTGTAATTTAACTTTGTAATTATGTATCAATGTCACGTTAGCATTTCTCATTATACATCATGTGCTATGTAAACAATCTGATCATTTCGATTATCACACGATATCGCGCCCCGAGAACCTTCAGCCCGACGGGAAAGTCGATCCAGCCCGTCGGCTTGGGGTGTGACACCTATATGCATATTTTCCTTTTTGTATAAAAAATTGTAACATTTATGAAACAAAACCCTAACATGTTGTTTAATGATCCCCCTGTAGCTTCTCGTTCCTTCCTGCTTCCTTTTGAGATTGAGTTACAGCTGTTTCCTGAAGTTCTCGAACAGCCTACTTCAAGTACTTGGGAGAGAGTGCTTCCAGCTAAAAGGTGAGCATGTTTCCTATCACACCCCAGGCCGCGCGGGCCGGATCGAGTGTCCCGCCGGGCGGAAGGTTCCCGAGGCGCGATATCGGAAGTGATAATCGTGATGATCAGATTGTTTATATTGCATCAATATTGAGAATAACTAAAGCACAATGACATTAAACTAAAATTTACGAAGTTAAATTACAATTGTCAACGTTTGATAATTTAACCAAGTAATCCTAACAAATGAATCATAAGTTTACTATCTTGTAACCGTACAAGATATCAAAAGTGATTCATAGTAATCAACAAAATATGTGCTCTCCAAAAACTACTAGGTCCTCTAACTTGCATCCTAGCATGCATTCCTGAAACCTTAGCTTAATCCTGTACATCACCTGAGGAAGCATGAAAGAAAACAAAGTCAACACAATGGTTGGTGAGTTCATGTAGTTTAGTATTTGAAAAATAGCTTTTGCAAACCTTTTTGGTAACAACCTTAACCTCATTAACATCACCTGTAATATCCAATTCGGTATGCTTATGTATAGGGCATACGAAAGGGTCGAGCCTACAACCCACCCAGACGCCATCCCACCACATACTATACCACATATGACATTGTTGTTAATGATAATTAAGTATTTTACCTACCATTCAATTCCACTTCCAACCCAGTTTCAAGCATTTCGTTTGTAAGTTCAAAACTCGCTTATATTCACATTTACCAACCTCTTTGGTAACAACCTTAACCTCATTAACATCACCTATATCATCCAAATCGGTATGCTTATATATAGGGCATATGAAAGGGTCGAGCCTACAACCCGCCCAGACGCCATCCCACCACATACTAAGCCACATAGGACATTGCTGTTAATGATAATTAAGTGTCTTACCTACCACCCGTTTCCATTTCATCATAGTTTTAAATAATCAGTTTAAAAGTTTCAAACACACACATGATAGCATTGGCAACCTCTTGGCTAACCACCTTAATCTCATTAACATCACATGTATCATCCAACTCGGTATGCTTATATATAGGGCATACGAAAGGGTAGAGCCTACAACCCGCCCAGACGCCATCCCACCATATACTAAGCCACATAGGACATTGTTGTTAATGATAATTAAGCGTTTTACCCCATTCACCTTCATTTAAGATTTTGATTTCCACAAATTGAAATACCCCTGATTTCTTGAGTTCACCACATATTCATGATTACCCAAAGCACTTGTAGAAACATAATATTAAGTGTTTAATTAAATCAATAATTAATCATTTATTTACAACGAAGACATGATGATTGGGTCTTATTTGACTCAATCAATTAGACTTAGTTGATGGTGGTGTCCAAGTTGTAACGTCTCATACGTGGCCCATATCAGGCATGACCCAAAATGATTCTACCTGTATGCGTCGGGACTTTCAAGATTTGCCCATATCAGCTTGACCTTTAAGGTCTATTGTTTCTGTCGGGACTTTAGGTTTTGCCCATATCAGCTTGACCCTCAGGCCTACTGTACATGCCGGGACTTTAGGATATCCTTTGAATTTAATTGTCTTTGTTCTCCTGATTTCGTTTGATAGTTTTAGTTATGCCCATATAGCTTGACTACAAGAGTCTACTATTTATGACGGGACTTTCCGTGTGTTACACATGGTCTTGATTTACATACAACTGACATCCACCTTAGCTTAAACATTAATGATTTCATTAGATATTAATGATTTCATTATTTCATTGATTCACACACGGTCATGATTCCCTTGATTTCTCTTGATTCTGATCTTTAGAATTTCCATGATTTCCACAATGATTTCAGATTCTTGAATAGGATCCTTAGTCTTACTGATCATACACTGAATTAGATTCCTTAGTATTTGATCCTTAGCTTTAGTTCCCTTGGTTTCACTTCGAGTTTAGATTCTGAGAATTTGAATTTTGATGGACTAAGTGTTTGTTTTAGAGTTTTAGAATTAAGGTATTACTCATAAGAGTAATTAATTAATTCGTTAGATTATCCTGCATAACATATACCTAGACAGGAGTCTAGGAGTATAAACATGTATATATAAAACATACAATAAGTAAAGCATTTACGTAAAACATATTTAAACAAAAAGGTTTACGCATGCTTCTCAGCCCCGCGTTTGAAAACAAAAATGTTTAGAAAAGGGGCAATGAACTCACCTGTGTTGCTGTGCAAATGAACCACAAAGATATGTGTGCTCGTTGATTGTCGACTATGTTTCCTTAGCACCTGAGTTGTTTTAAGAAGATTCGTATCCGATAAGTATTTATAATAGACGCAACTAGGGTTTTGGTCTCGGTGTGCAACTAAATGTCCTATGTTACTAATGTGTTTCTAGAATTCCATCTAACTAGTCTAAACTCATTACCCAATAATAACCCTTATCCCACAATTAATCATTACAAGTCTTTAATTAAAACATTTTTAAGATAATTCATTTTAAGTTAAACTTAGGTTAGAAATCATTTATTTTAATTTAATAAAGTTTACAATTAAATTTCTTTTATTAAAAAAATAATTTATTTAAGAGAAAAGTATAATTAACATGATGGGTTTAGGTTAATCTCACTTGATTAATCTTGGCCTATATAAAATTCTTGGTTGTTCCATGATTTCTTGATATCTTCCTTGCATAGTCCATTCTAGGTAGTTTGTATGAAACACTTAATGTGGTTATGTATTCCCATGAATTGGCTAAGTGTTAGATGTTAATGATTGAATCAACACCCATAACTCTAGGCCATTGTTTTGCTCCTCAATGAATTCTCATGTGTTTTGAACATAAGAATATTAAAACACATGTTTAGTTTATAATGTAGTTTATGAAAACCCTTGTTGTTGGAAACCCTAATCCATGGTTTCCTTAATAAATCTTAAACCATGCCCAATCCAAGATTAAACTCTATTGTCTTTTGAGGAACCCTTAGTTTATTCCATCATAATGAAACCATAGTAGCTTATACATTGTTAACCCCTATGTTTGACCCTTAGATAACACTAAGTTGGTTGCATGTGATGAAATCTTAATAGTTCTTCCCATGCACACACACACACACAATTACCCCATGCATACCACGTACTCCCCTCCCCTATTCGCGATCACCTAGCCATACCCCAAACATCCGGCCGACTGGAGCTGTCTTGGCCGAATGAAGGCTACCGACTGAAGACCGGAAGAATAGGTGACAGCCGAGCGACTGAGCAAACTGGCCGAAGAAGCTTAACCGAATAAGGGTCTTGGCCGACTAAGCTTAGCCGATCGAATGGAGACCTGGCCAAACCATGACAGCCAAAAGGAGTGTGGCCGAGTGAGGCTTGGTCCGTATGTGATAGTCTCGACCGAATAGGGTATGGGCGAAGGAGGTTCTTCGGTCAGATGGTGGCCTCATGCGGCTGTATCCATTCGGCCGAGCTGCATTATGGCTCATTCAGCCATTCAAACTCAGCCAACACCAACCACCTGCTTCGAGCTTTTAAGGCTAAGAAACGAAACCCCCTTTGTTCTCCCACCATCCTAAGTTGTTTATGTGGTGTTTCCCTAAGATTTGTAGACTTTTAACCGGTTTCTAAGAGAGGTTCGAACTAGGGTTTTGAAAACCCTAAACCCGTGATCTAGAATTCGATTTTACCTCAAATCAGATGGTTCAAAGCCCATATCGTCTGTACTTTCGTGTTCTACAAGTTGTAGTGATCGTTTTGACACCAAGAACGCGAGATTTCGTCAAGAAACGAGTGAGATCTAGAGGTTTGAAGTTTGAATTTCTAGAGAGAGAGAGGATTCCGGGTTTGTGTGTAGAGAGAGAGAGGTGAATTAAATGAAGAAGATGACTCATCTAGGGTATTTATACCCCGGGTGAGTTCGGGTTCGTTTCGGTTACTCGGTTTCGCGTACAACGTCGGTTTCAATCTTGTTTTCGCGACTAATCGTTACGGTTTTACAAGTAAAGATTTATAAATTTATTTTAGGTGCTAATTCCTAGTAAATTAACTAAATATCTTCCATTTATTTAAATTTTCTAAAAATATTTAATTTAATGTTTAAATCGAATTGCATAGTCATCGCGCGTATTCGTTCGAATCGTCACCCGTACGAATACGACGATAACTACGCTTTTCAATATGGTTTTCTAATTATTGGACGTCATTCAGAACGTTAAACTTCCAGATATATTCGTACAGATCGTCACCTATACGAATAATCCGTCGATTTAGCATTCACGTAACGACATCCGTTGTTGTTTTGTTCTGTAAAGCCTCACATACGTTTGTACATAATAAAATCCTAACTAACAATCACATGATGGTTCTGTATCGTCAAATAATTATCTAACTGTTGAACCATGATTCTGAGTTTGGTTTGTGAAATGATTTTGAATCTGTTCTATAATTAACATAAAATGACATTGAAGTATGACTAACACTGGAATTTGTACCTGATTCACTGTTCATGTTACTGTGTTGATCACTGTTCCGGTGACGTTTCTGGCACTGATGTTATATTTCCTAAGGCACTCCTATATATAGGCTAAGTTCGCGAAATGGAGTTTACGAAGCTGAGTTCGTGTACTCTGGCTTCGTGAACTTTGGGTACTTTCAAGTACTCTATTTCGTGATCTTTTATTTTTCATTTCTTTCCTACAAGTTATTTATCTGTTACTCACTAGTAAGTTTAAATAACTTTGCATAGTAATTTGGGGTGTTACAGCCGGCACCTAAGAAAAGACTGAAAATGGTATCAACGAGGACTGGTGTGTAACATCATTGCCGGAATCGTACCGGAACAGTGATCTCAACAGTGTCATGAACAGTAATCAGGTACGAACTATACGTATTTCATTTTATGTCAAATTCATATCATATATCATTATCGTTTTGTGTTATCAAAGAGCGAATTCAGAATCAATTCAGAGAAACAAAGTTCAGAATTATGGTTCATCAGTCAGATAATTATCTGGCGTTACAGAACCATCATGTGATTATGTGTTAGGATTTATTTATGTATAAACGTATGTGAGGCTTTACAGAACAAACCAACACGGATGTCGTTACATGAATGCTAAATCCACGGATTATTCGTATAGGTGACGATCTGCACGAATAAATCTGAAATTTTAACGTTCTGAATGATATCCGATAATTAGAAAACAACATTGAATAGTATAGTTATCGTCGTGTTCGTACGGGTGACGATTCGAACGAATACGCGCGACGATTGTACGATTCGATTTTAAACAGTAAATTTAATATTTTTTTTTGAAAATTTAAAATAAACGAAAGATATTTAGTTAATTTACTAGCAATAACCACTTAAAATAATTTTATAAATCTTATTTTATAAACCGAGTCGTTTGTTTCGGAAATTACGAAGGATCGACATTTTACGCGAAACCGAACGAGACCGAACCTAACGGGTGTTTCTAAACCATTTAATGAGGCATTAATCCTCACAACCACCACCACCAACCTCCTTCTCCCTCTCATTTTCGTCTTTCCCCTCTCTCTCTAGAAATTTATTATCCACCTTCTCTCTAAGATTTCTCATCTATTTCTTCACGAAATCGCGAGTTCTTGGTACCAAATAGACCACAATCATCCGTAGATCAAGAAATTACAGAAGATCTAAGCTTTCATCCATTAAATTCGAGATAAATCTATGGTTTTATGTTCGGTTTTACTTCTAAACCTTTCACGTGTATATGGTTGCAAGTTTAAACGATTGTAGGGTTAATTCTTGGTTAAATGAGATATTATAAGTATAGGGAAAACCATGGGAAGGATCTGTAGCTAACCAGGATTGATCTCGTGAAGAAGAAGAAGGTGCAGGTTCGTGATAAAACTCGATCGGCAGAACCTCTCAGCAGTTGGCCGAACCTCTATCAGCCGCTGTGTAAAGCCACGAACCTGGTTGACCTGCGAACCTTCCATGACAGCCGAACCTGGAATAGCTAGCACCTCCACCTGCAAACCTAGGGTCTTCTATTTGACTTAGACGAACCTGCTACAAGTTGGCTAAACCCATGAGACCCTGAACCCTTGGACGAACCTGAGTATCACGAACCTAACCTGTCGAACCTTCCTTTTTGTTGGCTGAATCATAGAGCCACGAACCATTGGCGAACCCTCGGCCAACGAACCAGAGATCAGAGCTGAACCTCTCAGCTTGCAACCGAACCAGTGTGTAGGCAAACCCTAGGAGCCACGAACCTAACTAGGATAAATCTTTCGTGGGTGAAACGTGGACATGCAAACCCTAATTTGTGCAAACCTATCTAGATGAAGTATGTATCTACGAAACCCTCTGTTTCATTGAGTTAGCCGAACCCTATAGCCTCTGCCGAACCCTTGGACACACAGATAACAACGAACCTAAGATCATTCTTGATCTAGCCGAACCTTGAATCATTAAAACCCTAAGATGTAGCGAACCCAGGGACGAACCTTAGGTCGCTGGACCTTAGTTGGGTCGAACCTACCATCCTCCTCCATAGGTTTGCTGGTCCTAGGCACATTGAACTTGGTTATCAACAAAATATGGGGATTCTAGGGTTGTGGAGTGCATGGGAGTTCATGTACATGCATGAAATAAATCACGTGTGTGCATGAGAATAATATAGAGTATCCAATTTCATGCAAATCAACTTTTAGTATAAACTAAGGTTTCCTTGAATGATAATAGAGTCATTTGATATGTGGGGGATTAAGCTACATAAGGAATAAGAGGAATCACTTGGGAAAGCAAGGTCTAATAAACGGGCCCGAGTTTGGCCCAATGGGAAATGTTATTCCAATTAAAGTTGATGATGTTTTAATAAAAGAAAATGAATCGTAAACTTGTTTTAAATTTAATTAAACGATTTTCTAAAATAATGTTTAACAAAACGAGTTAAATTAAAAACGTGTTAATAAAGAATTTTTATGATTAACTGTTGGGATACGGGTTACAAATGGGTAATTAAGTTAGACTAGTTAGATGAAATCTTAGAAGCAAAATAGCAACATAGGACACTTAGTTACACACCGAGACCAAATCTTAGATACGACGACTAATACGTATACTTATCGTATTCGAATTCTTTTAAAACAACTCAGGAACTGAAGAAAACTAAGCTACAACAACGAGCGCGCATTTTGTGATAGATCATTTGCACAACAAAACAGGGGAGTTCATTGCCCCTTTTCTAAACATTTTTGTTTTCAAACGCGAGGCTGAGAAACATGCGTAAACTGTTTTATTTAAATTGTTTTACATAAATGCTTTTACTTATTAGGAATTGCTTATTATATATGCTTGTTGATACTCCTAGACTCATGTCTAGATAATTGTTATGCAGAACTAACTATCAAGTTAATTAAGTTACTCTTATGAGTAATACCTTAATTCTAAACTCTAAACAAACCCTTAGTCCATCAAGCTCAAATTCAAGAATCTAAATTCAAAGTGGAATCAAAAGAACTAAAGCTAAAGATCAAAAGCAATGGAAATCAAATCCAGTATGTGATCAGTAAACTAAGGATCCTACTCATAAATCTATAATCATTGTGAAATCATAGAATTCTAAAGATCAAAATCAAGAGACTCAAGGAAATCATAACTGTGTGTGAATCATTGAAATAATGAAATCATTAAAATCTAATGAAATCATTAATGCTTGAGTTAAGGTGGATGTCAGTTGTATAGAAATCAAGACCACGTGTAACACATATAAAGTCCCGACATAAATAGTAGACTTTTGTAGTCAAGCTATATGGGCAATAACGTGAACTATCAAACGAAATCAAGAGAATCAAAGAAGATCAAGAATCAAAGGATATCCGTAAAGTCCCGGCATGTACTGTAGACCAGTGGGTCAAGCTGATATGGGCATCATTAAAGTCCCGGCATACACAGGTAGACTCCTTGTGAGTCATGCCTGATATGGGCCACGTGTGAGAGGGTACAACTTGGACAACCACCAACAACTAAGTCTAATTGATTGAGTCAAATAAGGCCCAATTATCATGTCTTAGTTGTATTTAAATGTTTAGTTATTAATTTAATTACACATTTAATATTATATTTCTACAAATGCTTTGGGGTAATCATGAATGCATGGTGAACTCAAGAGATCAAAGGTGAATCTATTTGTGGAAACCAAAGTCTAAATCAAAGGTGAATGGAGTGAAACGCTTAATTATCATTAACAACAATATCCTAAGCAGTCCGGTATGTGGTGGGACGGTGGCTGGGGCTTGTCCTCTACATATGCCCTATATATAAGCATACTTGATTGGATAGCATAGGTGGTTGTTGATGAGGTTAAGGTTGTCACTTCGGGGGATCAAGGTAAACATTTTCATGGTAATCAAATTCTATGAATCAGATGCTAAGAAATCAAAGTTGTGGGATGAAACGCTTAATTATCACCAGGAACAATATATCATGTGGTTTAGTATGTGGTGAGACGGTGGTTGGGCGGGCGGTAAGTTCGGCCCTACATATGCCCTATATATAAGCATACTGAACTGGATCGTATAGGTGGTTAATGGTGAGGTTAAGGTTGTCATCCAGGTTATTCAAACTCATTTTTTATAAAACTATATGAACTCACCAACCATGAGTTGACTTTATTTTTGCATGACTTCTCAGGTGACGAACATGTCAACTAAGGAGTAATCCCTTTTGGACTAGGATACCAGTTAGATGACCTAGCTTTTTGGACCTGCATATTTTTGAAACATCATTTCACAGATTATTTTGTATATCTTGTGCAGATACAAGATTGAAGACTTATGATGTTGATAGTAGATTTACATTATTAAATTATGAACTAAACTGATGTAATTTAACTTTGTAATTCTATTTTCATTTAGCAGTTTCTCATTTACATAAATCATGTACAATGTAAACAATCTGATCATTCCGATTATCATTCACGATATCGCGCCCCGGAAACATTCCGCCCGACGGGGAAGTCGATCCAACCCGTCGGCTCGGGGTGTGACATGGTGACCCTCACTTAAAGAAGCACCAAGACCACCAAACCACCACCACAACAACAATCACAACAATTATCACATACCACCCAACCACTTACACAAACGACCCAACCATTTCCACAAACCACTCCATCCCCTCCCACTCTCCAAACACCACCATAACCACCTCCATAAAAACAAACCTCTCCACCTTAATCACCCATACCCATCCACTTTTCTCAGCCACCTTCACCACCTAAAGCCAAAACAAACAAGGGAAAGGCTACAATGGATACTTCCTCATCTTTTGTACAAAAATATGAGCCGATAGATTTGGATATTCTTCAAGCCAGGGTCTTTGCTCTAGTGCAGGATTCCACCAAGAAGGATCGTTATATTGACAATCTGATGGCCGGGTTACTTGCATGTGCTGTAAAGATCAAAAGCTTGCAGAGAGACATCACTTTTCTGCTGAGCAACAATTATATTGTCAAAACTAACCTTTGCAACCAAGAAACACAATTAATGTTAACTATACGACTTATATTAACAAACCGTATATAAGAGAAATTTACCATAATATGAAAAAAGGGTAACTTTATAATGTTTTTGTATGATTTTTTATTATTATTGATATGTTAATAATGTTAATTCTGTAATCAAAATTAACCGGTTAGTTATGTTTTATGTTTGGAAAAAGGTTAATTTTAAAAAATTGTGTCAAAGTATTAGCCCTATTTTTAATGCTTTTACACCTAGGGCAAATCATTTACTTTAGTTTTAAATAATAAAACCTTATGATTTCTAGTTTTATATATTTTGCTTTTGGTACCGGAACTAGTTCCATTTTAATTAGTTCTAGCTCTGGTCAACAAAATCAATAATTGATTTCGATTAAAGTCCGGGTTTTGACCGGTTCCTGTTCCAATTTTGATCGGATAAAGATGAACTGGTTTCGACAATTCCAGATCCGGTTCCATTTTCTCTTGAAAAACCAAAACCGTCTATACATGCCAGTTCGGACTTCGGGTAAGACCGGTTAGGGTAGTCGGTCCTGGTTCCCATTTTTTTTGCCATCTCTAACTTTAAACATCAGATAAGCAGTGATAACATACCTAATGAGATCAAAAGGTGCAGTCTTATTGAAAAGCAATATGATATGTTAACGTTTATTTTGTCCAACCAACATCAAATCAAAATCCCACAAAAACTTAAAAAAATAATAATAATAGAAAAATTACAGTTCTAACAAGACAAGCACTTGATGCATTTAAAACTTCAAAGAAAGTGAGTATGGAGACGCCATTCTTCTCTTCCTCAACCGTTCGGCAATTATGAAAGATAACTCGAGGGACTGAGAAGCGTTGAGCCTTGGGTCACAGTGTGTGTGGTAACGTGAGCTTAAATCATCGAAAGTCACGGTTCGCGATCCACCAACACACTCGGTCACATTCTGCCCCGTCATCTCCAAATGAATCCCCCCAGGATGGCTTCCTTCTTGCTCGTGAACATCAAAGAATGCGCGCACCTCCGCCTGTTTAACAAACAAATTATTAATATACAAACTGTTTGCTTATTAACTGAAACAAAAACATTTAAACATAGACAATTTTTTAATGAAATTAACATGCAAAAATCAACTTTGGCGCCTGCCAACTAACACCATTAATGGAAAAAGGGTATAATATAGTCTCCTGACTTTATGGATTTACTTTGACTGAAAGCAACATCCATTTCCTGTGTTTTTTTTAATTGATATTCTTTAGGTATACAAACAAGCAAACGTACCCAGTATATTCTCATTTTTCAATATAGTTTGGGGGATGATAGACACTAACCTTACCCCTATCCCAGTTGGGATAGAGAGGCTGCTCCGAAGAAGTCCCCGTCTCAAAGTTATCGTTTGAAGCTAATTATCTCAACGCTTTTAACGTTATTTTCACAAAATAAGTAAAATAACATTACAATTAGTGTAATTTTACTTTTGCCCCTTAAGAGCCCACACATATGTAAATTACATGCATGCACCGCAGATGAGGGGTCTATTAGGTATAGAGTAGATATATGTTGTCGGAAGACCATTGGGTGTGCGCCTAGGCCCTTAGGAGAGACAGGACGCTGGGAAAACATCTAGCTACCATCAAGGCTCTTTGGCAAAGTTCTGACAAGGTCCGGCAAAGATTATAAGCTAGATTAGGCTAAGACTCCTAACCAAACTGGCTTGACACTTTAAAAAATGACCCAGAACCCATTTATAATATCCTAAACTAGCTCTAAACAAGCCTACAACATGTCTAAAACCCGTAAAAATAGCATATTTATGCCATGTGTCTTGCATATCTCATACACTAGCTTTTTAAGCGCCTTGCTCCTAGACCCAAGGCATACCTTTTGTGCCTTAAGTACAACACCACAACTATGAAGTATATGTCATTGATATTTTAAACATCAAATTCTCATTGAGGTTAATTTTTAATCTACTTTACCAGCTTTACCCTTTGCATATCATATTAAACAATCAACCCCTAAATCATTATATTTTCATCCAAATAATCAATCCACCACAAGGGAATAATACATACAAAATTTTATCCATCAAACTCCTGCTATAAACCAAAGAATTATACCCTAAAAGATATCATTTTAAAGGAGCATTGTAGCTGTGACTGGAAGTATTAATTAAAAAAGACATTCCAGAAAAACAATATTGCTAATTCAAACTAAATAAATGTTAACAGAAAATGCTTACCAATATGGAATCAAAGGGACGTGTTTTAAGGCCAGAAGGTGCCTTTATAGTGTTCCCATGCATTGGATCACAGACCCATGTCACAACCTGCCCTGCTTGTCTAACCGCCTTTATCAATGGTGAAAGCTTCACTCTCATATTTTCAGCACCCATTCTTACAATCACTGTAATCCTTCCAGGCTTATTGTTTGGATTCAATATGTCAACAAGCTTCACCAACTCATTTGGATCCATCTTCTGGCTCACCTGCAAAACATATTCTATCAAAAGATTAAACATATGCAAACATAAATGTGAAAAGAAAAAATAAAGACAAATAAGTTTTTCATAATTCAAACTATGACACATTGACAGATAATAATTCATACTAGTAAGTTGGTCAATAGCATTTCCATCCTTCACTTATGTTGTCACGAGCAGTCCCAATTCCCAATGGCAAAATCATTCAAAAATTACTCTCGATTTACACTTGATGCCACTTGTATGTTTTCCAATTTCATGCTTAGTTATTGTATTGAGCAAAATTAAGTGAAAATCAAGTGTAGATCTATGATGATTATGCTTCAAGGGCTGCCCATGACAACAGAAGTAAAAGTGAAAGTTGGAAGTGCTATTGGTTTAGCGTTTACTGACCTTGATGCCAAGAGGATTAGCAACACCTCTCAAAAATTCAACATGTGCCCCGTCAAGCTGGCGGGTACGTTCCCCGACCCAAACCATGTGAGCAGAGCAATCATAGTAAAGCCCAGAGGTTGTGTCCAGCCTAGTCAGCGCTTGTTCGTATGGTAACAACAAGCATTCATGAGATGTCCAGAAATCAGTTGTAGCCATGATCGGATGGTCAACTGTCAGACCGGCTGCTGACATAAATCCTAAGGCCTCGTCTACACGATGAGCTAGCTCCTGGTACCTGACAAAAAATAATCACATACCACACTTCAAAAAAAAGAGAGATTTTTTAGAACGGCAAACGTACACATCCCATTTCTAAATCTATACAACACTATGCCTCAAGAAGGATTTGAACCCTTCACCTTGCTAAAAAATAGAGGGGAGACACTTAAACCGCTAAGATGCCCCTTAGGGACAAGAGAAAGATATAAACATACAAAAGCTAAATAATGATAATATTTATACATACCTGTCTCCCTGCTCGCTGTTAGCAACAAAATCAAGATTCCACTGAGTGACTCTTTGCATTGCAGCATAACCACCAGTGGCAAAAGCCCTAAGAAGATTAAGTGTAGCTGCAGCCTGACAATAAGCTCTTATCATTCTATCAGGGTCAGGGATTCGTGACTTCTCGTTAAATGCATCACCATTAATGTTGTCTCCTTTGTAACTTGGCAGTTTTACCCCATCTTTCTCTTCAAATGGATCTGATCTTGGCTTTGCGAACTGCCCCGCCATTCTTCCTACCTAGAATAGCCAATCAATTCAACAAACCCATGCTTTAATTTCATCCAAATCATGCTACAACATGTATCGAATTGAGTAATCATAAACAAACTGGAAATTAAAGTCCAACTTTGCAAGTTCTTAAGATTTAGAAAATATAGTGAGGGTATGTGATACCAGCCCACAAAAACCAAGTAGCCATGCACCATGTTTATCCTCACTGCATTTCCTTTTATTATTACTAATTTCTTGTTTAATGTTTAGGCCATGTTCTCCTTCATTGTAGGCTGTGATTAACTTTCTTTTGCATATTTTTAAATGATGTATTTTGCTTGATTATATTAGTTTTATGAGACGAGGATCTCTTTTCCTAGAGATAGATATAAGATATGCCTACATCTCACCCTCCTTAAAACCCCATAAATAGCTATTTTACAAATAAGATTTTCTAAGTATGATTGGTTTGTATATTTAAATGGTGTATGTTACATTTGAGAATTAAGAAGAAAAGGTTAGCAAAGTCTCCTTTCCTTTCTCTATTAATTTCTTTACTCAAAGGGTCCCTTTCAGTATGTTTATACAAACAAAAAAGGGTCCTCATTTTGGGTTTTGGTGGCATAAGGTTTGTACGTATTACAAATGTTTAAAGATTAGGATAATATACATGTTTTACAGGTTGTATAAATTAGAATCCGACACTGTTTTGATTCAAATAAAAGCAAATTGTAACAGCAAGAATAAGATTAAAAAAATCACAAGTGCATCTATCAAATCAAAAGCATATAATAAAAAAGATTACGGAAACAGACAAATTGAAACGAATCTCCGAATTTATCAAAAACTAACTTCAATAATCGATTGCAAAACACACGTATCAAAAAACAGATGATGAATCTAACGTTTTACCTTTATAATTGGCATCTGCCCACCAAACATCAAAACAACACTCATCTGCAGAAGGATCCTGAAAGTATCACGAATGTTATTAGCACTAAACTCCTTGAAACTCTCAGCACAATCGCCTCCCTGCAACAAGAACGCCTTCCCCACGGCGGCATCAGCTAGTCGCTCCTCCAAATGCCTGGCCTCTCCGGCGAACACGATCGGAGGGAAGTCTTCGAGGGTTTTGAGCACAGCGGCCAGATTGGCTTCATTTGGGTATTCCGGAAGCTGCAACGCCTTCTTCGATTTCCAGCTCTCAAGGCTCCATTTGGTGACCGGTGGCAGTGACGGGGGTTTGGTGACGTTCTTCGCCGGCTCGGCGGCGTGAACGGCTGCGATTGGTCTGGGTTTGCGGTTGGAGTTGGTGGATGGACGGAACCAGAGAGATGGTTGGTGAGATCGGTGGGGGATGTGGGGTGGTTCGATGATGGATTTGGAAGACAGAGCAGATGATTGTGAAAGTGCCATTTCTCTGAGTTTGAATCGGTGAGATCGTACTCAAAGTGGTTCTATTATTATATATACACACACACAAATAGTTGGTGAGATTCAAACTTCAGAGGGTCAAATTGAGTTCGGGGGTAGGTAGCCATGGCTGCAAAGTAAATACATGGTGACAAATTTGGTGGGATTGTGATATTTAATATTCTGCATTTAGTTAATCATTTCTACACATTAAAAAGGAGATGTATCTACTTGGTGTTCGTAGGGGCTTCAAGAATATGGGAAAATGAATCCAAATCTGAATTATACAAAATTACAATATTTAAGATATTTGAAAATTTAGATGTTTGAAAAAGTTAGACATTTGAAAATTTTGATTACGAATTCGGACAATAATTGTAAAAGTTTTTCGATATTACAAATTATCTATATCAAATACATAGAATTCTTGACATAAGAAATGTAAAAAGTCGTTAAATAAAGACAAGTGTCATTATTAAATATTAAAAACATGGGTAGTTTTTGTAAATGACACATAACATGTAACAACCTCGAAAATTCAGGTTTAATTTGAACTTTTCTTAATAATTAAATTACTTAAAGTATTTTGTAAGTTAATTGCTAAAATGACTTGATATTCAAGAGATCGAGTAACGAAATGTGTTATTATGAACGATAGAGTTAGACCGAAACACAAAAGGGTTTTGAATCAACATTAGACTGTAAGTTAAGAATCACTTTACTTGGCCCACAAAACATTAACAATTTAATGACAATAATTAGTAAATACATTATCTACGTAATCATTTCATACAAGAATATATACACACACGTGATTATATGCAAACAATTACAAACATATACATCGAATCATTTCCATAAAACAACTAATTTATTTAACACACTCATTTAATTATAAACAAAAACACATCATTAACCCATACATATATACACATACACAGCCATACTGTGACAACCGGTATACGAGCTACCATGAGTATAAAATCCAAGGGTGTACACGACAACAGCGAAAAAGACTGTGTTACGAGAGTGACGATAATGATAACAAACATCAAATCAAAATACATGGATAATTCCGAAGACAGTTGGGAAAATCCATTGAATCACACAAACATAAATCAGAAGAAAATACAAACACCTTGTGAGGGAAAACAATGAACGAAATCTGAGTGGATAACATTTGGATTATCGATCCAACGAGATATCGGCATGGGTGACGATCCATGTGGATATTTTGTTACTTGTTAGATTTGATACACTAAATGATATCTTTACAGTACAAAACAATGTCAGCAGTTAAGAAGAACACAGCTTTTGTATGGGTGACGACTCATACAGACGCCAACGTGAGTCTTATAACGCTGGTATAAAATAATAACAATTTTAAGAAAATTTCACCAAAACAATTAAATAAAAAATCGAAATTTTAACACACAGCCATTCGTACGAATATGCATATTCGGTGAAGCTTTACAACCACAGAGTCATTCGGCCGAATGGGAGTCATTCGTACGAATGACTCATTCGTGCGACAGCACAGGTATAAAAGCAACACTTACGTTTTTCAAACCCATTTTTCACCAAACTCTCTCAACCGAAACCCCTTTTCGCCCTCTCGATTTTTCGGCCATTTCCGCACGAGATCGGACCATTTCAATGTCCAAATCGTGTGTATTACAACCCCAACACCTCCATTTCAATATTTCAACCATTTCCAAGCCATTTCGGTCAAATACGAGCTCCACAATGAGTATTAGCACCGATCCTTTGCACCAAAACACTCTAAAACGTTTTACCAACATTTTTTACTGTGAAAACACCACAAAAAACCACCGATTTTAAAAATGGCATTCTTGGTGAATCTGCAGGCGAATGAGCCGTACGAAGGGCTCATTCGTACGAATGAGATACTTCATTCCTCGGGAAAAGTTGTCACACCCCGAGCCGACGGGGTTGGATCGAAGTCCCCGTCGGGCGGAAGGTTCTCGGGGCGCGATATCGTGAGTGATAATCGTGATGACCAGATTGCTTACATAGCATCAATGTTAAGAATAATTAAAGCACAAAACTAGGATTATAAAGTTAAATTACAAATGTCAATGTTTGGTAATTTAACTAAGTAAACCTATCAAAAGAATCAAATATATCTATCTTGTATATGTACAAGATATCAAAAGAGATTCGTATTGATATCAAAAGATGTGCTTCTCCAAAAGTCAACTAGGATCTATATCTGGCATCCTATCATGCAATCATGTATCTTAGCTTATTCCTGTGCATCACCTGAGAAAACATGTAAGAAAACAAAGTCAACACAATGGTTGGTGATTTCATGTAGTTTTTATATAAAAAAGTTTGAAAAAGTCCTTTGAATGACAACCTTAACCTCATCATTAACCACCTATACCATCTGTTTCAGTATGCTTATATATAGGGCATATGTAGGGTCGAACTTACCGTCCGCCTAGCCACCGTCCCACCACATACTAAACCACATGATATATTGTTTCTGATGATAATTAAGCGTTTCATCTTGCATCTTTGATTTCATAACTTTTGATTTACAGAATTCGATTACCTTGTAAATGTTTGCTTTGATTCCCTGAATGACAACCTTAACCTCACTAACAACCACCTATGCTATCCAACCAAGTATGCTTATATATAGGGCATATGTAGGGGACAAGCCCCAGCCACCGTCCCACCACATACCGGGTTGCTTAACATATTGTTGTTAATGATAATTAAGCATTTCACTCCACCCTATTGATCCTTAACGTTTGATTATTCTGAATGTGTTCACTTTTTTTCCCCCGAAATGACAACCTTAACCTCACTAACAACCACCTATGCTATCCAACCAAGTATGCTTATATAAAGGGCATATGTAGGGGACAAGCCCCAGCCACCGTCCCACCACATACTTGGCTGCTTAACATATTGTTGTTAATGATAATTAAGCGTCTCATCTCCCAACAACTAAGCATCTAAGTATCAAGTTTTGAGAGTCACCGATATGGACAACTGAACACCCTAGGGAGTTCAGCATCCATCCATAACGGTACTAAATATGACTCGCGACTTGTTATGATAGAGACATCATCAAGCTGACACAAAGTCAGCTAGAAGAACTCAATCATTCTAGTCACTTATCATAACCATGGCTGAATCAAGAAGGACACCGAATGACTAGTAGGGCTTGACCACTGTCAAGACATGTCGGTCAATCGGTCTGCCTTTCATGATCCCGACAAAGAAGAGCACTGATGACTAGTAGGGGTTGACACCTAGGTCAACACGCGTCGGTCAATCAGTCTGTCTTACAATGTCTGATAGCTTAAGCATATAAGTTTAGAGCATTCACATAGTTTTACTGATGACTAGTAGGGGTTGACACGCAGTTCAACACGCAGCGGTCATTCAGTCTGTAGTCTGAGCATTCCAGATATATAAAGCATTCAAGTGTTCAAGTAGTCCAAGCATATCAAGTATTCACGTGTTTTAAGTATTCCAAGTATATCAAGTATTCGCGTGTTTCAAGCATCCCAAACACATAAGTCTTCATAGCAAGTTACAACATATGGTCTTTCTAAGTTTAAGTTCCAAGTTTACATAGACATAGTTTTCATAAGCATTTCTAGTCTTAACATTAGTTTTCCTTATGCACTTAAATGTTTCGAAAGATTTAAGCAATTAAGTATAGTATAAATAGCATTAGCATTGAATTTGTAGCTTTAGTTCTAGCATATAATCTAAGCATAGAGTTTATAAGCATCAAGCATCTAGTTTAAGCTTCAAGTCTGTAGCGTAATCCTCAAGCATATAGTTTAAGCTTCTAGTTTGTAGCATAAGCATCAAGCGTATAGTTTAAGCATCAAGTTTGTAGCATAAGCATTGAGCATCTAGTTTTAAGTTTCCAGTTTGAGCACAAAGTGTAAGTAAAATGTAAATAAGTATAGTGTAAATAGCATTAGCTATTTACACTATAGCCTTAATGTTTAGTTTCCAAATAAGTGTTACAAGTTCAAGAATTAGTAAAAGCATTATCAATAGTGTAAAAGTATTTAATAAACATTTCAATAATTGTTTAAAATGAATAACATGCTTCTCAGTCCCGAGGTAAAACAAATAAGTTTGAAAAGGGACCAATGAACTCACCTTGTTGTGGATGTGGTTGACTTATCTTAACTAGAATGCACGCGCTCGTTGTAGTATTCGTTGTTGTGTTCACGTTCCTGTATAGATTTCATGTTGTTTGCAACTTATAAGTACAAGTTGTAATGATTCGTGTTCGTATATGTGTTAGCCCTAAAGTAGGCTAACAATTGTGAGTCTCGGTCTTTATTCGGCCCAAATTCGCGTGAAAAGGATATTATTTATCCTTATTCATTTAGTAAAGCTAATATACTTTGTTATTCTCCTATCGTTGCCTTCTTTATGACTTAATTTTAATGTGTAGTGTGGACACCATTTTGGTCAACAAGCACTCAGTTGGGTTTAAAGTTAATAAAACTTTGTGAGTTGTTCCTATTTACCACCTTTGTAGTAAGTTGGAAATCTTTCCATGTATGTTATTCCTTGTCAATAATTCCGGTGTGTTATGTGATCCGTTAGCCATGTGGGCCGAAGTCTAATTGGGCCGAATAGTAAATTGGGTCGTGTGGGTTATGGGAGTTGATTTAACACTATGGGCCGAAAGAATGGGCCAAAGTAATCCCATGGGCCCATTTCTTGTTCTTGGGCCGATAAATTTTCTTAACTTCGGCCATGGGCCGCGTGTTTCAGTATGGGCCAAGGGCACTAGAGTTGGGCCGAATTAAGGTCATGGGCCGAATGTATGTATGTGGGTTGAACTAGGGAGTGTGGGCCAAGTGTTATACGTATTGGATCGAACGAAGGTCAAATGGGCCGTATGAATTCTATGGGCCGACCCAATTGTTACTGGGCCGAAAGGTTGGGCCTGGACAATAGTCCTGTGCCGAATGTAGTGGGCTGATTTCCAAATCAGCGAACCTTCTTGGGCAAGGTTCGGCTGATCATGCAAATGATGGAGGTTCGGCCCTTTCGACTCAACACAGGTTCGCCCCATATGATGAAGGGTTCGGCTAACACTGTAGGTTCGCCGCTCATGCATGAACCCAGCAAGTTCGTCTGGAACCTGCATGGTTCGGCTAAAGGCAGATGGTTCGCAGCTACCATGGTTCGGCTGTGGAGGTTCGTAGCTGCACATAGGTTCATGGACACACTGGTTTCGGCTGTGTTGTGATGAGAAGGTTCGTACGGTTGGGCTTCGGCCAATGAGCATGAAGGTTCGTTTCTGCAAGGTTCGCCCATGCAAACCGGGCATGGTTCGTCAGTAGGACTGACCACGTTAGGTTCGGCTGGTAGTTCCTAGGCCCAAGGTTCGGCTAGCTGATGGTTCGGCCATCTGAGAATTTAACCTAGTAAGGTTCGCCGGATGAGGTAGCAGGGTTCGGCCAATTGGAACCAAAGGTTCGGCGAGTGACAGCACCAAAAAGGTTCGGCCAGTCGCTGGGGGTTAACCGGTTCGGCCAGTAGCTGGGGGTTAACAGGTTCGGCAACCACTTGGGCGAACCCTGGTTCGCCATTCTCGTCTTCATCATCTGACCTGTAGCTGTTCCATGACTATGTTGCGTGCTAGGGATGGGACAGAGGTGTAGGGTTAGGGTGTGAAAGTTCTAAACCGGTTGAGAGGGTGGTTCGAACAAAGATCAAGAAACCCTACATTTTCAGATATTCATTTGGTCATACCTCAAATTCGGCTGGGCCACTTCGTAGATCTGTTGTACTTCCTTGTAGAGGAAGTCGAGAGCTTCGCTTGGAACCAAGAACGCGTGATTCCGTCGAGAAACGAGCGAGTTATGGAGATTTGAAGTCTTGAACTTCTAGAGAGGGAGATAAAACGGGAGAGAGTTTTAGAGAGAGAGAGAGAGATGGTGAAAATGAGAAGAATCCATCTCATTTGGTGTTTATATACCCCGTGGGTATTCGGGTTCCTTTCGGTTGCTCGGTTTTCATCTTCGTCATGTTTCCGGAAAGTTACGCGTATTTTTACGCAATTTAAATAGAATGACATTATTTTAAATGTTTGGAAATGATTATTTCTAGTAAATATTTTAGATATCATTTTCCTTGAATTATCTTTCGTAATTTATTATTTTTACGCGTTTCATTAATCGTTCGCATATTATACGTAATTTAAATTAAATAGTTTCTTTTAAATTTATTTCTGATGAGTTTCAAAATTGTAAAACAGGAAATATTATATTTCCTTAAATTTATTATCGTTCGAATCGTTTTCGTTTTCGTTTCGTCAGAAAACGTCACTTACGCGGGTTTTCAGTAACACCCCGCCTCGTTTTACCAGCAATATTGTCCGCTTTGCCAAATTATAGCTCACGGCTTTGCTTTTGGTCGCCCGAGTGAAAACTTCCCAGGGGGTCACCCATCCTGGATTGCTGTCACCTGAGCACGCTTAACTGTGGAGTTCTCCTCTCATCCACTACCATTAAGCCCGAAAACGCGTTGTTGGTATAAGAGGCGGGTTATTACATATGAACCAAGGATCTCTCCTGTCCACGGCCGATGTGGGATTTGCCTAAGGTGTCACATTTTCGTACAGAGCGCTAACTGTACGAACACAATCATACGTTTCACTTTCTGATTTTTTTTCTACTTTTCAGTCATCGTTTCAGATCATTAAACTATCAGATCTATTCGTACATATCGTCACCTATACGAATAGTTCGTCGGTTTAGCATTCTGTAACAACAATTGTTATTTATACCTAATAATAACAAATCAAACATGTATGCATCTGTTCATGGTTGTCTGATGTGTTTCTGACTGTTTAAACCGTGAGGTTTAAATCAGGATTTCAGAAACATAGTATAATTGTTTGTGTTTAGCATCGAATGTTAATAGCTTCTAAATAATTTTCCTAGTTTGTAACCAAATTACTGTGCAAGTTACTGTTCAGTTTACTGTTCCGGTATTGATTTCGGCACAGATGTTACAGTCTCCCCTTGTTTAGGACAGAATTCATTCGTCAGAAGAATTTTGAATTCTGCCCATGGCATGGCTAGTGCTTCATCTCTACCTCGAGCGTGTATCTGGGAGTTCCACCAGGTTAGGGCACGCTTACTGAAAGATCCAGCGGCGTAGCGAACCTTATGTCGTTCCGGACACCCACTTATGTCCATTGTATTCTCCATCTTCTCTAACCATTGGATCAGTCCAACGGCTCCTTCCACGCCGCTAAAGCTTGGCGGTTTGCATCTTACGAATGACTTGCATGAACAATCTGGAGTAGTGCCGGTGTTTCCACTAGTTTCCCCCACAGTATGCCCGGAGTTGTTACAGTGGCCTTGAATTCTGTTGATCATCTCCAGGATGATATCCTTCAGCTGGTTAGTCAGCTGGCTACTCAGTAATGTTGCCAAAGCAATAGTAACAGGATCCAGAACTATCGTTGCAGTCGGGTTCGGAGGAGGGTCCAGCGGAGGAGGAGGTGGCGGTGGTGAATCTGGTGGTGATGGCGTCGATGAGTGTGGTGCAGAAGTCTGTGGTGCAGGTACCGGGGTCAGTTGTCTTCTAGGCGGCATTCTGATCATAACCAAGAGATATTGGTTAGTGCAGTGATCGAACGCAGAAGACACAATGCAATCCTAAATCTTATGTTCTCTACATGAGGATCCCTAAGTTATAGTCTAGGCCAAACCGTTTAAGTATGTGACATATTATTCTCTATAACCTTGAGCTCTGATACCAATCTGTCACACCCCGAGCCGACGGGGTTGGATCGAAGTCCCCATCGGGCGAAAGGTTCTCGGGGCGCGATATCGTGAGTGATAATCGTGATGAGCAGATTGCTTACATAGCATCAATGTTAAGAATAATTATTGCACAATAAAACATTAAGTTAGGATTACAAAGTTAAATTACAAATGTAAAGGTTTGGTAATTTAACTAAGTAAACCTATCAAAAGAATCAAATATATCTATCTTGTATATGTACAAGATATCAAAAGAGATTCGTATTGATATCAAAAGATGTGCTTCTCCAAAAGTCAACTAGGATCTATATCTGGCATCCTATCATGTAATCCTGTATCTTAGCTTATTCATGTGCATCACTTGAGAAAACATGTAAGAAAACAAAGTCAACACAATGGTTGGTGAGTTCATGTAGTTTTTATATAAAAAAAGTTTGAAAAAGTCCTTTGAATGACAACCTTAACCTCACCATTAACCACCTATACCATCTGTTTCAGTATGCTTATATATAGGGCATATGTAGGGTCGAACTTACCGTCCGCCCAGCCACTGTCCCACCACATACTAAACCACATGATATATTGTTCCTGATGATAATTAAGCATTTCATCCTGCATCTTTGATTTCATAACTTTTGATTTACAGAATTCGATTACCTTGTAAATGTTTGCTTTGATTCCCTGAATGACAACCTTAACCTCACTAACAACCACCTATGCTATCCAACCAAGTATGCTTATATATAGGGCATATGTAGGGGACAAGCCCCAGCCACCGTCCCACCACATACCGGGCTGCTTAACATATTGTTGTTAATGATAATTAAGCATTTCACTCCACCCTATTGATCCTTAACGTTTGATTGTTCTGAATGTGTTCACTTTGTTTCCAACGAAATGACAACCTTAACCTCACTAACAACCACCTATGCTATCCAACCAAGTATGCTTATATATAGGGCATATGTAGGGGACAAGCCCCAACCACCGTCCCACCACATACCAGGCTGCTTAACATATTGTTGTTAATGATAATTAAGCGTCTCATCTCCCAACAACTAAGCATCTAAGTATCAAGTTTTGAGAGTCACCGATATGGACAGCTGAACACCCTAGGGAGTTCAGCATCCATCCATAACGGTACTAAATATGACTCGCGACGTGTTATGATAGAGACATCATCAAGCTGACACAAAGTCTGCTAGAAGAACTCAATCATTCTAGTCACTTATCATAACCATGGCTGAATCAAGAAGGACACTGAATGACTAGTAGGGCTTGACCACTGTCAAAACGCGTCGGTCAATCGGTCTGCCTTTCATGATCCCGACAAAGAAGAGCACTGATGACCTAGGTGTCAACCTAGGTCAACATGCGTCGGTCAATCCGTTTGTCTTACAATGTTTGATAGCTTAAGCATATAAGTTTAGAGCATTCACATAGTTTTACTGATGACTAGTAGGGGTTGACACGCAGTTCAACACGCGGCGGTCATTCAGTCTGTAGTCTGAGCATTCCAAATGTATCAAGCATTCAAGTGTTCAAGTATTCCAAGCATATCAAGTATTCACGTGTTTCAAGTATTCCAAGTATATCTAGTATTCGCGTGTTTCAAGCATCCCAAACACATAAGTCTTCATAGCAAGTTACAACATATGGTCTTTCTAAGTTTAGGTTCCAAGTTTACATAGGCATAGTTTTCATAAGCATTTCTAGTCTTAACATTAGTTTTCCTTATGCACTTAAATGTTTCGAAAGCTTTAAGCAATTAAGTATAGTATATATAGCATTAGAATTGAATTTGTAGCTTTAGTTCTAGCATATAATCTAAGCATAGAGTTTATAAGCATCAAGCATCTAGTTTAAGCTTCAAGTCTGTAGCGTAAGCGTCAAGCATATAGTTTTCGCTTCTAGTTTGTAGCTTAAGCATCAAGCGTATAGTTTAAGCATCAAGTTTGTAGCATAAGCATCGAGCATCTAGTTTAAAGTTTCCAGTTTGAGCACAAAGTGTAAGTAAAATGTAAATAAGTATAGTGTAAATAGCATTTGCTATTTACACTATAGCCTTAATCTTTAGTTTCCAAATAAGTGTTACAAGTTCAAGCATTAGTAAAAGCATTATCAATAGTGTAAAAGCATTTAATAAACATTTCAATAAATGTTTAAAATGAATAACATGCTTCTCAGTCCTGAGGTAAAACAAATAAGTTTGAAAAGGGACCAATGAACTCACCTTGTTGTGGATGTGGTTGACTTATCTTAACTAGAATGAACGCGCTCGTTGTAGTATTCGTTGTTGTGTTCACGTTCCTGTATAGATTTCATGTTGTTTGCTACTTATAAGTACAAGTTGTCATGATTCATGTTCGTATATGTGTTAGCCCTAAAGTAGGCTAACAATTGTGAGTCTCTGTCTTTATTCGGCCCAAATTCGCGTGAAAAGGATATTATTTATCCTTATTCATTTAGTAAAGCTAATATACTTTGTTATTCTCCTATCGTTGCCTTCTTTATGACTTAATTTTAATGGGTAGTGTGGACACCATTTTGGTCAACAAGCACTCATTTGGGTTTAAAGTTAATAAAACTTTGTGAGTTGTTCCTATTTACCACCTTTGTAGTAAGATGGAAATCTTTCCATGTATGTTATTCCTTGTCAATAATTCCGGTGTGTTATGTGATCTGTTAGCCATGTGGGCCGAAGTCTAATTGGACCGAATAGTAAATTGGGTCGTGTGGGTTATGGGAGTTGATTTAACACTATGGGCCGAAAGAATGGGCCAAAGTAATCCCATGGGCCCATTTCTTGTTCTTGGCCGATAAATTTTCTTAACTTCGGCCCTGGGCCCCGTGTTTCAGTATGGGCCAAGGGCACTAGAGTTGGGCCGAATTAAGGTCATGGGCCGAATGTATGTATGTGGGTTGAACTAGGGAGTGTGGGCCAAGTGTTATACGTATTGGATCGAAAGATGGTCAAATGGGCCGTATGAATTCTATGGGCCGACCCAATTTTTAATGGGCCGCAAGGTTGCGCCTGGACAATTGTCCTGTGCCGAATGTAGTGGGCTGATGTCCAAATCAGCGAACCTTCCTGGGCAAGGTTCGGCTGATCATGCAAATGATGGAGGTTCGGCTCTTTCAACTCAACACTGGTTCGCCCCATATGATGAAGGGTTCGGCTAACACTGTAGGTTCGCCGCTCATGCATGAACCCAGCAAGGTTCGTCTGGAACATGCTTGGTTCGGCTAAAGGCAGATGGTTCGCAGCTACCATGGTTCGGCTGTGGAGGTTCGTAGCTGCACATAGGTTCGTGGACACACTGGGTTCGACTGTCTTGTGATGAGAAGGTTCGTAGGGTTGGGCTTCGGCCAATGAGCTTGAAGGTTCGTTTATGCAAGGTTCGCCCATGCAAACCGGGCATGGTTCGTCAGTAGGACTGACCACGTTAGGTTCGGCTGGTAGTTCCTAGGCCCAAGGTTCGGCTAGGTGATGGTTCGGCCATCGGAGAATTTAACCTAGGAAGGTTCGCCGGATGAGGCAGCAGGTTTCGGCCAATTGGAACCAAAGGTTCAGCGAGTGACAACACCAGGAAGGTTGGGCCAGTCGCTGGGGGTTAATAGGTTCGGCAACCGCTTGGGCGAACCCTGGTTTGCCATTCTCGTCTTCATCATCTGACCTGTAGCTGTTCCATGACTATGTTGCATGCTAGGGATGGGACAGAGGTGTAGGGTTAGGGTGTGAAAGTTCTAAACCGGTTGAGAGGGTGGTTCGAACAAAGATCAAGAAACCCTACATTTTCAGATATTCATTTGGTCATACCTCGAATTTGGTTGGGCCACTTCGTAGATCTGTTGTACTTCCTTGTAGAGGAAGTCGAGAGCTTCGCGTGGTCACCAAGAACACGTGATTCCGTCGAAAAATGAGCGAGTTATGGAGATTTGAAGTCTTGAACTTCTAGAGAGAGATAAAACGGGAGAGAGTTTTAGAGAGAGAGAGAGATGGTGAAAATGAGAAGAATCCATCTCATTTGGTGTTTATATACCCCGTGGGTATTCGGGTTCCTTTCGGTTGCTCGGTTTTCATCTTCGTCATGTTTCCGGCAAGTTACGCGTATTTTTACGCAATTTAAATAGAATGACATTATTTTAAATGTTTGGAAATGATTATTTCTAGTAAATATTTTAGATATCATTTTCCTTGAATTATCTTTCGTAATTTATTATTTTTACGCGTTTCATTAATAGTTCGCATATTATACGTAATTTAAATTAAATAGTTTCTTTTAAATTTATTTCTGATGAGTTTCAAAATTGTAAAACAGGAAATATTATATTTCCTTAAATTTATTATCGTTTGAATCGTCATCGTTTTCGTTTCGTCATAAAACGTCACTTACGCACGTTTTCGTACAGAGCGCTAACTGTACGAACACGATCGTACGTTTCACTTTCTGATTTTGTTTTCTATTTTTCAGTCATCGTTTCAGATCGTTAAACTATCAGATCTATTCGTACAGATCGTCACCTATACGAATAGTTCGTCGGTTTAGCATTCTGTAACAACAACTGTTATAGTTTTGTTCTGTTTATCCTCGCATACGTTATACCTAATAATAACAAATCAAACATGTATGCATCTGTTTATGGTTGTCTGATGTGTTTCTGACTGTTTAAACCATGAGGTTTAAATCAGGATTTCAGAAACATAGTATAATTGTTTGTGTTTAGCATCGAATGTTAATAGCTTCTAAATAATTTTCCTAGTTTGTAACCGAATTACTGTGCAAGTTACTGTTCAGTTTACTGTTCCGCTAATGATTCTGTCACAGATGTTACAGTCTCCCCTTGTTAAAGAAATTTCGTCCCGAAATTTAAAAGTTATTATCGTTAAACTTTCTTTGTAAACAAGTGGGAAGACTTTTGTATGACGTGAGGCTCTTACGCTTCCAAATTAAATTATGGGTCGTGTCTGAGATTTCTTATGTAGAGCCTCAGAGTTTTGATATTCTTATAGCTCATAGTTGTCTTACTGCTACGGTTTGCTACTTAACTGCGTAATTCTAACTCCTTGTTGTTCGAAACAAACTGATGCTATGAGCATCAATTGTTGCACAATCTTGGTGTTAGCTGTAGTTTCCTACTTATGTCATATACGTTTATCGAGGACTCTTTCATTGTTTCTATCACTATAAAAGAATTCCTAAGTTTTCCTGAATTACTTATGTGATTATATACTTATAGGAATAAGATGAAGTTCCCACTCCTACTAGCACCAAGATAAAATAAAAAATTATGAGTTAAAGAGTGTCACATACCAGTACCCGTTTCTGGGTCTTGGCGTGCAACAGGAGCTCCTATCATGAAAGCTCTTCCCCTTGGTACTTGATTTCCCAGTTGTGCCCTCTTTGGGCAGTTCCTGGAATAGTGGCCTACTTCAACACAGTTAAAGCATCCCCGATTGTTGTTGTGATTTCCAAGGTTTGGCGGTGGTGGCATTGCCATGGCAGCATTGTTTACTGCTGGTGCCGGTGGAGTTCGGCAGTGTTGAGCCAGATGGCCTTTTCGGCCACAGTTGGTACACTGCCTACACGGCATAGTGGCAGCATGATGGAACTGGCATTGTGCACATTGAGGATGTATACCAGTGTAAGGTTTGCGTGCAGCTTTAGCAGGTACTGCAGCAACTTGATTGAGTGGTGTGGGCATCGCATATTGTTGGATGACTTTTTGCTTCTTCTTCGGTTGTTCCTCTTTAGCTTCACCTGAACCCTTCTTTAAAACTCCTGATGCGACCATCAAATCAGTAAGTTTGACCGACAGTGCAATAGCCGATTCTAGGGTTACCGGGTTTGCAGAAATGACAAGACTCTGAATGCATGCTGGTAATCCGCCTACATACCTATCTATACGTTTCTCCAGAGTTGGTACCATTTCTGGCACCAAGGCCACCAGTTCATGATAGCGAGTAGTAAAGGCCATGTGATCAGCTCCTTTCATCACATGATTTGAGAGTTCAACTTCTAGCTTCTGTAGTTCGTGTTTAGGACAGAATTCATTCGTCAGAAGAATTTTGAATTTTGCCCATGGCATGGCTAGTGCTTCATCTCTACCTCGAGCGTGTATCTGGGAGTTCCACCAGGTTAGGGCACGCTTACTAAAAGATCCAGCGGCGTAGCGAACCTTATGTCGTTCCGGACACCCACCTATGTCCATTGTATTCTCCATCTTCTCTAACCATTGGATCAGTCCAACGGCTCCTTCCACGCCGCTAAAGCTTGGCTATTTGCGTCCTACGAATGACTTGTAGGAACAATTTGGAGTAGTGCCGGTGTTTCCACTAGTTTCCCCCACAGAATGCCCGGAGTTGTTACCGTGGCCTTGAATTATGTTGACCATCTCCAGGATGATATCCTTCAGCTGGTTAGTCAGCTGGCTACTCAGTAATGTTGCCAAAGCAATAGTAGCAGGATCCAGAACTATCGTTGCAGTCGGGTTCGGAGGAGGGTCCAGCGGAGGAGGAGGTGGCGGTGGTGAATCTGGTGGTGATGGCGTCGATGAGTGTGGTGCAGAAGTCTGTGGTGCAGGTACCGGGGTCGGTTGTCTTCTAGGCGGCATTCTGATCATAACCAAGAGATATTGGTTAGTGCAGTGATCGAACGCAGAAGACACAATGCAATCCTAAATCTTATGTTCTCTACATGAGGATCCCTAAGTTATAGTCTAGGCCAAACCGTTTAACTACGTGACATATTATTCTCTATAACCTTGAGCTCTGATACCAATCTGTCACACCCCGAGCCGACGGGGTTGGATCGAAGTCCCCGTCGGGCGGAAGGTTCTCGGGGCGCGATATCGTGAGTGATAATCGTGATGACCAGATTGCTTACATAGCATCAATGTTAAGAATAATTAAAGCACAATAAAACATTAACTTAGGATTACAAAGTTAAATTACAAATGTCAATGTTTGGTAATTTAACTAAGTAAACCTATCAAAAGAATCAAATATATCTATCTTATATCTGTACAAGATATCAAAAGAGATTCGTATTGATATCAAAAGATGTGCTTCTCCAAAAGTCAACTAGGATCTATATCTGGCATCCTATCATGCAATCCTGTATCTTAGCTTATTCCTGTGCATCACCTGAGAAAACATGTAAGAAAACAAAGTCAACACAATGGTTGGTGAGTTCATGTAGTTTTTATATAAAAAAATTTTGAAAAAGTCCTTTGAATGACAACCTTAACCTCACCATTAACCACCTATACCATCTGTTTCAGTATGCTTATATATAGGGCATATGTAGGGTCAAACTTACCGTCTAGGGAGTTCAGCATCAATCCATAACGGTACTAAATGTGACTCGCGACGTGTTATGATAGAGACATCATCAAGCTGACACAATGTCAGCTAGAAGAACTCAATCATTCTAGTCACTTATCATAACCATGGCTGAATCAAGAAGGACATTGAATGACTAGTAGGGCTTGACCACTGTCAAGAAGCGTCGGTCAATCGGTCTGCCTTTCACAATCCCGACAAAGAAGAGCACTGATGACTAGTAGGGGTTGACACCTAGGTCAACACGCGTCGGTCAACACGCGTCGGTCAATCAGTCTGTCTTACAATGTCCGATAGCTTAAGCATATAAGTTTAGAGCATTCACATAGTTTTGCTGATGACTAGTAGGGGTTGACACGCAGTTCAACATTCAGCGGTCATTCAGTCTGTAGTCTGAGCATTCCAAATGTATCAAGCATTCAAGTGTTCAAGTATTCCAAGCATATCAAGTATTCAAGTGTTTCAAGTATTCCAAGTATATCAAGTATTCGCGTGTTTCAAGCATGACAAACACATAAGTCTTCATAGCAAGTTACAACATATGGTCTTTCTATGTTTAAGTTCCAAGTTTACATAGACATAGTTTTCATAAGCATTTCTAGTCTTAACATTAGTTTTCCTTATGTGACAGTTGCATAAGAGTCATTAATAACATGGGCACATTTGATCGTTCTAGAAATCCACGTTGTTCTAATACTTGTAATTGTTACAGATTGATAGTAGGCGAGAAATGATGAACGTGGGGGAAAACCGTGCACAAAACGGAGTCCTGGATTGCCTGAAATTGAAAAACGAAGAAAAATTTCTAAGTATTGGTCGAAAGGGCTCGTCGCGGTACGCGGAGGTGGGCTTGAGAGTCCTCCGCGGTACGCGATGAATGTAAATATCTGAAAAATCCCGAAAAGCTTCGCGGTACGCGAAGCCCAATTTGGCTCCCCGCCGCGGTACGCGACGGGTGTGGCGGTGAAATGATCAGATCTTTTTATCAGATTTCATGCAGATCATCAATTTTTATTACTTCTCGAACTCTTTCGAACCAGAAGCATAGCAGACGACCTTTTGACCATCCAAACTCAATTTTCAAGCTTTCTGAAGCTATAGAACGCACCAGGGATCATCTCTACGAGTACTGATCGTTGTTTTGAAGCCAGATATCCGTCATATTAGGTAATGATCCGTCTAAACTTTCTGGTTTGGTTTTGGTTGATTAGATTTTGATTTTTGAACGTAATGGAATAGTTAGGATTGTTGATTATTGCCTAGATGATGGCTAGGATTGATTATAAACAAAGAACACGAAGTTTTAACGGTTAAATCCTTGTTTTGATCCGTTGTAATGCCCGGTTTGCATGAAACCATACCCATGATTATAATGGTTTACTCCATTTGATTATAACAATGTAGGTGATTAGTTGGGTTAATCCTTGAAATGCAAGGTTAAATCCAAGTGTTTCAAACTAATCACAACCATTAACATACTCATTGGAACGATTATCTGATGTTTATGATAACAGTCAGATTAGTATGTTAAACATGGTTATTACACCTATTCTGAAGCTACATTGTGATATTTCATGATAATTGGGTAATCAATAACAAGGATTGATCATTCCTAAGCCATTAAATTATCTAGAAACTGTTACAGTATCATAATCAACAACATTAACTATTTGGTTAATCTGGGATTATTCTGATTAATCAAGAATGTCATCAACCTTGTATTAGGAATCTAATGCAATGTAGGTTCCTACATTATCATACATTGTATGATACAATACTAAATTAACCAATTAAACATTTAATAACGGTTTGATGACTTACTACGCAATGTCTTTGACATTGAACGTTCAGAAAGATCTAATCAGTAAAATAGAACATAAATAACTCATTAAATAAAACTAAATGCAGAATCACTTCTCTATTATCATTTTGGAGATATTCTGCTACGTCTATATCATCAGGTGAGTTTCGTACAACCCCTTTTATTTTTAATCTTTTATAAACATCGGGGAATACTGTTGAACTTTTGTTGAACATATGATATGCATCACTGTTATCTGTGTGATTTCATGTGAGTGTTAAGAACTTGTGGATTTTATGGGATTTTGCCCGGAGAACAGAACACTATCACAGTATCAAAAGTCCTCATTTCTGAACTGTATCTAGTGAACCCATGTGTGGCCGAACGGGGAAACAATGATAGTACTATCGGCTGACCACCCATTTGCTGGGAGGATTGCATCTCCCCTTGTGTGAATGTTTGTTTCCTGTTTCCAAAACTTCTTAATGTTGTGATAGACATTAAGATAATGAGGCATTAAGATGTTACCGACGGGTAGTATCTTGTAGAACAATATCGTCAGAAAGGAACTAGACACGGGTCCCATGGTTATCTTGAACTGAACATTTTGAGAACTTATATTACATATCATATCATATTGTGAAACCTGAACTGTATAAACTCACCAGCTTTGTGCTGACGTTTTCAAATCAAACCGTTTTGCAGGTAGACCGTGACTCCGGGAAGAATGCACCTCACAAACTTGTAATTAAATAGGTTAATATTGTAATGTAAATTGTAATAACGAAACCCTGTAATGTATTTATTTTAAGTTAATCTGTGTGCTTGTGATATCGGATCAAGTAAGTCACCCCTCACCTCAGAGACATCACCACTATGCTTCCGCGACCATTTCGGTGATATCATACATGAGGTGACGAGGGGTGGGGGTGTGACACCTTATGCACTTAAATGTTTCGAAAGCTTTAAGCAATTAAGTATAGTATCGAATAGCATTAGCCTTGAATTTGTAGCTTTAGTTCTAGCATATAATCTAAGCATAGAGTTTATAAGCATCAAGCATCTAGTTTAAGCTTCAAGTTTGTAGCGTAAGCCTCAAGCATATAGTTTAAGCTTCTAGTTTGTAGCATAAGCATCAAGCGTATAGTTTAAGCATCAAGTTTGTAGCATAAGCATCGAGCATCTAGTTTTAAGTTTCAAGTTTGAGCACAAAGTGTAAGTAAAATGTAAATAAGTATAGTGTAAATAGCATTTGCTATTTACACTATAGCCTTAATCTTTAGTTTCCAAATAAGTGTTACAAGTTCAAGAATTAGTAAAAGCATTATCAATAGTGTAAAAGCATTTAATAAACATTTCAATAATTGTTTAAAATTAATAACATGCTTCTCAGTCCCGAGGTAAAACAAATAAGTTTGAAAAGGGACCAATGAACTCACCTTGTTGTGGATGTGGTTGACTTATCTTAACTAGAAAGCACGCGCTCGTTGTAGTATTCGTTGTTGTGTTCACGTTCCTGTATAGATTTCATGTTGTTTGCAACTTCTAAGTACAAGTTGTAATGATTCGTGTTCGTATATGTGTTAGCCCTAAAGTAGGCTAACAATTGTGAGTCTCGGTCTTTATTCGGCCCAAATTCGCGTGAAAAGGATATTATTTATCCTTATTCATTTAGTAAAGCTAATATACTTTGTTATTCTCCTATCGTTGCCTTCTTTATGACTTAATTTTAATGTGTAGTGTGGACACCATTTTGGTCAACAAGCACTCAGTTGGGTTTAAAGTTAATAAAACTTTGTGAGTTGTTCCTATTTACCACCTTTGTAGTAAGATGGAAATCTTTCCATGTATGTTATTCCTACACAATAATTCCGGTGTGTTATGTGATCCGTTACCCATGTGGGCCGAAGTCTCATTGGGCCGAATAGTAAATTGGGTCGTGTGGGTTATGGGAGTTGATTTAACACTATGGGCCGAAAGAATGGGCCAAAGTAATCCCATGGGCCCATTTCTTGTTCTTGGGCCGATAAATTTTCTTAACTTCGGCCATGGGCCGCGTGTTTCAGTATGGGCCAAGGGCACTAGAGTTGGGCCGAATTAAGGTCATGGGCCGAATGTATGTATGTGGGTTGAACTAGGGAGTGTGGGCCAAGTGTTATACGTATTGGATCGAACAAAGGTCAAATGGGCCGTATGAATTCTATGGGCCGACCCAATTGTTACTTGGCTGCAAGGTTGGGCCTGGACAATTGTCCTGTGCCGAATGTAGTGGGCTGATTTCCAAATCAGCGAACCTTCTTGGGCAAAGGTTCGGCTGATCATGCAAATGATGGAGGTTAGGCCCTTTCGACTCAACACAGGTTCGCCCCATATGATGAAGGGTTCGGCTAACACTGTAGGTTCGCCGCTCATGCATGAACCCAGCAGGGATCGTATGGAACCTGCATGGTTCGGCTAAAGACAGATGGTTCGCAGCTACCATGGTTCGACTGTGGAGGTTCGTAGCTGCACATAGGTTCGTGGACACACTAGGTTCGGCTGTCTTGTGATGAGAAGGTTCGTAGGGTTGGGCTTCGGCCAATGAGCGTGAAGGTTTGTTTCTGCAAGGTCGCCCATGCAAACCGGGCATGGTTCGTCAGTAGGACTGACCACGTTAGGTTCGGCTGGTAGTTCCTAGGCCCAAGGTTCGGCTAGGTGATGGTTCGGCCATCTGAGAATTTAACCTAGGAAGGTTCGCCGGATGAGGCCGCAGGGTTCGGCCAATTGGAACCAAAGGTTCGGTGAGTGATAGCACCAAAAAGGTTCGGCCAATCGCTAGGGGTTAACAGGTTCGGCAACCACTTGGGCGAACCCTGGTTCGCCATTCTCGTCTTCATCGTCTGACCTGTAGCTGTTCCATGACTATGTTACGTGCTAGGGATGGGACACAGGTGTAGGGTTAGGGTGTGAAAGTTCTAAACCGGTTGAGAGGGTGGTTCGAACAAAGATCAAGAAACCCTACATTTTTAGATATTCATTTGGTCATACCTCGAATTCGGTTGGGCCACTTCGTAGATCTATTGTACTTCCTTGTAGTGGAAGTCGAGAGCTTCGCGTGGACACCAAGAACGCGTGATTCCGTCGAGAAACGAGCGAGTTATGGAGATTTGAAGTCTTGAACTTCTAGAGAGAGAGATAAAACGGGAGAGAGTTTTAGAGAGAGAGAGATGGTGAAAATGAGAAGAATCCATCTCATTTGGTGTTTATATACCCCGTGGGTATTCGGGTTCGTTTCGGTTGCTCGGTTTTCATCTTCGTCATGTTTCCGGCAAGTTACGCGTATTTTTACGCAATTTAAATAGAATGACATTATTCTAAATGTTTGGAAATGATTATTTCTAGTAAATATTTTAGATATCATTTTCCTTGAATTATCTTTCGTAATTTATTATTTTTACGCGTTTCATTAATCGTTCGCATATTATATGTAATTTAAATTAAATAGTTTCTTTTAAATTTATTTCTGATGAGTTTCAAAATTGTAAAACAGGAAATATTATATTTTCTTAAATTTATTATCGTTCGAATCGTCTTCGTTTTCGTTTCGTCAGAAAACGTCACTTACGCGCGTTTTCGTATAGAGTGCTAACTGTACAAACACGATCGTACGTTTCACTTTCTGATTTTTTTTTCTACTTTTCAGTCATCGTTTCAGATCGTTAAATTATCAGAACTATTCGTACAGATCGTCACCTATACGAATAGTTCGTCGGTTTAGCATTCTGTAACAACAACTGTTATAGTTTTGTTCGGTTTATCCTCGCATACGTTTATACCTAATAATAACAAATCAAACATGTATGCATCTGTTCATGGTTGTCTGATGTGTTTCTCACTGTTTAAACCATGAGGTTTAAATCAGGATTTCAGAAACATAGTATAATAGTTTGTGTTTAGCATCGAATGTTAATAGCTTCTAAATAATTTTCCTAGTTTGTAACCGAATTACAGTGCATGTTACTGTTCAGTTTAGTGTTCCGGTAATGACTCCGGCACAGATGTTACAAAAGTCACCAGAATGAACCTTTGAACGAATGAGCAATCACACAAATGACATGGACTCATTCGCATGGGACAACAATACGAACGATGACCCCTTTCGCACGAATGGATCACCTAGAATGAGAGTATGCATTCGCATCATTCCTTTCATGTGAATGAAGGTCATTCGCACGAATAGGCCATTCGCACCATGAGGAGACCAAAAATGGCTAAGTGTTTAACGTTCTATCGAACACCATTTGTGTCACACCCCGAGCCGGCGGGGTAGGATCGGAGTCCCCGTCGGGCGGAAGGTTCCCGGAGCGCGATATCGTGAGTGATAATCGGAAGTGATCAGATTGTTTACATTGCACATGATATAAATGAGAAATGCTAAAATAATAGAATTACAAAGTTAAATTACATCAGTATCGTTTATAATTTAACAATGTAAATCTATTGCAAACATCATAAAATGACTATCTTGTATTTACACAAGATATACAAAATAAATTGTATAATGATGTCTTCAAAAGTATGCAGGTCCAAAATACTAAGTCTTCTATCTGAAGTCCTAGTCCAAAAGAAATGACTTCTTAATTAACCTGTTCGTCACCTAAGAAGTCATGCAGAAAGATCAAGTCAACACATGGTTGGTGAGTTCATATAGTTTAGAGTTTGAAAATGATTTGTAAACCTCATCCGGTAAAGACCTTAACCTCATTAACTCCACCTGTAATATCCGGATCGGTATGCTTATATATAGGGCATATGTAGGGTCGAACTTACCGCCCGCCCAGCCACCGTCCCACCACATACTAATCCGTATATGACACTGTTATTAATGATAGTTAAGCATTTTTACCCTTCTCATTAAACCCAAAATCCTTCTGTTCCTTTGTCCCTGTAATTACAATCATTTGAAATCCATATGGATTTCGTAAGTTCATCACATAATATGATCAACCATGGCAATTGTATAAACAGTCATAAATGTTTAAGTAAATAAATAGATAAACATTTAATAAAATCTAAGTCCTAATGATTGGTCCTTGGTCGAACTCGAGTAGACTAGTCTGTCAATCTAGGTACTTAGTAGTTAGGGAATCTGTAAATATCCTCAAACATATGACCTACAAATCAAACGGTCTAACTAGGACTTCTTGAAATGTAGGGTTTTTGTTTCGTCTGTTTTGGCATATGTTATCTCTGATATTTCCCAGGCTTTCCCTTGAAATGATTTATTGCTTCATCTGATTCTGTTACAAGGTGTACTTGATTCGTTGATCATAGAATACTAGATTCATTGATCAATTGTACACTTGATTCATTGTTCAACAAACACTTGATTCGTAGAACATTGAATATTGTCTTTGCAAAGATTGTTTCGTTTGATTCGTTGAAATCCCACACTTGTTTCGTCAAAATGTTTGATTTGATTCATTGAATTCACCCATTTGATTCGTCAAAATGTTTAGTTTGATTCCTTGAACTCCCACACTTGTTTTGCCAAAATGTTTGATTTGATTCTTTTGAAATGTTTTGATTTGTTGAAATGTTTTAGTTTAACCCGATTATTCACTTAATTTATAAGTAAATCAGTTAGTAAATCTGCATAAAACCTTCCTAGACATGGTCTAGGATAACATTTATATATGTAAACATATAAAATTAAAAGCATTTAAGTAAACAATTTAATAAACAGTTTACGCATGCTTCTCAGCCCCGCGTTTTAAAACAAAAATATTAGAAAAGGGGCAATGAACTCACTTGTGCTGCTATGTAAATGATCTACACAAAATGCGCGCTCTTGTTTGTACCTAGGTTTCTTCAATTCCTGAGTTATTTTAATAGAATTCGAATACAATAAGAACGCGTAGTAGTCGTCGTGCCTAAGGTCTGGTCTTGTCGTGTGTGCAACTAAGTGTCCTAGTACTAAGTGCATCTAGAATTTAAGCTAACTTAGTTACCCTCTTTAATGATCCCAATTCCCTTAGTTTAGTCATAATAACTTACTTTTATATATTTTTTTTAGAAATTTCGGCAGAGTTTCCTTTGTTTTATGTTTAAAATCCAGACAATTTCATTGTCTATTTACAACAAAATCCCAATCACTGATATTACAACAAACTTTTATATCTAGACACACTTACAAGAAACAAATGACATTTATAAATTACATTTCAAATTAAACAAGATTTTAGAAAATTATTAACTTTAATTGAATATATTCACAAGCTTTCAGTTCTATATTAAAAAACATCATTACTTAAGTTTAAGTAACACTTAATGTATGTTGGGCTTAATCAAGCCCTATTGGGCCCACTTAGGCCCAATGACAACTTTGATTTCTTCCTTGATCACAATCAAACATGTTTGAACCATATGACATAGATGTCCAAGTTATTCATATTAACAACTCATTCAAAGTTATTATTATGAGCTAATGACCTTAGTTATGGAAATTTTACCCCACCCATGGCTTCATTATTCTTCATTATCTATAACCAACTCTTGTATTAATCCCATGCATTCATGCACACACCTACTTAGATTATTCCATGCAAACATCTTATGAGATCAATTCTCATAAGAAACCTAGGTTGATGGACAATTACCCGTTCCCTAGGTTCCCGCTACTAGTTTTTGATAGTCCCAAGCCCATTCCTACGTTGATTCAACAATACATGGCTTCGGTTAACACTCAGGGCAGCGAACCTATAGGTAGGTTCGGCCAATGGGTTTTAAATGTATAGGTTTGGCTGAAAATGAAGAAAAGGTTCGGCTAAGATGCGTGGGTTCGCCACAGCTTGTTTTATCCAAACTGGGAAGGTTCGTTGCCTTATGGTTCGGATGACTATGACCGAGGTTCGCCCAGGTAAAAGGGTTCGTGGCTCATCTTGGGTTCGTTCAGTGTAGTAAGGTTCGGCTACATCAACATCTCCCACGAACCCTAAGGGTTCGTCTCTTCCAAATGGTTCGTGATTAACCCACAGGTTCGGCACACAGGAGTTACAGGTTCGTTGCAGGTATACTTATGATGATGCAGGGTTCGTTGCAGACCTCAATGGTTCGGTGCAGGGTTCGCCTAACATCCTTGGGTTCGTCGGTTGTTGAGAAGAAAGGTTCGGCCATTCTTTCTTTGATCCCATAAGGTTCGGCCGACTATACCACTCACGAACCTGTATCAATTCATCTTCCTCTTCGATCAGAACCTGTTAGAAGTAATTTCTAGGCTTCCTAGTATTACAATGGTTTATCTAAGTGGTTACTATGTGCATAAGCCGGTAAACACAACAAAACTACATGGTTCGTGAAATACATACCAAACCGAATTTAAATTGAACATTACCTCAAAATCAATGGACCAACGGCTCTACTCCTTGTACTTTCATGTTCTATGCGTTGAGAGGATCGTAATGTAACATCAGTGCCGGAAACGTCACCGGAACAGTGATCGTTACAGTAAAATGAACAGTAATCAGGTATGAACTCTATGTAATTCAGTGTATTTCATATTCATATCAAGCATCACTATCATTTTATGTTCTCACAACGCAAGTTCAGAATCATTTAAGAGAAACGAAACTCAGAACAATGTTTCATCAGTCAGATAATTATCTGGCATCACAGAACCATCATGTGATCATGTGTTAGGATTTCATTATGTGTAAACGTATGTGAGGCTTTACAGAACAAAACAACATGGATGTCGTTACGTGAATGCTAAACCGACAGATTGTTCGTATAGGTGACGATCTGTACGAATAACTCTGAAAGTTTAACGTTCTGAATGATCTCCGATAATTAGAAAACCATATTGAAAAGTGTAGTTATCGTCGTATTTGATCGGGTGACGATTCGAACAAATACGCGCGATGACCGCGCGATTCGATTTAAACGTTAAATAAATGGTTTTAAAATTTAAAATAAATAGAAGATATTTAGTTAATTTACTAGGAATAACCACCTAAAATAATTTTATAAATCTTATTTTTAAAACTGAGTCGTTTCGTTATGAAAACGACGAGAAACCGACATCTTTACGCGAAACCGAGCAAGCGAAACGAACCCGAACCCACCCGGAGTATAAAAACCCTAGAAGAGTCATCTTCTTCATTTTATTCACCATCTCTTTCTCTCTCTACACACAAACCCGGATCTCTCTCTCTAGTTTCTCTCTCTAGAAGAAATTGCCATACCTCCTCCATTTCTCCATGAAATCGAGCCATTTTGGTGCCTAAACGACCCCCTTCACTTGTAGATCACGAAAGTACAACCGATCGGGGCTAGAATCCAACAGATTCGAGGTAAAAATCCAATTATTGTTCGGTTTTGGGGTTTTGAAAACCCTAGATTCACACCTTTCACAAAACCCGACTAACACCCTCAAGACCCTTAGGAAATCACTTAAAATATACTTAGGATGTCGTAGGAATAACCAACATGACAAACCTTGGTGTTTTAGCCTCACAAGTCATGGCTGCATCTGATGGATTTCGATCGGCCGAATGACCCAAGAACCAGCTCACCGAATGAGCTTTAAACCTCATTCGCCGAATGAAAGGCATCCAGCTCAACGAATGAGCCTTCATCTTTCGCCGAATGGCCCAAGGCCGTATGAGGCCTATTCGTTCGGTGGTCATTCGATCGGCCAACCCCTATTCGCTTGGCAACCTTCCTTCGGCCGCTTCCTCATTCGATCGGTCAAGGAACATTCGACCAAGAACCATTCGATCCTAGATATTCAGGTCCAGCCCCATTCGACAACACACATTCGGCCTAGGGAGACTCTTTCGGCCAACCACCTTCGGCCACATTTATTCGGTCGGACTTGGGCCAGCGTAGTCGGCTCAACACAGTTAGGCTAACCTCCATTTGATGGATTAGGATGATTTCCAAGCAAAAAGATCCGATCTATATAGATGGTGTGCATGGGAAGATTTTATCATGTGTGTGCATGGGGTGGGCTAAGTATGTCGTACATGGGAGTTAATAGGTGTGTGTGCATGGAAACTATATTAGTGTTTTCCTAACATGAAACCAACTTAAATTCTTAATAAAAGGAGGTAAGCTTGTAAGCTTTCCATGCTAAGGAATTGATAACATTACATTAGGATCAAAACATGGGAGGAGTTACAAAGGATCAAAGCAATGACATCGAGTTGAAAGTATTGATTAAATTTTTAACACATAAACCTTAGGAAAAATCCATAAAGACATATGACTAACCTAGATGATTTATCTAAGTCATCTAGGCTTAGTAAATCAAAGCATTGATAAGAAATCACTTGGAAATCAAAGACTATCGAATGGGCCTGAGATTGGCCCAATGGGTTTAACTTAAGTGTGACAATTGTATTCGAGAATTACGTCATTAATGACGAAATCATATGTGGTCGTGCTTGAAGTCCACGCTGAATTGATAATTTTAATTATTACAGGTTGATAATATGCGAAAAATGGTGTTAGTAGATCACAAAGAAACATCCATCACATAATGCTTATTTAAATAAATGACTAACTGAGTTCATGTTTAGAATCATAACTCGAAAATGAAGAGAATGAGTGGAAGCGAAATTTCGAAACGACGCTCCGATTTCAAGATACACCGAATCGAATATAGCGTTAAATAAGAGGTCAAATATTTTGAACTCTTTAGGTCTTGAGATTATAACCATTGGAAAGAGCTCGAAAAATCGTGAACGTAGGCGAAAACCGTGCGCAAAACGGAGTTCGTATGCTCCCGGAATCGCGAAAACAAAATCGGGTCTAACTAAGGCGGCGGAGGTACGCGAATCCACCCTCCGCGGTACGCGACGGATGCAGATAGCTTAAAAATCTGATTTTCTTGATCAGATTTCATTCCCATCCGAATTCTCGACTTCCAGACGCGTAAACTCAACATTTTTACCATTAAATCTCCATTTTGAGGTGTTTAAACATCCGGATCGCACCAAGGAACATATCTACAAGTCCCGATCATCATATCTGTCCGAGAAATCCGTCAGATTAGGTAACGATTCATTCTAATCTTCTAGCTTGATTTTTTATTGATTAGATCTTGTTTTTGAACGTAATGAGATAGTTAGGGTTGTTGATTATTGCCTAGATGATGGCTAGGATTGTTTATAAACAAAGAACACGATGTTTTAACGGGTAAATCCTTGTTTTGAGCCGTTGTAATGCCCGGTTTTCATGAAACTATATCTTAGATTAAAATGGTTTAAACCATTTGAGTGTAACAATGATTGTGATTGTCTTGATCATTTATTGAAATGCTAGGTTTCATCCAAGTGTTTCAAACTAATGATAAGCATAAAGATAATCACTGGAATAACGATCTGATGTTTATGATAACAGTCAGACTAGTACATTGAGCATGGTTATTAAACCTATTTTAATATCGCATTCTTATGTTTCATGATACCTAAATGATCAATAACAAGGATTGACTATTCCTAAGCCAGAAATTCATCTAGGAACCGAGTGAATAATCAACAATCAACATCTATATGATCAATCTGAAAACGTTGTGACTAATTCAGTTAGTCATAAATTGTTATAGGAACCATATAGGATTTTCTATCCGTTGAACATCCAGATCATCATCATCCGTATATAACAGTGAGTTTCATATTCCCCTTTTTAATGTTTGTTTTCTAAAACTCGGGGTGGAACATGTAGACATCTTTTCAAACATATCTTATCAATCATTGTGAAATCTTATATCATTATCATGAGGAACGTCATGATAAACACTTATCAAATTTTGTGAAATTATATATATCCGTATCATCGGGATAATGATAAACATTTATCAATTTATGTGAAATCATGTATTGGTTTCATCAGGAAAATCATGACAAACTATTTTGATTAAATCTTTTATTAAATCATTAAAAACACGCGTATCACGGTTATGACAAGGGTTGGTGCGCCACTTCAGCATGGCTGGCTAAGGCACCCATAACCAACTAGACGCGTTCAATGAACATTTTATCGAACTATTAAAACAAGCGTATCACTTGGGAACTTTGGTTATGTGGAGGCTATTTGGGACCATTCTTATGTGAGCATCATTAACTTGTTATCAAGCCCTTGATAGTACTGGTATGATCATATGCGGGAATGCAAGAACATTATCACAAATCGCTCCGACCGTGGGTTGGACATCATCATGTGATCTCACAATCGTTGTTAACGATTCATCATCATTAGGTTTGATGTTTGCATGCCCAGGTGGATTCAATTTCAAAGTACCTGTTTGATCACTTGTGAATACTAAAATGATGAAAATCAATTGTTTGAACAATCATTTTAAATCAGCAAAACCTATGATTCTCACTCAACTATTCGTAGTTGACTCTTTTATCTACATGTTTCAGGTCATGGGGAACGACATCAAATCAATCTAGGTCAGGATCAGCAGCAGAACTAGTGGTGACCTAGAAAGAAAACTTAAACATCGTATTGTATAATAAATACCTTACGATAACTTGTTGTATAATATGTATATTATGCATGTTTAAATGAACTTAACTCTATGAAACATAGTAATCATGGGTTGTTCTCCAACATTGGCACATGAACACATAGTCACGCGCCGTAGATTCCGCACACGGCGTGGGTTGTGACAGATGTGGTATCAGAGCCATGGTTGTAGAGAATTAGGTTAACCCTAATGGATGACCTAGACTACAACTTAAGCGTCCCTTATGTGTTTGTGTGATTTCTTACCTGAAACTCCTCATCCTTGTTTTAGACATCAATCTAAATATATTGTTTGTCGTTCTGTCTTTAGAATGGCCGACAATAATCCCTCTGATGAGACAGAACGTTTGGCAGCTATCATTACTAGACAAGTGACGCAAGTTTTGCCAACTTTAGTTACTCAACTAAACAACTCTTATCAAAATTCTCCTAATGGTTCTCAGTATCGTCCTACTCAAAATAATGGTGAGAATTCGAATAGCTTTACCTTTAAGCAATTCAACGATGCTAGGCCCAAAACTTTCTCTGGGGTAGAAGGTGCCACTGGACTCATTCAGTGGTTTGAATCGATTGAGGATACTTTGGACTACACCAACTGTCCAGATGATCAAAAAGTGAAAATGGCTGCAAGCACATTCCAACAGGGAGCCTTAACCTGGTGGAATGGTGAAAAGAAGAGTAGAGGTAGGGAAGCTGCCTTAAGCATGACTTGGACTGATTTCAAGGCTCTTTTGGTTACACAATTTTGTCCCAAGCATGAGATGAAGAACTTGGAGGATGAATTGTACAATTTAGTTCAAGTAAGTGGAAACAATCGTACTTATACCAACCGATTTCAAGAGCTCAGTATTCTGGTGCCTCACATGGTTACTCCTGTATCCCGCCAAATCGACAAGTATATTGGGGGATTGCCACTTCTTATCAGGAGTATGGTAATGGGTAGTAAACCAGCAACTCTGCAATCAGCAATTCATCTAGCTGCTGATATTACCAATGAATTCGTGAAGGGTGGTCAACTTACTCGAACTGATGATGTTCTTCCTGTGGTTAAGGAAGAAAAGAAGCAAACAGAGCCACCTAAGAAGAAGTATAAAACTAATAAAAGTTTTGCAATTTCATCAACCCCATCTGCTTCTATAAATCAAGCACCGTCAGTTGGAGACTCTACCACAAACTTCAGGGGATCATACGTTGGACCCCACCCTTTATGTAACAATTGCAGGTATCATCATCCATTTGGTCGACCGTGCAGGAAATGTACCAAGTGTGGGAGATATGGTCACTTGGAGTACAAATGTCGATCCACGGGGAAAATAGTTACTACAACTACGTCGATGCCTCCACCGAAACCAGTTGGGCCAACATGTTATGAATGTGGAGCAACTGGTCATATCAGGAACAGATGTCCCAGACTTTTTAACAACAATCAAAGCCAAAATGCTCCAGCACGCGTGTTTTCTATGAATGCTCACGAAGCACGCGAAGAAACCACGGTTGTCACAGGTACGTTCACTATTAACGATCATTATGCTTCAGTTCTATTTGATACTGGTGCCGACAAGAGTTTTGTCTCAACATCAATTATACATCATTTGGGTAAATCAGTAGAAGTATTAGAACCCCCGTATACCATAGAAATAGCAAACGGTAAACTTATACATGCCAATTCCATTATTCGCAACTGTACATTGAAACTCAGTGATCATGAATTCTCTATCAATTTGATCCCAATGAATTTGGGAAGCTTTGACATTGTTGTGGGCATGGATTGGCTATCTTCTAATCGTGCTGAAATCGTTTGCTCAAACAAGCTTGTACAAATTCCATTACCAACGGGGGAAACATTACGAGTCTATGGAGACAAGCCTTGTCGTACACTCAAGATAGTATCATGCATGAAAGCTCGAAGCTATCTTCGTAAACAATATCCTGCTTTCCTAGCACATGTTGTGGCTAAGGAATCGCCTAAGAAAACTATTCAGGATATTCCTGTTATTCGTGATTTTCCTGAAGTATTCCCTGATGAACTACCTGGACTTCCACCAGTACGTCAAGTTGAATTCAGAATAGATCTTGTACCTGGAGCAAATCCTGTTGCTAAAGCACCTTATCGTCTTGCACCATCTGAGATGCAAGAACTCTCAAGCCAGCTACAAGAACTATTAGATAAAGGTTTCATCAGACCTAGTTATTCTCCCTGGGGTGCACCAATCTTGTTCGTCAAAAAGAAAGATGGGTCGTTTAGAATGTGCATCGATTATCATGAACTCAATAAGTTGACTATCAAGAATCGTTATCCATTACCAAGGATCGATGATTTATTTGATCAACTTCAAGGAGCTACTTATTTCTCTAAGATTGATCTTCGATCTGGTTATCATCAGCTGAGAGTTCATGATGATGACATTTCTAAAACAGCATTCAGAACACGCTATGGACACTATGAATTTTTGGTTATGCCATTCGGACTAACCAATGCCCCTGCAGTGTTCATGGATCTTATGAACAGGGTGTGTAGACCCTATTTAGATCAATTTGTCATTGTCTTTATTGACGACATATTGATTTACTCTAAGACTAAGAAGGATCATGAAACTCATCTCAGGCTGATTCTGGAACTTTTAAAGAAAGAACAACTTTACGCCAAGTTCTCGAAGTGTGAGTTTTGGCTGAAAGAAGTTAAATTTTTAGGTCATGTTGTGGATCAGCAAGGTATTCATGTAGATCCAGCCAAAATCGAAGCTATAAAGGATTGGAAAGCACCAAAGACACCATCAGAAATTCGTTCTTTCCTAGGACTAGCTGGATACTATCGGCGATTTATAGCAAATTTTTCCAAAATAGCTGTTCCACTTACTACTCTTACTCAAAAGGAACAACCATTCGTCTGGGGTGAAGCACATGAAGATGCCTTCCAATTGCTTAAACACAAGCTATGCAATTCTCCTATTCTCAGTTTACCAGAAGGTAATGACGACTTTACAGTCTATTGTGATGCTTCTAACTTAGGTCTTGGTTGTGTGCTAATGCAACGAGACAAAGTCATCGCTTATGCATCACGACAACTCAAGACTCATGAAAAGAACTATACGACACATGATCTTGAGTTAGGTGCTGTAATTTTTGCTTTGAAAATTTGGAGACATTACCTTTATGGTACCAAATGTGTTATTTACACGGACCATAAAAGTCTTCAACACATCTTTGATCAAAAGGAACTTAATATGCAACAAAGACGTTGGATAGAGTTGCTCAATGATTACGACTGTGAAATCCGTTATCACCCAGGTAAAGCTAATGTGGTTGCAGATGCATTGAGTCGAAAAGAAAGAGTTAAACCTAGAAGAGTGCGAGCATTGGAGATGACAATTCAGACTAGTCTCATACCCCAAATCCGTGAAGCACAACGAGAGGCACTTACTGAAACTCATGTCTCTAATGAAGCTTTACAAAGTTTAAGTCAACAATTTGAAACCAAACCAGATGGAGCATACTACTTCCTAAATCGAATATGGGTACCTTCATTTGGAGATCTAAGGAAAGTAATTATGGACGAAGCCCATAAATCTCAATATTCGATTCACCCAGGCGCGGACAAGATGTACCAAGATCTTCGTGAATTCTATTGGTGGCCTGGAATGAAGAAAGATATTGCTACATATGTTAGTAAATGCCTCACGTGTTTAAGAGTAAAAGCTGAACATCAAAGACCCTCTGGGTTACTACAACCATTGGAGATTCCAGTATGGAAATGGGAGCAAATCTCTATGGATTTCATAACTAAATTGCCTAAAACACCTAGGGGTCATGATGCAATTTGGGTTATTGTTGATCGATTGACTAAGTCAGCACATTTCTTAGCCATTCGAGAAGACTATAACACGAACAGGTTAGCCAAACTTTACCTCGATGAAATTGTGAGCAGACACGGAGTGCCAATCTCAATTATCTCTGATAGAGATAGCAGATTCACTTCAAGAGTTTGGCAAACGTTTCAAAAGTCTTTGGGTTCACAACTTAATCTTAGCACAGCTTACCATCCTCAAACTGATGGTCAAACTGAACGAACCATTCAGACTTTAGAAGATATGTTAAGAAGTTGTGTTATCGATTTTGGTGGTAGTTGGGATACTCATCTTCCTCTTGTCGAATTCTCCTACAACAACAGCTATCACACAAGTATCAAGTGCGCACCATTTGAAGCTCTGTATGGACGAAAATGTAGGTCTCCTGTTTGCTGGGCTGAAGTAGGTGAAAGCCAATTCACAGGTCCAGAACTTATACAAGAAACAACTGATAAGATTGCTGTTATACGAGACCGAATCAAAGCTGCGCAGGATCGTCAAAAGAGCTACGCCGATACTCGAAGAAAACCTTTGGAATTTCAAATCGGAGACAAAGTTATGTTAAAAGTTTCTCCATGGAAAGGCATAGTCAGATTCGGGAAACAAGGTAAACTAGCATCTAGATATGTTGGTCCTTTCAAAATCCTTGAAAGGATTGGACCAGTAGCATATCGATTGGAATTACCTTCCGAACTCAGCAATATACATGATGTATTTCATGTATGCAATCTTAAAAAGTGTTTATCAGACGAATCTCAAATCCTTCCTCTTGAAGAAATTCAAGTTGAAGATAAGCTTCAGTTTGTTGAAGAACCTGTTGAGGTTATGGACCGAGGAGTCAAGAAACTAAAACGCAGTCGGATACCTATCGTGAAGATTAGATGGAATTCCAAACGCGGGCCTGAGTTAACTTGGGAACGTGAGGATCGTATGAAGGAAAAATATCCTCATTTGTTTTTATAAGAAGACAATTATGGACGAGCACAAATTGAATTTCGGGACGAAATTCCAATAACAGGGGGAGACTGTGACAATTGTATTCGAGAATTACGTCATTAATGACGAAATCATATGTGGTCGTGCTTGAAGTCCACGCTGAATTGATAATTTTAATTATTACAGGTTGATAATATGCGAAAAATGGTGTTAGTAGATCACAAAGAAACATCCATCACATAATGCTTATTTAAATAAATGACTAATTGAGTTCATGTTTAGAATCATAACTCGAAAATGAAGAGAATGAGTGGAAGCGAAATTTCGAAACGACGCTCCGATTTCAAGATACACCGAATCGAATATAGCGTTAAATAAGAGGTCAAATATTTTGAACTCTTTAGGTCTTGAGATTATAACCATTGGAAAGAGCTCGAAAAATCGTGAACGTAGGCGAAAACCGTGCGCAAAACGGAGTTCGTATGCTCCCGGAATCGCGAAAACAAAATCGGGTCTAACTAAGGCGGCGGAGGTACGCGAAGCCACCCTCCGCGGTACGCGACGGATGCAGATAGCTTAAAAATCTGATTTTCTTGATCAGATTTCATTCCCATCCGAATTCTCGACTTCCAGACGCGTAAACTCAACATTTTTACCATTAAATCTCCATTTTGAGGTGTTTAAACATCCGGATCGCACCAAGGAACATATCTACAAGTCCCGATCATCATATCTGTCCGAGAAATCCGTCAGATTAGGTAACGATTCATTCTAATCTTCTAGCTTGATTTTTTATTGATTAGATCTTGTTTTTGAACGTAATGAGATAGTTAGGGTTGTTGATTATTGCCTAGATGATGGCTAGGATTGTTTATAAACAAAGAACACGATGTTTTAACGGGTAAATCCTTGTTTTGAGCCGTTGTAATGCCCGGTTTTCATGAAACTATATCTTAGATTAAAATGGTTTAAACCATTTGAGTGTAACAATGATTGTGATTGTCTTGATCATTTATTGAAATGCTAGGTTTCATCCAAGTGTTTCAAACTAATGATAAGCATAAAGATAATCACTGGAATAACGATCTGATGTTTATGATAACAGTCAGACTAGTACATTGAGCATGGTTATTAAACCTATTTTAATATCGCATTCTTATGTTTCATGATACCTAAATGATCAATAACAAGGATTGACTATTCCTAAGCCAGAAATTCATCTAGGAACCGAGTGAATAATCAACAATCAACATCTATATGATCAATCTGAAAACGTTGTGACTAATTCAGTTAGTCATAAATTGTTATAGGAACCATATAGGATTTTCTATCCGTTGAACATCCAGATCATCATCATCCGTATATAACAGTGAGTTTCATATTCCCCTTTTAATGTTTGTTTTCTAAAACTCGGGGTGGAACATGTAGACATCTTTTCAAACATATCTTATCAATCATTGTGAAATCTTATATCATTATCATGAGGAACGTCATGATAAACACTTATCAAATTTTGTGAAATTATATATATCCGTATCATCGGGATAATGATAAACATTTATCAATTTATGTGAAATCATGTATTGGTTTCATCAGGAAAATCATGACAAACTATTTTGATTAAATCTTTTATTAAATCATTAAAAACATGCGTATCACGGTTATGACAAGGGTTGGTGCGCCACTTCAGCATGGCTGGCTAAGGCACCCATAACCAACTAGACGCGTTCAATGAACATTTTATCGAACTATTAAAACAAGCGTATCACTTGGGAACTTTGGTTATGTGGAGGCTATTTGGGACCATTCTTATGTGAGCATCATTAACTTGTTATCAAGCCCTTGATAGTACTGGTATGATCATATGCGGGAATGCAAGAACATTATCACAAATCACTCCGACCGTGGGTTGGACATCATCATGTGATCTCACAATCGTTGTTAACGATTCATCATCATTAGGTTTGATGTTTGCATGCCCAGGTGGATTCAATTTCAAAGTACCTGTTTGATCACTTGTGAATACTAAAATGATGAAAATCAATTGTTTGAACAATCATTTTAAATCAGCAAAACCTATGATTCTCACTCAACTATTCGTAGTTGAGTCTTTTATCTACATGTTTCAGGTCATGGGGAACGACATCAAATCAATCTAGGTCAGCATCAGCAGCAGAACTAGTGGTGACCTAGAAAGAAAACTTAAACATCGTATTGTATAATAAATACCTTACGATAACTTGTTGTATAATATGTATATTATGCGTGTTTAAATGAACTTAACTCTATGAAACATAGTAATCATGGGTTGTTCTCCAACATTGGCACATGAACACATAGTCACGCGCCGTAGATTCCGCACACGGCGTGGGTTGTGACATTAAGCCCATCATATGTTAAATATTCTTTAATAAATTAATTATGTTTTTAATAAAAGAAAATGATTTATAAACCTTATTAAATTATATTAAATAATGATTTCTAAACTAAGTTTAACCTAAATGAATTATCTTAAAAACGTATTTAATTAAAGACTTATAATGATTAATTTTGGGATAAAGGGGTTTACTTGCGGGTAATATGTTAGATTAACTAGATAGAATCTTATAAACACATTAGTATCATAGGACACTTAGTTGCACACCGAGACCAAAATCCTAGACGCGTCTATTATAAATATACTTATCGTATTCGGATTCTCTAAAACAACTCAGGTACTGAAGATACTTAGGTTACAACGATCAAAGAGTGCGCATATCTTTTGTGGTTCATTTGCACGGCAACACAGGTGAGTTCATTGCCCCTTTTCTAAAAATTTTTGTTTTAAAACGCGGGGCTGATAAGCATGCGTAAACTGTTTTCATTTAAATGCTTTTATTATTATATGTTTTACATATATATGTTTGTTGATACTCCTAGACTCCTGTCTAGGAAATTATTAAACTGATCAAATTATCAAATGAATTAAAGTACTCTTATGAGTAATACTTTAATTCTAAACTCTAAACAAACCCCTAGTCCATTCAATTCAAATTTAAAAATCTAAATTCAAAGTGAAATCAAATGAACAAAATCAAAAGATCATATTCAAAGGAAACTTAACTCAGTGTATGATCTGAGAACAAAGAATCATAATCAAGAATCAATTATCATTGTGAATCATGGAAATTCAAAAGATCAAGATCAAGAGGCTCAAGGAATCAGAAATCATAAATGTGTGTGAATCATGAAAATAATGAAATCATTACAATCTAATGAAATCATTAATACTCAAGTTAAGGTGGATGTCAGTTGTATAGGGAATCAAGACCACGTGTAACACACATATAAAGTCCCTTCAGGTATAGAAGACTCTTGTAGTCAGGCTATACGGGCAATAACATGAACTATCAAAGGTGATCAACATCAAAGTCAAATCAAGAGAATCAAGAGATTCAAGAACCACAGGATATCCTTAAAGTCCCCGCATGTACAGAAGACCTTTGGGTCAAGCTGTAAGGGAAAAACATTAAAATCCCGTTCAGTTCAGGTGTACTCCTTGTGAGCTATGCCTGACATGGGTCACGTGTGAGAGGTTACAACTTGGACAACCACCAACAACTAAGTCTAATTTATTGAGTCAAATAAGGCCCAATCATCATGTCTTAGTTGTAATTAAATGTTTTATTGATTTAATTAAATATTTAACATTTATTTCTATTACTAACTTTTGGGAAATTATATATCTATGATGAACTCAAGAGAATCAAAGGTAAATCAAGTTTTGGGAAAAACAAAATCTAAATCAGAGGTGTGTAGGGTAAAAATGCTTAATTATCATTAACAACAGTGTCATATGCATATTAGTATGTGGTGGGATGGCGTCTGGGCGAGTTTGTTGGCTTGACCCAGGGGTATGCCCTATATATAAGCATACCGATATGGATATTACATGTGAAGTTAATGAGGTTAGGGTCTTTACCGAAGGAGGTTTTCAAATCATTATCAAATCATTTCCAAATCATTTTCAAATACTAAACTACATGAACTCACCAACCATGTGTTGACTTGATCTTTTTGCATGACTTCTCAGGTGACGAACAGGTCAACTGAAGAGTTATTTCTTTTGGACTAGGTTACATATAGATGACCTAGCTTTTTGGACCTGCATCTTTTTGGACATCATACACATTTATTTTGTATATCTTGTGCAGATACAAGATTGACAAATTATGATGTTATAATAGATTGACATTGTTAAATTATAAACTTAACTGATGTAATTTAACTTTGTAATGCTATTTTATGCTAGCAAGTTTCTCATTTATATATCATGTGCAATGTAAATAATCTGATCATTTCGATTATCACTCACGATATCGCGCCCCGGAACTTTCCGCCCGACGGGGAAACCCGATCCTACCCCGCCGGCTCGGGGTGTGACAGATTGGTATCAGAGCCATGGTTATAGAGAAATATAGGTCACTTAATTAAACGGTTTGGCCTAGACTATAACCTAGGGACCCTGCATGTAGAGAACATAGGAATCAGGAATTTACTTGCATTGTGTCTTCTGCATTCGATCATTGCACTAACCAATGTTCTATTGGTTATGATTAGAATGTCATCAAGAAGACAACCATCACCGCCTCTCCCTTCGCAGGAGACGGACCCAGCAGTCGAGGCACTTGCAACTCTGATCACTGAACAGTTGGTGGCGGTCCTCCCTGGAATCATAACTCGGATCAGGAACAGTGAGGAGTTTGCTAGGAATTTCCCACTACTTGCTGCAGAGAAGAAAGACCCGAAAGGAGGAGAAACAAGCAGGAAGCGAAAGCGGTGTTGTTCTAAGAAATCAAGAGAACTTGTAATCTACACTGAGGCCATTCCCCTACGCCAGATGGCCGTTGCTCCAGAGTCAGAGAGTCGTAAGTGTTATGCTAGCAAATTTCCTTTATGTGCCACGTGCTGTCTTCACCATTCTAAGGATAAACTGTGCAAACATTGTCTGAACTGCGGGGGAAAGGGACACTGGAGTCGTGATTGTAATAATCCCCAGACTCATAACCAAAATCCTGGAAACACTACATATCCTCTTCCTCGATACAGAAAGGATTGCTATGTGTGCGAACTGTCCGAACACATTTCACGAGACTGTCCAGTGAGGATATCTTCCACCAGTCCTGCACAATCTAAGGGAAAAGCTCCCTTCTGTTCGGATTGTCACTATCATCATCAAACTGAACTCTCATGTGTACAATGCACGCGCTGTGGGAATACAGGTCATTGGATGCAGCAATGCAGGACACCAATTACCCCTATTCCTCATCAATATGTTGGCATATTTCCTAAATGTGCCAGATGTGGTTACCACCACGGTGAGAAGAAACCTTGTAAACACTGTTTGAATTGTGAGAGGTACGGACACTGGATCCAACAGTGCCGGTTTATTCCCACTAGGAAACAGAAACAAGAAGCGAGCACCTCTACTACCTCTCATAACAACAACTGCTACATATGTGGAATGTTTGGACATTTCAAAAGGGACTGCCCTAGGAAAATGCCTTCAGCAGACCCAGCAGTCACCGAGGAATTTCTCGCTTTACCAGCTCCTGGGGAACACTTGGAGTTCGATGACTCCATAGGTATGCGAATTTCAGCTTAATACATTAAGTTATTTATTGGTATACTAATTAGAGCTGCATAGTCTGTTGAAATTTTAAAAACAATAGATTTATAATAGCTGTAAACAAAGTCAGTGCCAAAAATATAATCGAAATCATGACTTAAGGAACCTTTAGGTTAAGTGCGAGTTAAATGATTAAATAAAGATAGGGAAATTTTTAATTACAGTCTAAATAATGTAGTTAGAAAGAGAACCTTAACTGAATTGAGCACTAGAAGTTTATAGAAATTTAAGATGCTCAAAACTGGTGTGTAAATTTTCATTTTCTACTCAGACCTCCTAGAATTTGAATTACTTAAGTTTGAGAACTCCGGTTCTAGGATGTTAGGAAATGTAGATGTGAAAACTGTGCTAGGTTCTTATCTAGATCAAATAAGTAGATCAAAGGAGATCATTTGTGAATGCAAGATGAAGATACGCCAGAGAAAATATTCTGAAAGAAAGATGGCCGTTCCAAGTTACGGTAATGCCTTTCGGATAGAAAAGTGCATCTATGGCTTTTGTGGACCTCATAAACCGAGTGTGCAAACCCTATCTAGATTGGTTTGTCATTACCATTAGGGATGACATACTGAGTTATTCTAATAGCAAGACAGAATGTGAACGACATCTCAGGGATATTCTGGAGTTGTTAAAGGAAGAACAACTCTATCTTAATTTCTTTCATTTTGAAATTAGGATGAGAATAAGTGACAGTTGGAGCAACAGTTACAATGAGTTCCGTAAGTCACATGACTTTCGGGTAGAAGTAAGATAAATATACATAATCTCGTAGATGGGTATAGGATTACTTAGAAGGTAAATCATTACCGTTATCCTAATAGTGCTACCATATCTTAGGTAGACCTTTCCGATGTATAATGTACACTTTCAAGCTGAGAATAGATTAAACAAATGGTGAAGTATGTATACGGGTATATCAAATAACCTAAGGATTCACCATGTGCGACTTAAGGATCTCGAACCGACAATCAACACTTATAGTTGTGAGAGACACCTACGAAAGCTTTAAGGAGTGTGTCAAATTGTAGAGCTGAAAGACAGTTTGAGATAAATCGGACGAAATACCTATTACCAAAATGGTGGGTGGATTCCGGTGATAGGTCAATCTAGAAAACTTACTCTTGAGAAGGCACACGTGCCAGATAATCAGTGCATCCGAGCGCCGATAAAATGTATTGAGACTTACAGAGATTTTATTGATGACCGGGAATGAAGAAGGACATAGCCGAATATGTCGGCAGATGTCTTACGTGTGCAAGAGTAAAAGCGAAACACCAGAAACCATTAGGGTTACTGGAACAGTCTGAAATTCCGCTCTGGAAGTGAGAACAAACAGCTATGGATATCGAAACCAAGCTACCTCGCGCTTCCATGGGTCATAGTGCTCTCTGAGTCATCAATGACCGATTGACAGAAATTTATCCATTTCTTGCTAACGCAGGAAAACTTCGCGATAGGTAAACTGGCGTATTATACAACAACGAGATAGTGGGACGTCATGGGGTATCATTGTTTAACATTTTAGATAGAGACAGCTAATTCACATGAAGGTTTTAACCAACATCGCAGAAACCTCTAGGGATGTACTTAAATTCGAGTATAGTTCACCATCCATTAACGGACGGTCGAAGCTAAAGTACGACACAGACCCTAGAGGATATGTTGAGAACCTGTGTGTTAAATTTCGGTAGAAATTGGGATTCTCAATTGCCACTGATCAATTCTCCTGCAACAACAGTCATAATAGTAGCATTGAATGCACATCATTCAAGGTTCATTAAGACCGGAATATGTCGACTACCGAGCTGTTGAACTGATACAGGAGGTAATCGAACAACTAAACCAGAGCTTAGCCAACAAACTATTTGCAAGATTGTTCAAATTTAACAAAGTCTACAGACAGCAAGAAGCAGACAGAATAGCCAAACTGATGACTAATGTCAGCCGTTGACATTTCAAGTGGGAAATCGTATCAAGTTAAAGGTATCCCCAAAGAAAGGTATAGTCCATTTTGAAATCAAAGGACGAATAAGCACCACGATACATAGGACAGTTCGAGACCATCGAATGTATTGGTCCTGTGGCATATAGATTGAGGTCATCAGATCATCTCGGTAGGATGCGTGACGTGTTGCACGTCTCGAACTTGAAGAGATGCCGTACTGACGAATCGCTCGTCATACCAATTGAAGGAATTCAATTGGACGGACAATTATACTTGTTTAAGAATCTTAGAAGAGTATATTTCGCTAAGTTAAACAACTAAGGCGAGGCTGTTCTCCGATTGCTAAGTTTCATTGGGATTCAAGGTGCAGACTTAAGTTTATTTAGGAAATGCAATCATCATATTAAATTCAGGTAATACCCAACTGTTTACGGAGAAAGCTGTAACCAATAATTATATTCAAATTTCGGGACGAAATTTCTCTAACAAAGGGAGACTGTAACATCAGTGCCGGAAACGTCACCGGAACAGTGATCGTTACAGTAAAATGAACAGTAATCAGGTATGAACTCTATGTAATTCAGTGTATTTCATATTCATATCAAGCATCACTATCATTTTATGTTCTCACAACGCAAGTTCAGAATCATTTCAGAGAAACGAAACTCAAAACAATGGTTCATCAGTCAGATAATTATCTGGCATCACAGAACCATCATGTGATCATGTGTTAGGATTTCATTATGTGTAAACGTATGTGAGGCTTTACAGAACAAAACAACATGGATGTCGTTACGTGAATGCTAAACCGACAGATTGTTCGTATAGGTGACGATCTGTACGAAAAACTCTGAAAGTTTAATGTTCTGAATGATGTCCGATAATTAGAAAACCATATTGAAAAGTGTAGTTATCGTCGTATTTGATCGGGTGACAATTCGAACAAATACGCGCGATGACCGCGCGATTCGATTTAAACGTTAAATAAATGGTTTTAAAATTTAAAATAAATAGAAGATATTTAGTTAATTTACTAGGAATAACCACCTAAAATAATTTTATAAATCTTATTTTTAAAACTAAGTCGTTTCGTTATGAAAACGACGAGAAACCGACATCTTTACGCGAAACCGAGCAAACGAAACGAACCCGAACCCACTCGGAGTATAAAAACCCTAGAAGAGTCATCTTCTTCATTTTATTCACCATCTCTTTCTCTCTCTACACACAAACCCGGATCTCTCTCTAGTTTCTCTCTCTAGAAGAAATTGCCATATCTCCTCCATTTCTCCATGAAATCGAGTCATTTTGGTGCCTAAACGACCCCCTTCACTTGTAGATCACGAAAGTACAACCGATCGGGGCTAGAATCCAACAGATTCGAGGTAAAAATCCAATTATTGTTTGGTTTTGGGGTTTTGAAAACCCTAGATTCACACCTTTCACAAAACCCGACTAACACCCTCAAGAACCTTAGGAAATCACTTAAAATATACTTTGGATGTCGTAGGAATAACCAACATGACAAACCTTGGTGTTTTAGCCTCACAAGTCATGGCTGCATCTGATGGATTTCGATCGGCCGAATGACCCAAGAACCAGCTCACCGAATGAGCTTTAAACCTCATTCGCCGAATGAAAGGCATCCAGCTCAACGAATGAGCCTTCCTCTTTCGCCGAATGGCCCAAGGCCCTATGAGGCCTATTCGTTCGGTGGTCATTCGATCGGCCAACCCCTATTCGCTTGGCAACCTTCCTTCGGCCGAAGTCATTCGATCAAGCTCTTTCGGCCACTTCCTCATTCGATCAGTCAAGGACCATTCGACCAAGAACCATTCGATCCTAGATATTCGGGTCCAGCCCCATTCGACAACACACATTCGGCCTAGGGAGACTCTTTCGGCCAACCACCTTCGGCCACATTTATTCGGTCGGACTTGGGCCAGCGTAGTCGGCTCAACACAGTTGGGCTAACCTCCATTTGATGGATTAGGATGATTTCCAAGCAAAAAGATCCGATCTATATAGATGGTGTGCATGGGAAGATTTTATCATGTGTGTGCATGGGGTGGGCTAAGTATGTCGTACATGGGAGTTAATAGGTGTGTGTGCATGGAAACTATATTAGGGTTTTCCTAACATGAAACCAACTTAAATTCTTAATAAAAGGAGGTAAGCTTGTAAGCTTTCCATGCTAAGGAATTGATAACATTACATTAGGATCAAAACATGGGAGGAGTTACAAAGGATCAAAGCAATGACATCGAGTTGAAAGTGTTGATTAAATTTTTAACACATAAACCTTAGGAAAAATCCATAAAGATATATGACGAACCTAGATGATTTATCTAACTCATCTAGGCTTAGTAAATCAAAGCATTGATAAGAAATCACTTGGAAATCAAAGACTATCGAATGGGCCTGAGATTGGCCCAATGGGTTTAACTTAAGCCCATCATATGTTAAATATTCTTTAATAAATTAATTATGTTTTTAATAAAAGAAAATGATTTATAAACCTTATTAAATTATATTAAATAATGATTTCTAAACTAAGTTTAACCTAAATGAATTATCTTAAAAACGTATTTAATTAAAGACTTATAATGATTAATTTTGGGATAAAGGGGTTTACTTGCGGGTAATATGTTAGATTAACTAGATAGAATCTTATAAACACATTAGTATCATAGGACACTTAGTTGCACACCGAGACCAAAATCCTAGACGCGTCTATTATAAATACTTATCGTATTCGGATTCTCTAAAACAACTCAGGTACTGAAGATACTTAGGTTACAACGATCAAAGAGTGCGCATATCTTTTGTGGTTCATTTGCACGGCAACACAGGTGAGTTCATTGCCCCTTTTCTAAACATTTTTGTTTTAAAACGCGGGGCTGATAAGCATGCGTAAACTGTTTTCATTTAAACTGTTTATTTAAATGCTTTTATTATTATATGTTTTACATATATATGTTTGTTGATACTCCTAGACTCCTGTCTAGGAAATTATTAAACTGATCAAATTATCAAATAAGTTAAAGTACTCTTATGAGTAATACTTTAATTCTAAACTCTAAACAAACCCCTAGTCCATTCAATTCAAATTTAAAAATCTAAATTCAAAGTGAAATCAAATGAACAAAATCAAAAGATCATATTCAAATCATTATCAAATAAAATCCAAATCATTTTCAAATACTAAACTACATGAACTCACCAACCATGGGTTGACTTGATCTTTTTGCATGACTTCTCAGGTGACGAACAGGTCAACTGAAGAGTTATTTCTTTTGGACTAGGTTACATATAGATGACCTAGCTTTTTGGACCTGCATCTTTTTGGACATCATACACATTTATTTTGTATATCTTGTGCATATACAAGATTGACAAATTATGATGTTATAATAGATTGACATTGTTAAATTATAAACTTAACTGATGTAATTTAACTTTGTAATGCTATTTTATGCTAGCAAGTTTCTCATTTATATATCATGTGCAATGTAAATAATCTGATCATTTCGATTATCACTCACGATATCGCGCCCCGGTAAATTTTCCGCCCGACGGGGAAACCCGAACCTACCCCGCCGGCTCGGGGTGTGACAGATTGGTATCAGAGCCATGGTTATAGAGAAATATAGGTCACTTAATTAAACGGTTTGGCCTAGACTATAACCTAGGGACCCTGCATGTAGAGAACATAGGAATCAGGAATTGTTCTATGATAACCCAATATGATGATGATAAATGATATGAATTTGAAACGTACCGAAACGTATATGATTCGTACCTGTTTTACTGTTCATGTACTGTAGAGATCACTGTTCCGGTGACGGTTCCGGCACTGATGTTACAATTTGTATCGATAGAACCGAAGCTTAGCCCAAATTTTAAATTTAATCAAAATAAAACGAAATAAAAACACATTTTCCAAAATCACATCAAGACACAGAACACACGACCATCCAACACCTAACTAACTAATAATCAATTTATAACACATGATTCAAACCGAGAGAACATACTGATTGAGTGCATCGACGACTCATAACCATTGGTGAGTTCACAGACCCCTTTTTCTTTAACTTATTTCCTTTCAAATCATTTGGTGCTGAGAACATGAACCCTCTTATTTGAATGTTAATCGAATAAGAGTTATTTTCAAACAAACTTAAAAAATAAATCAATCCACAACCTCTTATTCGAATGTTATTCGAATAAGTGTATTTTCAACTATTTTACTAAATGTTCATCATGTCATCTCGAGTTTTCAAACATCAAACAATGAGGACTTTCGAGGGTTCAAAACACAATTCAAAACGGAAGTGTCCGTTAACCACAACAGTTCGAGGCTTTGTGTCCAACCAAGAGGTGAACGGACACGACTCGAGGAAATTGTGATAATGCACAATCGAAAATAAACATTTTCATGGAAATCCCCCATCAAACAAACAACAAATGTTGCATCGTATCTATCTAGGGTAATTCTCTAGAGAATGTGTCCACACAATATACACATCAAGAATTTGTTGAGAAATTCTCAAGTAAGTCCTTATAACCATGGCTCTGATACCAATCTGTCACACCCCGAGCCGGCGGGCTAGATTGACTTTCCCGTTGTACGGAAGGATCTCGGGGCGTGATATCATATGATTATCAAAATGATCAGATTGTTTTCATGGCACATGATGTATAACTAGAAATGCTAAATGACAATGACATAGAATTACAAAGTTAAATTACACAATCTGTGTTCATAATTTAACCAAGTAAATCTACCCAAAAAGAATCATGATGTTTCTATCTTGTATCTGCACAAGATTTACAAAAATGATTCACCAATATGTCATCTAAAAATATGCACAACCCAAAAGTAAGCTATTTGTCCTCTAATAAGTCCAACTAGCTTATGTTCTGATGTCTGGTGACTAACCCTGTTCGTCACCTGAGAACAACATGCATTTAAAACATAGTCAACACAAGGTTGGTGAGTTCATAAGTTTAGTAATTGAAAATACTTGTAGTTGTCATTCATAAGTCATAGTGTCACACACAAGTCAGTTTTAATTTGCTTTGAATTACCTCACACAAATGTCCTCTCCATAGTTACACCTACAAATAGTATATCATCCGGCTAAGCACGTTTATATATAGGGCATACATATCACGAATGAAGCCGCCAGCCCACCACATGCTTAACTGAACCCCATACCACCTGTATTGTAACTATAGATACCCATTTCAACTCACACATATTAATCCCCAAAAATTGAGAATAGAAGCGTAATTGTCTCTGTTAGCTGTAATCCCTAGGGTTTCGATCAAAAATTCAAACATGGTAATTAATTGTGTTTAATTCGTAATTAATAAAAGCTTTTGAGGTTCTTTGAAACATTGTATTCATAAACTTTTATAATCATATATTTAATTAATAAAGCAATACTAATAATAATAACACAATACATAATCTAAGCCTTTATAAATTCATTATTAAATGAATTATAATTTTTAAAGTCATAATAGGTTATAATAAAATAAAAACATTTTATTGGTAAATAACCTATTTCTGAAAGTTATAAAATACATATACATAAATAATATGTATATAATAAATAATAATAATAATAATAATAATAATAGCAATACTAATACTAATAATAATACTAATAATAACAATAATACAAATAATAATAATAATAATAATAATAATAATAATAATAATAATAATAATAATAATAATAATAATAATAATAATAATAATAATAATAATAATATTTATAAGACATTTAATCTATAAAAGGGGTTTTTTTATAAACACTTATGTTTTATACAAATTTATAATGTCTAAATTATTGAAGATATATAAAAGATTTTATAAATTTTGAAATATAAAATAGTTATAAAACTGGAGGGACTAAAAATGGTAATTTCTAAACCTAGTTGTGAGAGGGTGGGTTTAAAATCAAGAATTGCAAACAAAAGGAAGAATGAGGGGCCAATGTTGCAATAACCCCAAACTTTCCATCCCTTTTACCCGGTTACACAATATGGATACCCACCGACTCGGTTTTAACCCAAAACCCAATCCCGATCGTATCCAGCCCAATCCAGCTCATCCGTTTCCAAATTTGAAAGAATCCGAACGTGTAATCACTTAATAATCAGTAATTAAACCAAAATAATTAAGATCACGCGTTTATTTGTTACCAAAATAATCACTTAACAAACATTACATTATAAATAAATACTTAAAACTTTAACAAAATACTAATATAAAACATAAGTTTTTTTTAATCTTAAAATGAATAAGTTGTATTTAAAAGTTAAACTTTTCATTCTAAACTATTTATTTAAACAAACTAAATAACCATTGTTTTTAGTTTTAATTTGAAATGTTTATTCAAATCTTTATTTAACAACTAAAAGAAACATTTTTTTAAAGCTAAGAGTTTATTTAAAAAAAAAAACAATCAAGTTTACAAAGGAAACATAGTTTAAGGTTAAAAACAATTATTTTGAACAAATATTTGTAGTCTTTAATAAATATTTAAATAAATTCATATTTAAATAAAAATAAAAATATGTTAATTTGAATTACAAACATAAAAATAATTTTCTAAGTATTCAAAGTAATTGTTAAATGATTATTCAAAATTATAGAAACTTTTAAGTGATTACCTTTATACATATACATTGAACATCATTTACAAGCAGTTACAAGGTTAAAAACAAATGGATGGAATGAATAATCAAATATTATGTAATGCCACAATAATATTTATTTATTCAAAAAGAATAAACAAATATTTCAAGTTATCCATTCAAACATAGATTCTTTCAACTAGGACTTCCATTAGAAAGCCATAGTTCTAGGATTCTTGAAAGAATGCTAAGACTTATTTACTCAAAACTTTAGGGTGAGTAGAAAGCTTGCTCCTCAACCATTATCCAAGGACTTGGAACTGGCTAAGCATTCAAACTAGTGAGTAATTCTATACTCCGTCTTTTACATTTTGTACTTTTGGGATGTTACATATGCCAGTATTCAAAATCCAAATTATTCTAAATTCAAATTCTATAGATGCAATGGCTTTAGTCTATTTTGGTTTGATTCTTTGCTATGAGATACTACTTGCTTTGTGATTCTGTGTTATTCTATGTTGTTCGATACCGAGTAGCCTAAGGTGTGTTAGATACCACCTTCGCTTTGACTTAGGTCAGATGTATCAAAAGGGCGAAAAGTACAACTATGGGTAGACTTGTGAAAATACTTAGCTTTGTGCTTTGTGTTGGAACGAGTTTGGAGACGATATAAACTATTGCAGACTTGTACATATACTAAGCTTTTTAGCTAAGTATTGATACGAGTTTGGAGATGAGATATTCTATAAACTTAATTGCAAACTAGTAGGATATGCATGCTAGAATTTAAACTTTGTAGTCTAATTGAATTGCATCAGTTTTTCTATGTAAACTATATAAAATGTATGGGTTACCCACCAACTATGTAAATAGTTGACCAAATCTTTATTTTGCATATGTAATTAACAGGTTAAGTGGATGCTTTGGAGAAGACATAAGATAGGTTTCATGTTAGTATACCTAGTTAATTCTTTAAAAGAATGTTTAGAATTTAATTTGTAATTGTTTGTTTATTCAATTCTTGTAATGTAACTTGAATGTAATGAATGAAATGTTTGTATTGTTAATAATGAATGCTTTAATTATTCAAACATATTAATAGCACCATGAGCTAATGAACAATCATAATCGCGCCTCGACGCATTCCGTCGTCGGTCGGGGTGTGACAGATTGGTATCAGAGCCATGGTTATAGGGATTTAGGTTATTAGAAAATGGTGGCCTAGACTATAACTAAGCTTCCCCTATATGAGTTATCTCATATTATCTTTGATTGTTTGCTAATTGCTTATGTGCTATGTTCTATTATTATCCATTATGTGTTACTCTATGTTTAATTGTTATTTTTAGAGGAAAGCCATAGTGGTTAATAAATTACCTTGCTTACATTTAGCTAAGAATGCATTAGTTTAAGATAACTTCTTATTATGGGGATTAATTAGCTTAAGCAATTGCCTTTGAAAATTGTTTTTAAGTAAACTCTATTCATACCCAAGTACACTCAAACAATCTTTAGATGATAGAAATTCAAATCTCATTAGACTTAATGTCTAATTATATTCCTTAGACAAAATAGGAATTCCAATATTGATTTTAAGATCCCGTTAGAATTAAGTTTGTGAAGTGGATATGTACTAACTGGAAGAGTGTAGTACCGTTAGTTGGAATTCCTGTCTAGGAAAGCTATTCGTATAAATCCCCGAGGTACTGTGGGACCTGTTTAGCTTTCCTGGGGACTTCTAATGAGAGTATAATCACTTATAGGCCAAAATATATCATACCAAACACTTTACAAACTAAATGATTCTAATATGTCAACCGGTATTCAATTTTGAATATCATTCCTTATGTTTTGAAACGGGTTCAACTGATTTACTAATTGCGATTCTATTATTCATTCAACTTTGGTTTAAATCCTTGTTAGAATTGATTTTGTTAAGTTGAACATGTAGTAACTGGAAGGGTAAATACCGGTAGTTGAGACTCCTGTCTAGGAAAGCGATTCATAATCCTTGACTAGGGACCTTATGACAATAATTCCTGGGGATTATCAATGAGAGTATTTTATCTATAGGCCAAAACATGTTACAACTTGCAAATAACATTAATTCTAATAAGCCAAAAGGTGTGCAGCTTGGATACTACTCTCTATGTTTTCTAAATCAAATTCTAAATGATTTCAATACATTGCGTAGACAATTTCAAACCTTATGATATCATACGAGAGACTAGTGATGGTGATTCATCCCTACATCTCACAAGCTACGATGTCATTTTTCCTTTGATGAATAATAATATATATGTTATGATTCAAGAAAAGTTGATAATACCATGCCTAAGATTGTAATGGTGATACATTACTACATCTAAAGGTTAGGGTGTTACTTTCTTTGGATTTATAATGTATATGTTATGAATTCAATACCTTCATGTTATCATAGTCGAGATTAGTGATGGTGATTCATCAATATGTCTCAAAAGATATGATGTCATTTCTCCTTGTTGTATTTTACCTATGTTAGGCTCAAGAAAGTAGTAACATTATTCCTAAAGATTTGTGATGGTGATACATCCTTACATCAAAAGGTTATAGTGTTAACTTTCATGGATTGATAATGAATATGTTATCATTTTCAGAACTCCTTGATATCATACTTAAGATTTGTGATGGTAATACATCACTACATCTCACAAAGTATGATTTCATCTCCTTTTGTTTTATGCTGCCTATGTGATGATTCAAGAAGTTAGTAACATTTTACCTAAGAGATTGTAATGATGATACATCACTATATCAAAAGGTTACGGTGTTACTCTTCTTTGGGTGGATAATGTACATGTTTTAATTTTTTTTAGAACTCCATGGTATCATACTTGAAGTTAGTGATGGTGATTCATCATTGTGTTTCACAAGATATGATGTCATCTCTTTGTTTTATATTACTCATGTTATGATTCAAGCAACGTCAAACAGAAGATTTTGGATGATAATACATCACTAAACATAAAAGGCATGATGTTAATTTTTCTTGATTTATTATGTATATTTTGTGATTCAAGAAAACGAGTAATGTTATAATTAAAGATCTATTGATGGTGATTCGTCACTAAATCTGAAAGATTGTAATATTGCACATTACAATATTCAAACTCCTGATAGAACCTCAATGATATTGTACTTATGATTAGTGACTTGTCACTACATCTATAAAAGTATTATATCACATATCTTATTGCAATCCATGATGCCTATGTTATAACTATATAAACTCACTAGGATATTATTCCTAAGATCGGTGTTAGATAATTCTAACATGTCATTAGGTATTCAATCGTAAAAAAAAAAGAAAAAAAAATCCTTTCCTACGTTTCAAACAAGTCACGATGATTTTATTATTTTAACCAAGACACGCTGATTTCTTATTATAGTCTGTTTAGATTTCAATAGAATGACATGATTTGGACTTATGAATTTAACTATGGGTGATTCCATATAAAATTTTAAAACAAGTCCACATGAATCATGACAAATCATTTTATATTTATATCTTCAGACATCAATTCAAATATTCAATGATAATATACCTAAGATTAGTGATAGTTACTTGTCACAACTATCAAAGGTTATAAAATATCAAATACTTGTACATTATACATCATTCATTTATTCATTCAAAAATCGATCATATACAAATTCATACGCTGTAACCAAGAGATTTCATTGCAAAATTTCAATATTGTAGGCCTCTAGACTCATACAAATCTTAAAAGCAAGACAAAGTCTCCCACACCTATTCAAACACATATAAAGTTTATGTAAGCCCTAGTAGGCGTTTGGTATGCTATTAAAGTATTAGTAGTGTGGTGGGTTGGCTGCGGTATACGCTATATATAAGCACTAATAGTACATTGACAGTAGGACCAAAAGCTTGATCAAGGGCTAGAGTAGTCAATTCAATCTACAATTTCAAGTAAACTATGCTAGTCAATTCGATTGTTATTTAATTATTGACACTTAGTGTGTATTCTTACACCAGGTCAAATCAAATATATCGATAATCACATAAATCATGTTAATGATTCTTAAATGAATTATTTTACATTCGTATGATTAAAGAATTACTCAAAGATTCAGTAATTTCATAGCTAAGGCTTATGACAAGTAGTTATCATAACCATATAATATCACATACTATTGTATTTAAATCATTCATACATTCAAAAGTGATCGTTTAGCAATCCATGCAAATATGAGACTCTATTGCAAGATTGCAATTGTTAGTATCTCTAAACTCATACGAATTCCAGAATTAAACAAGTATTCAAACATCTATTCAAAATGTAGTTAATGTTAGGTTAGTTTTGGTAGGTAATTGGAATGCTATCAATGTATTAGTGATGTGGTGGGTTGGATGCGGTATACCATATATATAAGCATCGATAATACATTGATAGTAGCACCAAAAGCTTGACCAAGTATAGGATTTGTCTGTTTAATATATAATTCGAGTAAACTATTCTTCTGTCAAGAATAATCGACAAATAAATTATTACTCCTACAACAATAATTGGGGAATTTTTTATACTAAATTATTCAAATACTTTTTTGGTTAATGTCACCGTGAGTTGGGACGACTATCGTTAAATTTAAAAAGTAAACAAGTCGTATACAAATCCGAAAATCCGAGTGCATTACTCATACCTATTCTGATTAAAGTTCATTCTCATTTCAAGGTTCTAAAACATATTGTGACTTTAAAATATTCTAAATTATAACTTAGTGGTCTAAATATTGAGACACTATCTTATTAAATAAATAACCAAAGTTAATAATTTCCTAAAGATCGATAACCAAAGGTTAGAAAGAAACAAAACAAGTTGAAAGAGAACAACTAACACCAGTGTCAACATTTACTACAAAATAAATTTCGGGACGAAATTCCCTAAAGTAGGGAGACTGTAATCCCTAGGGTTGTGTTTAATTCGTAATAAATAAAAGCTTTTGAGGTTCTTTGAAACATTGTATTCATAAACTTTTATAATCATATATTTAATTAATAAATCAATACTAATAATAATAACACAAAACATAATCTAAGCTTTATAAATTCATTATTAAAAGAATTATAATTTTTAAAGTCATAATAGGTTATAATAAAATAAAAACATTTTATTGGTAAATAACATATTTTTGAAAGTTATAAAATACATATACATAAATAATATGTATATAATAAATAATAATAATAATAATAATAATAATAATAACAATACTAATAATAATAATAATACTAAAAATAACAATAATACAAATAATAATAATAATATTATTATTATTAATAATAATAAGACATTTAATCTATTAAAGGTTTTTTTTTTATAAACACTTATGTTTTATACAAATTTATAAAGTCTAAATTATTGAAGATATATAAAAGATTTTATAAATTTTGAAATATAAAATAGTTATAAAACTGGAGGGACTAAAAATGGTAATTTCTAAACCTAGTTGTGAGAGGGTGGGTTTAAAATCAAGAATTGCAAACAAAAGGAAGAATGAGGGGCCAATGTTGTAATAACCCCAAACTTTCCATCCCTTTTACCCGGTTACACGATATGGATACCCACCGACCTGGTTTGTGACAACTAGTACCTGACCGGCCGGCAAATCCGTACGGTACGTGTACTCTCAACAGTAACTATTTGTAGATACATGAGTGAGAAGAGCACTTGTATTAACAGAATTCAAAATACAAGAAACAATTGTACATATTTTTGTGTAAACTCAAATGCCGTAAGTACAACACACATTATAAACAATAGTTGTTAGTATTTAGGTGAAAACCTAAGTACAGTTAACACAACTAAACATGAGAAACAACAGTGTGCAAACAAACAAGAAGAACAAATCGGTTGCGATCTGATGTCCATAGATGACAAGAATCAGATGGCCGACAAATCAGTGAGAAAACAATGTGATAACAGGATGTTTAGTCGAGTCCGATAGTGAGGAAATACAATTTAAAACAATATTACAGTGTTGTTTCAGAATAACGAACTGACAGTGTGTTGGCGTGGGTGACGATTCACACAAACATATTTGTGAGTTTAACGTTCTGAAACAATGACTAGAAAGTAGAAAACAAAAGTCAGAAAGCAAAACCATCGACGTGTTCGTTCGAATGAATACACGCGATGGTGACGCGATCTGACGAAACAAAAAACGAAACACGACGCGAACGAAAATAAATTAATAAAATAAAATAAATAACATTTTACAATTTTGAAACTCATCAAATAAATAAAATAACACTTCTTTTAATTAAAAGACGTAAAACACGCGTTACGTTCCTGAAACGCAACGAAAACGCGAACCGAACAACCGAAACAAACCCGAATACTCCCGGAGTATTTAAACACCAAATGAGGTGTTTTTCCCTCATTTCCACCACCTACACTCTCTCTCTAAACCCATTTCCGGATTCCACCATTTACCACCATTATCAACCTTCAAAACTCCATATCTTGGTCATTTCTCAACGAAATTCGGTGATTCTTGGACCTACGCGTAGCTCTCGACATCCTCTACACGAAAGTACAACCGATCTAGAGACAACTCCGCTGAAACTCGAGGTATGATCCAAAGAAAGCTACAGAAATTAGGGTTATATAACCTTATTTTGTTCGGACGCGTCTTATACATGTGTAGAGTCCAGATACGCACACACAGTACACTGTTGAGGGTTGAACCTTGCATAACAACACTATGGGAACAACCGTTACAACATGGGGAGTCGATGATAACACTGAACCAGGGTTCGTAGGGTGGCTGAAGAGGACGAACCTCTGCAAGCCTAACCCTCGATTTCACGAACCTTTTAGCAGCGAACCTCCATGCATGTAGCGAACCTTGTGACCTCACTGCCGAACCTCCACCCTCCCCCAACCACACGAACCTTGCTGCCACGAGAGCATGGCGGCGAACCCTCTTGAGCGAACCCTACAGAGCCGAACCTTCCTCACCTATCCAACCTCGGCGAACCTTAGGACATCAGCCGAACCCCAGCATGACTCACGAACCTAGCAGAACCTTGTTCTATCAGGAGAACCTCGGGCCAAACCAACTTGAATGCCGAACCATTGGAGACCTCCGGACCATCATTATTCATGAACCCCGGATTAGCCGAACGTATGCATGGGCAGCGAACCCTCATGACTCACCTACCAAGGCCGAACCTTTCTTGCACATCCGCAATTCAGACGAACCTGTGATCGGGAAAACCATGACCGAACCTATGCAGAGCCAACATCCACCAAACCCTAGATACTTGATGCAACCTGCGCCGATCCCATCATTTCGTTGAATCAGTGAAACTAATCGGCCTAACAGCAGCTCAACATACCCTCCTATGGCCCACAACCCAATACACCGGTTCCCATCCTCGGCACACACTTATAACACGAGGCTCCTCTTATGATTATGGCCCACGAGGCTGATTTGGGCCCTGTGGTTGTCCTAGCCCACGATCACCAATTTTGATTTACTTATTTGGCCTAACCACAATCACTGGATTCGGCCATGTTGGCCCAATAGGCCCATGGTTCTTGTAATTTGGCCCATACACTTGGCTTAGCCCATACACACTTGATTTGGCCTATAGTGACTAATGGGCTCATGATTAACCTAAGCGGGTCACGCACACCTACAACCGACCCAAGGCCCATATATCATTCGGCCCATATGGGTTATTACTTAACCTAACACATTAAATCAAGAACATGAATAACGTGAACGGGATTATATATATTCAAAAACATAAAGTTCAAGCTTTCACAATGTAACAAATACTAAACAAGTAGGACATGGAAACTTATAACAAATATTAAAACCTTAAGTAAAGGGAGTAGTTGTTATTAAAGTCCATAACATTTAAAGGGGGCCGAATGAAGACCGAGACCCACAATGTGTTAGCCGACTGTAGGGCTAACACGTACACGTGCACAAATCTATGCAAATGATACTTATGAATTACAACAACATGAAATCAATACAGGATCGTGAAAACCAACTCAAGTTCAATCAAGAGCGCGTGCATTCTTCTTTTAAGCTAAGTCAACCACTTCACACATAAGGTGAGTTCATATGCCCCTTTTCTCTAATCTTAACTGATTTTAAACTCTCGGGGCTGAGAAACATGCTTACTTTTATTTATTTAAAAGTTTTGCTTAACCTATTGCTTATACATTGATTTTAGATAATATTAAATTGCTTATTATCGCTTATCATTGTATTCATGCTTGTATGATCATGACATGACAGGGATAATCAGATGAACATGATAATATATCTTCATAATTCATCAACACATTAGAATAACATAGTTATAAGATTTTATCTTACAACACGTAGTTATTCTTACATGAGCAAACATTGGGATAATTCATACATAAACAAACATTGGGGACAATTACAGAGAAACATGATGACACAACAAAACACATGAATGATCAGAAAATAATACATCTTCTAAAAACAAGTCAACATTATAGTTAACTAAGTGTGATAAGTCAAGTACTTAAAACGCTTAGTTTACAACTTAAAACATACTATGCGATAGTATGGAGCATTTATCATCCACCACCTGAGCGGATTAAGGGTGGCAAGACTAGTTCTTACCACGACTTAATGGCAACATGGTGAACATAAGGATCATTTAGAATGATAATCATGATAACGTATCTTCATGATAACAATATCATTCTCACATCTGTTGACATAAAGTAATAAGACAAGTTCTTATTTAACTTTGTTAACTACATTGAGAACACACGGCGGGATAGAGGTAAATCGGATGCATTGTAATCTGATTACGTGAGGATCACAATGGATTCCTTTTAGGCTCTATACGTTGCATTGAGAATACATTACAAGTGGTTAATTAACACTTTTATTGATTAAAAGTGTATCAACAGTTAACCCCACAAGCAACAGAATAATATAAGGAGCAGATTAAATAAATCTAATATCTTTAATACATATAAGAGTTATGAATACTTCGGTTTAATGACAATAACTCTATTATTATATTATTCTATACATGATATCGCAGGTGATCAACAATGAGATGAACAAGTGGAGATCGAGATGGAAATCAATAGTTGTATTGCAAGTAGTGTGGAGCTCTAGTAGTGATGTGGTAGGATGTTGGCTAGGGCTTGGTTCTCTTACATATGCCTTATATATAAGCATCACTACTAGGATGATATATTACTTGTGAATATAACTATTGAGAAGCCATTGGGTGAACGGGTGAAACAAATAACATACAAGTAACAGAACATACATTGTGATTGTGCATGTGAATGAATCAAGGTTTTCAAATAACATACTTATGAACTCACCAACCTAATACATGTTTTCTCAGGTGACGAACATGTGTAGTTACTGATATGCGAGAACTGAGCTAGTGGACTTTTAGAAGACCTAGCTTCATTTTGTGTTGCATACTTTTGGATGGCAAAACATTGAACCATTTTTTGTATATCTTGTACAGATACAAGATATAAACTCATTGATTCTTTTGGGATAGATTTACTTGATTAAATTATGAACGATACATTGTAATTTAATCTTGTAATTCTATAACATTGTCGTGATTGCATTTCTCATTTATTTATCATGTGCTATGTAAACAATCAGATCATTTCGATTATCAAACGATATCGCGCCCCGAGAACCTTCCGCCCGGCGGGAAAGTCGATCCAGCCCGCCGGCTCGGGGTGTGACAGATTGGTATCAGAGCCATGGTTATAGAGAAATATAGGTCATGTTACTTAAACGGTTTGGCCTAGACTATAACCTAGGGACCCTCATGTAGAGATCATATAACAAAGGATTTTATTTGCATGTGTCTTCTGCATCTGATCACTGCACTAACCGATTTCTTTTCGATTATGATCAGAATGCCGCCGAGAAGACCACCACCAGCTTTATTGCCACCACCACCACAAGATTCTGCTCCTCATTCCTCTACACCGACACCGACTGACTCTCCTACACAACCACCTCCTCCTCCACCTCCACCTGTTCATCAGTTGGACCTGGCGACGATAGCACTGGCCACTCTACTGACCAGTAAACTGAGGGATGTGATTCCCGAGATGATGAACATGATTAACACCAATAACAGCAACAACGTTGCCAACTCATCTGGAGAAGGCAGTGGAAACACCCGCCAGCAACAGGACTATGCCTACAAGAACTTTGTAGGTTGCAAGCCACCTAGCTTCAGTGGCGGTGAACGAGCCGTCGGATTGATCCAGTGGATCGAGAAGATGGAGACTACTCTCGACATCAGTGGCTGTCCTGAGCAAAACAAGGTCAAATATGTTGCTCGTTCATTTCACAAGAGAGCGTTCACTTGGTGGAACGCTCAGGTTCAGATCAGGGGCCAGGATGAGGCCCAGTCTATGCCTTGGGATGACTTCAAGGCGGTGCTGAGGGCAGAGTTTTGCCCAAGGAATGAACTAAAGAAGGTTGAGATTGAACTACTCAACCTAGTCATGGTTGGCTCTGGGCATCTGGCCTACACCACCCGATTTCATGAGCTTGCTACATTGGCACCAGATGTGGTGCCAACACTGGAGAACGAACGGTATGTCGGGGGACTGCCGACTTGCATTTAGGGGCATGTGATTTCTGCCCACCCTACTACCATGGAACTGGCTGTTACTCTGTCAGCATCTCTGATAGATATGATGGTTGCTTCCGGGTATTTCAAGAAAGAGGCTGACTCGGCCAAAGCTGGAACTTCAAAGAAGTCGGATAAAAGGCCGGCTAAGAAACAAAAAGTGGGTAGAAATTTTGCTGCTACCACTCAAGCCCCAATGCTCAATCAACCTCCACCATTGCAGATCAGAAAGCCCTACACTGGCACTGCACCTTTGTGTAACTCATGCCAGTATCATCATCTACCAAGCATCCCGTGCAGACACTACAACAACTGTGGGAGGTTTGGTCATTTGTTAGCTCAATGCAGGAGCCCGAGGGCTCAGAACAGAAACAACAACGCAGCCACTACTGCTGCTGCTGATACCAGGTCCTGCTTTACTTGCGGTGAACCTGGACACTTTTCTAGGGATTTTCTCAAGAAAGCTCAACCAAGGGCTCAAGCACCAAGGGGACGAGCCTTTCAGATAGGAGCTGCTGATGCACGACAGGACCCGAACGTGATCACGGGTACCTTTCTCTTATCTGACTTTTATGCATCCATATTATTTGACACTGGTGCGGATCAGAGTTTTATCTCATCCGACTTTGCATGCCTGCTTAATTATGTTGAGGAATTGTTAGACTCCCCTTACACTATTGAGATAGCGAACGACAAACATATCACCGTAGACACAATACTTAGGAACTGCCCCCTAACACTTGGGGGTCACACATTTTCCATTTACTTGATACCGATGGAGCTGGGCAGTTTCAAAATCATCATCGGAATGGATTGGCTATCTCTTAACCGAGTTGAGTTCATCTGTTCCGATAAACTACTACGCATTCCAGTGGAGAACAATGAGATTTTGGAGATTCGTAGAGACCAAGCGAAACGCAGTGTCAAGATAATATTGTGCATGAAGGCTCGGAAGTACCTCAGAAAACAATGCGTTGCATTCCTAGCTCACGTGATCGAGAAAGACAAGAAAACAATCAAGATTCAAGACGTACCAATTGTGAAAGACTATGCGGACGTGTTTCCGGATGACTTGCCGGGACTACCACCCGAGAGATCGGTGCAGTTCCGAATCGATTTGATTCCGGGAGCGACTCCTGTAGCTAAGTCTCCTTATAGACTTGCACCATCTAAGATGCAGGAGTTTTCCAATCAATTACAAGAGTTACTCGACAAAGGATTCATCCGACCGAGCTTTTCCCCGTGGGGAGCTCCAGTTCTTTTTGTTAAGAAGAAGGATGGAACCTTCGGGATGTGTATTGATTACAGAGAATTCAACAAACTCACCATCAAGAATCGGTACCCGTTACCGAGGATTGATGATTTGTTTGATCAATTACAGGGAGCACAGTACTTTTCAAAGATAGACCTGAGATCAGGTTATCATCAGCTCCGGATTCAAGAGGAGGACATACCAAAGACGCCTTTCGTACCCGATATGGTCTCTACGAATTCATGGTGATGCCATTCGGATTGACGAACACACCGGCTGTGTTCATGGATTTGATGAACCGGGTGTGCAAGCCGTACTTAGATCAGTCTGTTATCGTCTTTATTGATGATATACTGATTTATTCAAAGAACGAGAAGGAACACAAACAACACCTCAAAACAGTCTTGGAACTTCTGAAAGAGGAAAGACCCTATGCCAAATTCTCCAAGTGTGAATTCTGGTTAAGAGAAGTTCAGTTTTTGGGTCACGTGATTAACAGTGATGGTATTCATGTGGATCCTGCCAAGATTGAAGCAATCAAGAACTGGGATGTGCCTACAACACTGACCGAGACCAGATCATTTTTGGGATTGGCGGGTTATTACAGGAGATTCATTTCGAATTTCTCTAAGATAGCCTTGCCTCTCACCAAACTCACACAGAAGACTGAACCTTTTGTGTGGACCTAGAAACAGGAAGAGGCATTCCAGACACTGAAACAAAGATTGTGCAATGCTCCAATCTTAACACTCCCAGAAAGCAATGATGACTTTGTAGTATATTGTGATGCTTCCCATCAGTGACTCGGATGTGTTTTGATGCAACGAGACAAAGTCATTACTTATGCCTCATGACAGCTGAAGATACATGAGAAGAATTACACAACACATGACTTAGAACTGGGAGCTGTGGTCTTTGCTTTAAAGATTTGGAGACACTACCTGTATGGTACCAAGTGCACTGTCTTCACAGATCATAAAAGTTTACAACACATATTTGATCAGAAGGAGCTTAACATGAGACAGAGACGTTGGGTTGAGCTCCTGAACGACTACGACTGTGTGATCAAATACCATCCGGGCAAAGCAAATGTTGTCGCAGATGCTTTGAGTCGGAAGGAAAGAGTCAAACCCTTGCGCGTTCGAGCAATGGGAATGACCGTGCAAACAAGTTTGAGAGAACAGATCATACGAGCACAATAGGAAGCAGTGACTAGAGATAACTTGAAACGCGAACTCGATTGTGGGGCCGAGAAACACTTCAAGACAAAACAAGATGGAGTTATCTATTATCTGGATCGTGTTTGGATTCCAGCATTAGATGGACTCCGAACACTCATACTTGACGAGGCAAACAAGACACGTTATTCAGTTCATCCTGGTGCCGATAAGATGTACCAAGATCTTAGGTCATTTTATTGGTGGCCGGGTATGAAGAAAGATGTTGCCACTTATGTTGACAAATGCATCACATGTGCCAAGGTCAAAGTTGAACACCAGAAACCTTCGGGTTTGCTGGAACAACCGGAGATACCACAATGGAAGTGGGAACAAATAGCTATGGATTTCATTACCAAGCTACCCCGCACTTCCAGCGGACACGATTCGATTTGGGTCATCATTGATAGATTGACCAAGTCCGCACACTTCTTGCCGATCAGAGAAACATACAAGATGGAGAAACTAGCGAGACTTTATGTCGGTGAAATAGTAGTAAGGCACGGGGTGCCATTGTCTATTATTTCAGACCAGGACAGTCGATTTACTTCGCGGTTCTGGAAATCATTGCAACAATCCTTAGGGACAAGTGTTAACTTGAGCACCGCTTATCACCCACAAACGGATGGACAGAGCGAGCGCACCATTCAAACCCTAGATGATATGTTGAGAACATGCATCCTAGACTTCGGTGGAAGTTGGGACACACACTTACCACTCATTGAGTTCTCCTACAACAATAGCTACCACAACAGTATTGGATGTGCTCCGTTTGAAGCACTGTATGGTAGAAAATGTCGGTCTCCAATTTGTTGGACCGAAGTGGGAGACAACAGAATCACTGGGCCTGAACTTATCCAGGAAACTACTGATAAGATAGCTCAGATACAACAATGATTACAAGCAACAAGTAGCCATCAAAAGAGTTACGCAGACAAACGGCGCAAGCCTTTGGAATTCGATGTGGGTGACCGAGTCATGTTGAACGTGTCCCCACGGAAAGGCGTAGTTCGATTTGGGGCTAAAGGCAAGCTAGCACCAAGGTATGTCGGACCGTTTGAGATTACTCAACGCATAGGTGATGTGGCATACAGACTCAAACTCCCTGATGAGCTCAGTGGAGTACACGATGTGTTTCATGTATCAAATCTTAAGAGGTGCTTAGCAGACGAAACATTGATTATACCATTGGAAGAGATACAAATTGATGAGCAATTACACTTCATTGAAGAACCTGTAGAGATTATGGAACGTGAAGTTAAGAAACTGAAACGAAGCCGTATCCCTATTGTAAAGGTTCGATGGAACTCCAAGCGTGGACCAGAATTTACTTGGGAGCGCGAGGACAACATGAAGACAAAGTATCCCCACCTGTTCGAGAAATAAAGCCCGACCTTTATGCTTAAATTTCGGGACGAAATTTATTTAACAAATGGAGACTGTGACAACTAGTACTTGACCGGCCGGCAAATCCATACGGTACGTGTACTCTCAACAGTAACTATGTGTAGATTCATGAGTGAGAACAGTACTTGTATTAACAGATTTCAAAATACAAGAAACAGTTGTACGTATTTTTGTGTAAACTCAAATGCCCTAAGTACAACACACATTATAAACAATAGTTGTTAGTATTTAGGTGAAAACCTAAGTATAGTTATGTCACACCCCGAGCCGGCGGGCTGGATCGACTTTCCCGCCGGGCGGAAGGCTCCCGGGGCGCGATATCGTTTGATAATCGTATTGATCAGATTGTTTATGTAGCACATGATATATAATTGAGAAATGTAAACATGACAATGATATAGAATTACAAAGTTAAATTACAATGTATCGTTCATAATTTAACTAAGTAAATCTACCCAAAAGAATCAATGTGTTTATATCTTGTAACTGTACAAGATCTACAAAATATGATTCATTGTTTTGTCATTCCAAAAGTATGATCACACAAAATGTAGCTAAGTCTTCTAAAAGTCCACTAGCTATGTTCTTGATTTCTGGTGACTAAACCTGTTCTTCACCTGAGAAAACATGCAATTACACAAAGTCAACACTAGGTTGGTGAGTTCTTAAGTTTGATAATTGAAAACCCTGGATTGTTCATACACACATTCACAGTACATGTTAATTGTAGAGATTTGATTCACCCGTTCACACAATGGTCTCTCCATAGTTATATTTGCAAGTAATACATTACCCTATTAGTTATGCTTATATATAGGGCATATGTAAGGGAACAAGCCCTATCCAACATCCCACCACATAACTAATAGAACTCAACACTACTTACAATATAACTATAGATACCCATTTTATTTCACCCGTCCGTCTGTGTTCATCATCCATTGTGTCATATGTAGAATAATAAGTTTAGAGGGGGTTAGTCATCAAACCGAAGTATTTATACACCCTCATTGTATTAAGGAAGTTAGATTAATATAATCAGATCCTTGTATTATTCTATTAATTGTGGGGTTAACTGTTAATCACTTTTATGATATAAGAGTGTTAGTTAACCAATTGATATTTGTTCTCAACTTGTAGCGCATAGAGCCTAAAGGAATCCATTGTAATCCTCACATAATCAGAGTACAATGAATCCAATTTACCTCTACCACCTTGCATGTCCTTAGGCCTCAACGAAATCTATTACTAGTAGTGTAACATGAGAGAAGATCACTTTCTCAACCTACTAGTCAATAGGATTTCTGCTGGATTAATTACTTATCACTACAGATTAATATCACCATGTGTCGCTTTCCAGAACCTGACTTGCGTTGCCCTGTCACCGGTCATACGTTACCGGCCAATGTATCAATACGATCAACATACTAGCCCTACAAGCTAGAGGTTTGTCAAACCTATGGTACCACTATGCTATCGTCGGTTTAGTCACGTCAAACTAACTGGTCAGCGATTTATAAGGGGCTTACAGTGATCAACATAAGTGCATGGCACATGATTGAAATGATATAATGCAGACAGTTCAATAGTAATCATTTGTATTGTGTTCATCAATGTGTCATTTGTCATCATTGTCGTATGTTCTCGTTTATATTAACAAGGTTAAATAAGAGCTTGTCTTATTAAATTATGTTAACTTTTGTGTGAATGACGTTGTTATCATGAAGTTACATTATCATGATTATCATTCCTTGTTATTCCATGTAATCACCATGTTGTCACTAAGATGTGATAAGAACTAGTCTTATTACACTTAGTCGACTCTGGTGGTGGATGATTCTTGTTCCATGTTCTCTTGTAAGATGTGTTGAGTTGTAAGCTAAGTGTTATAAGTATTTGACTTATTACGCTTAGTTAACTCTTGTGTAGAATGATGTAAGAAGATGTATTATCTTCATATCATTCTTATTTTTTGTTCTTGTCATCGTGTTCACATGTGTTTATCTCAATGTTTTTTCTTGTTAAATAACTAAGTGTTGTGAGATGTAATCTTACAACTATGTTATTCTAGTGTGTTGATGAATTATGAAATTATATTATCATATTCATCTGATTGTCCCTGTCATATCATGTTCATACAAGCATGCATACGATGATAAACGATAATAAACAATTTAATATTATCTAAATCAAAGTATAATAGATACGTTAAGCAAAACTTTTAAATAAATAAAAGTAAGCATGTTTCTCAGCTCCGAGAGTTTAAAATCAGTTAAGATTAGAAAAGGGGCGTATGAACTCACCTTGTAGTGGTTGTAGTTGACTTAGCTTAAACGAGAATACACGCGCTCTTGTTTGTACTTGTTGTGTTCACGATCCTGTATTGATTTCATGTTGTTTGTTATTTGTAAGTATAAGTTGTAGAGATTCGTGTGTGTGTACGTGTTAGCCATGAAATTTGGCTAACACTCGTATGTCTTGGTCGTGGTCTTCATTGTTCGGCCCCGTGTGCTGGTTATAGGTCTTAATCAACTCAACCCTATTAGCCTAAGACTAATATGTCTCGTTACTAATTTTAGGATCAACTTAATTTATTGTAATGTTATTAGAGGTCCTAAATACAAACTTAGATTTTAGACGAAAGATTAGTAATCCTTCACCTCTTGTAATTTAGCTATGGGTTATTATTGTTCCCTTTGTGTTAACTTCTTGAAATCACTTGTTATCATATTTAAAATACCTTCTTTTAGTCTTTAAGAGTCTAACCCAACTTTAACACCTTAGTAATATTTTAGAAACTCCATGTATAACATCCATGTCATTGATTTATGTTCTTGATTACGTTTTAGGTCAAATGACTTGTTACAATTATCACATGGGCCGAACTGAATGATTTTGGGCTGACTAGGGTGTTAGATGGGCCCAACGGTTAGGGTAAGTCCACTGAGTTGCTGTTGGGCCTGAATGTGGTGATGTGGGCCGAAACAAAACGTCTGGCCCATAGAAATTCTGTTGGGCCAAATGAATTTCGTCATGGGCTGAATGCAGTCTATTGGGCCTGGGTGTGGAGCATGTGGGCTGAATAACAGGGCTAAGCAGCCGCATGGACTTTTGCTTGAACGCATTAGGCCAAATTAAGGCAGTTGGGCCAATTGTCGAGTCCCGAAATCTGTTGGACCTGCTTAGTTGCTATTGGTCGAATGTGGTTGTCCCATGGTTATGCCGAAAGAGATGCTCAGCGAATGAGGGGAGGGGTCGAATGTATGGCCGAATGGTTGGAGAATGAGGCTGTCGAATGGGTGCTTGGTGGTTCGGCCGTATGGGATTTGTTTGATCTTCGGCCGAATAGCCTCCTAGTGGAACGAATGAGACCTGACCGTATGTGGCTTGGGATCTAGGCGAATGAGGTGTTCATGTGCGAGAGAATGAGTCTCGAATGATGGTGGTCCTGGCGAATGAGGCAGGGGCGAAGGAGGGGTGGCCGGCGAAGGAGGCCATTCGATCAGGGGCCTTTCGGCCGTAGGCCATTCGGCCAGCTGCTTCTCCTTCGGCCGCCGTAGGTGTCCAGCATAGAACCATCCCATATCAATGCTAAGTGGTGGTTTCCAGTAATGGTTATATGTGAACACTGGTTCGAGAGTGTAAGGGCCGAGGAAAATGGGTTTTTAACCAGTTAGGGTTGAAAATAGACTAAGGGTTTAGAAAACCCTGATTTTCGGAAAGTTTGAGCTCAAATACCTTGATTTTCAGTGGGTTTTGGAACAGATCCCTTGTACTTTCACGTAGAGGATGATGAGAGCTTCGTGTAGGTTCAAAAATGAGACGATTTGGTGGAGAGATGACCAAGATATGAAGGTATTAAGCTTCAAAAATGGTGGTGGGGGCTTGAAATCGGGATTAGGGTTTGGTGTGGGGAAGAAGAAATGAAAAATGAGTAAAATGAACTCATTCAAGGTATTTATACCACGAGTAAGTTTGGGTTCATTTTTGTTGCTCGGTTCGCGTTTTCGTTACGTTTCCGAAACGTAACGCGCGTTTTTACGGGTTTTAAATAAAAATAGTTTCTTTATTTATTTTTGATGAATTTCAAAATTGTAAAACATTAAAATGTTTTATTTTCTTAAATTATTGCCGTTCGTGTCTTTTTCGTTTTCCTTTCGTCAGAACGCGTCGCCTTCGCGCGTATTCGTTGGAATCGTCACCCGAACGAACACGACGATGCTTTTGCTTTCCGACTTTTGTTTTCTACTTTTCAGTCATTATTTCAGAACTCCAAACTCACAGGTATGTTTGTGTGAGTCGTCACCCACGCAAACACGTTGTAAGTTCGTTATCCTGAAATAACACTGCAATTGTGTTTGAATTGTGTTTCCTCACATACGGACTCAACTAAACTTCCTGTTTCCACATTGTTTTCGTTCTGATTCGTCGGCCATCTGATTCCCGTCATCTGTGGATATCAGATCGCAACCGACTTGTTCTTGTTATTTACTTGAACACCGTTGTTTCTCTTGTTTCGTTGTATTATCTGTACTTAGGTTTTCACCTAAATACTAACAACTATTGTTTATCGTGCGTGTTGTACTTACGGTATTTAAGTTTTACTTAAATACGTACAACTGTTCCTTGTATTTCGAATTCTGTTAATACAAGCACTGTTCATATCAATGTATTTACAGGTAGTAAATAGTGGAAGTACACATACCGTACGGACTTGCCGGACGATCTGGTACTGGATGTCACATGTTAACACAACTAAACATGAGAAACAACAGTGTGCAAACAAACAAGAAGAACAAATCGGTTGCGATCTGATGTCCATAGATGACAAGAATCAAATGGCCGACAAATCAGTGAGAAAACAATGTGATAACAGGATGTTTAGTCGAGTCCGACAGTGAGGATATACAATTTAAAACAATATTGCAGTGTTGTTTCAGAATAACGAACTGACAGTGTGTTGGCGTGGGTGACGATTCACACAAACATATATGTGAGTTTAATGTTCTGAAATAATGACTGGAAAGTAGAAAACAAAAGTCGGAAAGCAAAACCATCGACGTGTTCGTTCGAATGAATACGCGCGATGGTGACGCGATCTGACGAAACAAAAACCGAAACACGACGCGAACGAAAATAAATCAATAAAATAACATAAATAACATTTTACAATTTTGAAACTTATCAAATAAATAAAATAACACTTCTTTTAATTAAAACACGTAAAACACGCGTTACGTTCTGGAATCACAACGAAAACGAGAACCGAACAACCGAAACAAATCCGAATACTCCCGGAGTAGTTAAACACCAAATGAGGTGTTTTTCCCTCATTTCCACCACCTACACTCTCTCTCTAAACCCATTTCCGGATTCCACCATTTACCACCATTATCAACCCTCAAAGTTCCATATCTTGGTCATTTCTCAACGAAATTCGGTGATTCTTAGACCTACGCGTAGCTCTCGACATCCTCTACACAAAAGTACAACCGATCTAGAGACAACTCCGCTGAAACTCGAGGTATGATCCAAAGAAAGCTACAGAAATTAGGGTTTTATAACCTTATCTTGTTCGGCCACGTCTTAAACATGTGTAGAGTCCAGATACGAACACACAGTACACGGTTGAGGGTTGAACCTTGCATAACAACACTATGGGAACAACCGTTACAGCATGGGGAGTCGATGATAACACTGAACCAGGGTTCGTAGGGTGGCTGGAGAGGACGAACCTGTGCAAGCCGAACCCTCGATTTCAGGAACCTTTCAGCAGCAAACCTCCATGCATGTAGCGAACCTTGTGACCTCACCGCCGAACCTCCACCCTCCGCCAACCACACGAACCTTGCTTCCATGAGAGCATGGCGGCGAACCCTCTTGAGCGAACCCTACAGAGTCGAACCTTCCTCACCCATCCAACCTCGGCGAACCTTAGGACATCAGCCGAACCCCAGCATGACTCACGAACCTAGTCGAACCTTGTTCTATCAGGCGAACCTCGGGCCAAACCAACTTGAATGCCAAATCATTGGAGACCCCCGGACCATCATTATTCACGAACCCCGGATTAGCCGAACGTATGCATGGGTAGCGAACCCTCATGACTCACCTACCAAGGCCGAACCTTTCTTGCACAGCCACAATTCAGACGAACCTGTAATCGGGAAAACCATGACCGAACCTATGCAGAGCCAACATCCATCGAACCCTAGATACTTGATGCAACCTGCGCCGATCCCATCATTTCGTTGAATCAGTTAAACTAATCGGCCCAACAGCAGCTCAACTTACCCTCCTGTGGCCAACAACCCAATACACCGGTTCCCATCCTCGGCCCACACTTACAACACGAGACTCCTCTTATGATTATGGCCCATGAGGCTGATTTGGGCCCTGTGGTTGTCCTAGCCCACAATTACCAATTTCGATTTACTTATTTGGCCTAACCATAATCACTGGATTCGGCCATGTTAGCCCAATAGGCCCATGGTTCTTGTAATTCGGCCCATACACTTGGCTTAGCCCATACACACTTGATTTGGCCTATAGTGACTAATGGGCTCATGATTAACCTAAACGGGTCACGCACACCTACAACCGACCCAAGGCCCATATATCATTCGGCCCATATGGGTTATTACTTAACCTAACACACTAAATCAAGAACATGAATAACGTGAACGGGATTATATATATTCAAAAACATAAAGTTCAAGCTTTCACAAGGTAACAAATACTAAACAAGTTGGACATGGAAACTTATAACAAATATTAAAACCTTAAGTAAAGGGAGTAGTTGTTATTAAAGTCCATAACATTTAAAGGGGACCGAATGAAGACCGAGACCCACAATGTGTTAGCCGACTGTAGGGCTAACACGTACACGTGCACAAATCTATGCAAATGATACTTATGAATTACAACAACATGAAATCAATACAGGATCATGAAAACCAACTCAAGTTCAATCAAGAGCGCGCGTATTCTTCTTTTAAGCTAAGTCAACCACTTCACACATAAGGTGTGTTCATATGCCCCTTTTCTCTAATCTTAACTGATTTTAAACTCTCGGGGCTGAGAAACATGCTTACTTTTATTTATTTAAAAGTTTTGCTTAACCTATTGCTTATACATTGATTTTAGATAATATTAAAATGCTTATTATCGCTTATCATTGTATGCATGCTTGTATGATCATGACATGACAGGGATAATCAGATGAACATGATAATATATCTTCGTAATTCATCAACACATTAGAATAACATAGTTATAAGATTTTATCTTACAACACCTAGTTATTCTTACATGAGCAAACATTGGGATAATTCATACATAAACAAACATTGGGGACAATTACAGAGAAACATGATGACACAACAAAACACATGAATGATCAGAAGATAATACATCTTCTAAAAACCATTCAACATTATAGTTAACTAAGTGTGATAAGTCAAGTACTTATAACGCTTAGTTTACAACTTAAAACATACTATGCGATAGTATGGAGCATTTATCATCCACCACCTGAGCGGATTAAGGGTGGCAAGACTAGTTCTTACCACGACTTAATGGCAACATGGTGAACATATGGATCATTTAGAATGATAATCATGATAACTTATCTTCATGATAAAAATATTATTCTCACATCTGTTGACATAAAGTAATAAGACAAGTTCTTATTTAACTTTGTTAATTATATTGAGAACACACGGCGGGATAGAGGTAAATCGGATGCATTGTAATCTGATTTCGTGAGGATCACAATGGATTCCTTTTAGGCTCTATGCGTTGCATTGAGAATACATTACAAGTGGTTAATTAACACTTTTATTGATTAAAAGTGTATCAACAGTTAACCCCACAAGCAACAGAATAATATAAGGAGTAGATTAAATAAATCTAATATCCTTAATACATATAAGAGTTATCAATACTTCGGTTTAATGACAATAACTCTATTATTATATTATTCTATACATGATATCACAGGTGATCAACAATGAGATGAACAAGTGGAGATCGAGATGGAAATCAATAGTTGTATTGCAAGTAGTGTGGAGCTCTAGTAGTGATGTGGTGGGATGTTGGCTAGGGCTTGGTTCCCTTACATATGCCCTATATATAAGCATCACTACTAGGATGATATATTACTTGTGAATATAACTATTGAGAAGCCATTCGGTGAACGGGTGAAACAAATAACATACAAGTAACAGAACATACATTGTGATTGTGCATGTGAATGAATCAAGGTTTTCAAATAACATACTTATGAACTCACCAACCTAATACATGTTTTCTCAGGTGACGAACAGGTGTAGTTACTGATATGCGAGAACTAAGCTAGTGGACTTTTAGAAGACCTAGCTTCATTTTGTGTTGCAGACTTTTTGATGGCAAAACATTGAACCATTTTTTGTATATCTTGTTGTAACATCAGTGCCGAAACCATCGCCGGAACCGTGATCTTAAACAGTATCAAGAACAGTAAACAGGTACGAATCATACACATTTCAGTAATTTTCATATTCATATCATTTATCATTATCATGATGAGTTGTCATAGAACAGTTTCAGAAACATTTAACAGAAAATACAGTTCAGAACAATGGTTCTTGAGTCAGATAAATATTTGACAATACAGAACTATCCTGTGATTGTTTGTTTAGGATTTATTATGTATAAACGTATGTGAGGTCTTACAGAACAAAACACACGAATATTGTTTTGTGAATGCTAAATTGACGGGTTATTCGTATAGGTGACGATCTGTACGAATATATCTGAAAGTTTAACGTTCTGAATGATATTCTATAATTAGAAAACAAGATTGAAAAGTATAGTTATCGTCGTGTTCGTACGGGTGACGATTCGAACGAATACGCGCGACGACTGTACATTTCGATTTGAACAGTTAATTTTGTTTTAAATTTTTAATAAATAAGAAGATATTAGTTAATTTATTAGGAATCACAACCTAGAATAATTAAAAGATTTCTAATTTTATAATCGTGTCATTTCGTCGCGAAAACTACGCGAACCGACATTTTACTCGAAATCGACCGAGACCGAGCTACCGGGTGAAATAAATGAAGCATTTATGACACCACCAACCTATTCCACCCCTCTCATTTCCCCCATTTTCGTCCAACACCTTTCTCTCTCTAAAAAGTGTGTTCTCCTCCTTCTCTCTAAGATTTGGTGATGATTCCTTGGTGGATTCGAGCAAGTTAGGTGCCAAAACGTTCATCTCAACACGTAGATCACGGAAGTACAAGAAAAACAAGTATCTAACCGTGGGAATTGAGGTAAACACCCACTTTAAATTCGGTTTTATAATATGTTACAATCCTTAGGGTTTTCATCGATGTTGTAGCCATTTTTACACAATAGTAAGCACCTAGATGACTCGAATAACCAACTAGAAATAGGGTGGGATTTGTGTTGTAATCGATTGGCACTAGAACAGGGAAGAAGTTGCAGGTTCGTGAGCTAAGGAGCTGGGTGATGATGCAGGTTCGCTGGCCTAACCCTACGCGAACCCACAATGCAGCCGAACCCTGCATGGTTTCTGCAACGAACCCTGCCCCTTCTGCAACGAACCCTGCATGATGCTGCATGTGCCGACCCAGCCGAACCTGTGCCTTTCTGCACCGAACCTATTACATTAAATAGGTTAGCCGAACCCTTAACCCCGAACTATGAGGACCAAACCTATCACACCATCATGAACGAACCCTTATGGTTCGTTGGTGTTGAGTTATCAGCCGAACCCTAGGCCTCACGAACCTAGGGTGGCGAACCATAAACTCACAAACTCCTCTATGGCAAACGAACCTTAAAGGTTCGTTGAGCTGTTGCCACTGCCGAACCTCTTGATCAATTTAACCGAACCTATGGGGGTTTGGGTAATAGGTTCGCTGATAGGGGACTTGTGGAAATCGGGTTTTGACAAAATACGAGGATATGAGAGACAAGCATGCATGGAATACCCTATGTGAGTGCATGGGAAGTCATGTAAGCTATGCATGGGATAAACCACTTAGGAATTTGCATGAATTTGACATAAGAGCTAGTTATAAGTCATGATGAATCATGAAGTTCATATGTGAGGTGGAAATTCTATAACTAAAGTCATTCATACATATTAATAACTTAAAATGAGTTGTTAATTTTGGAATAACTTAGACATCTATGTCATATGGTTCAAACAATTGTAATTATGATCATGTAAGAATCAAGAGTTGGTGATTGGGCTCAAATGGGCCCAATGGGACTTGATTTAGTCCATCAAATGTTAAACGGTTAATTAAAATTGAAAAAAATGGGATTTTAATAAAAGAAACCTATTTGTAAATTTGCTAGATGTCATTGAATGGTTTTGACTTAATAATGAATAAAAAGGGAATTTATTCATGAAAAGTCAATAAGTTTCTAAAACCTTTTAGTTTGAAATGTGTGAGGGTTTTCAACTAAAAGCTTGTCTAATTTGAAATGTGAATTATAAATGGCATTGTTTTCTTTTAAGTTTATTGAGTTATAAAAGTAAATTGTAATGTTTGGTTTAGAGACTTATTGTGATTTAAATTGTTGGGATTTGATTATAAAGAGACAATATCATTGTCTGGAATTGCTTTAAAAACAAAGGAAACTCTGCCAAAATTTCCTAAAATATAAAAATAAGCTATTATAATTAATCATGGGATTTGGGATCATAAGAAGGGTAATTAAGATAGAGTAGATCTTAGAGACACTTACTACTAAGACACTTAGTTGCACACACAACAAGACTCAAAGTCTTAGGCACAACGACTACTACGCGTACTTATCATATCCGAAATTCTTATAAATAACTCAGGAACCGAAGATACTTAGCTTACATAAAGGAGTGCACATTTTGTGTTAGATCAAATTACATAGCAGCACAGGTGAGTTCATTGCCCCTTTTCAAACATTTTTGTTTTAAAACGCGGGGCTGAGAAGCATGCGTAAACTGTTATTTAAATTGTTTACTTAAATGCTTTTAAAATTATATGTTTTACATATATATATAAATGTTATCCTAGACCATGTCTAGGAAGATTTTATGCAGGTTTACCACTGATTTTATTTACATATTAAGTGAATAATCGAGTTAAACCAAACTTTTCAATAAGTCAAAACATTTCAAAGGAATCAAATCAAACATTTTGACAAATCAAGTGGGTGAATTCAAGGAAATCAATTCAAACATGTTGACAAATCAAGTGGGTGAATTCAAGGAAATCAATTCAAACATTTTGACAAATCAAGTGGGTGCATTCAAGGAAATCAAACCAAACATTTTGGACAAACAAGTGTGGGACTTCAAGAAATCAAACAAAACAATCTTTGCAAAGTTAACATTCGATGTTCAATAAACCAAGTGTTTGATGAACAACGAACCAAGAGTACATTCGGTCACCGAATCTAGTATTCCATGATCAACATCTCAAGTACTTCTTGTGACAGAATCAGACGAATCATTAAATCATTTTTTTAAGGGATAGTATGGGAAATATCAGAGATAACATATGCCAACACATTGAATCCATAAATCCTATATTTCAAGAAGTCCTAGCTAGACTGATTGACTTGTAGGTCTTATGTTTGAGGATATTTACAGAATTCCCTAACTACTAAGTACCTAGATTGACAGACTAGTCTACTCGAGTATGACCACAGGCCCCAATCATTAGGACTTAGATTTTATTAAATGTTTATTTATTTATTAAATTAAACATTTATAACTGTTTATACAATTACTATGGTTGATCATATTGTGTGATGAACTTATGAAATCAACATGGATTTCAAATGATTGTAATTACAGGGACGACAAACAGAAGAGTCATGGGTAAATGGTAGGGTAAAAATGCCTAATTATCATTAACAACAATGTCCTATGCGGATTAGTATGTGGTGGGATGGCGTCTGGGCGGGGTTGTAGCCTCGACTCAGGGGTATGCCCTATACATAAGCATACCGATCTGGATGATACATGTGGAGTTAATGAGGTCAGGGTCTTTACCAAAGGACGTTTTCAAATCATTTTCAAATCATGTTCATATCGGTTTTCAAATCATTTTCAAATACTAAACTACATGAACTCACCAACCATGTGTTGACTTTTGTTTTTGCATGACTTCTCAGGTGATGAACAGATTAAATAAAGAAGTCATTTCTTTTGGACTAGGACTTCATATAGAAGACTAGCATTTTGGACCTGCATACTTTTGAAGACATCATTATACAATTTATTTTGTATATCTTGTGTAAATACAAGATAGTTATTTTATGATGTTAACAATAGATTTACATTGTTAAATTATAAACGATACTGACGTAATTTAACTCTGTAATTCTATTATATTTAGAAATTCTCATTTATATCATGTGCAATGTGAACAATCTGATCACTTCTGATTATCACTCCCGATATCGCGCCTCGGGAACCTTCCGCCCGACGGGGACTCCGATCCTACCCCGCCGGCTCGGGGTGTGACAGATTGGTATCAGAGCCATGGTTATAGAGAAATATAGGTCACTTATTTAAATGGTTTGGCCTAGACTATAACCTAGGGACCCTGCATGTAGAGAACATAGGACTTAAGACTTATTTGCATATTGTCTTCTGTATTCGATCATTGCACTAACCGATGACTTTATTGGTTATGATCAGAATGCCTCCACGAAGACAACCTCCTTTGATACAGCTACCACCACAAGACTTGGCTCCACACTCCTCCACACCGTCACCTAATGACTCTCCACCACCACCTCCTCCACCTCCTCCTCCCCCTCCCCCATTGATTACTCAAGCATCTGGTTCGGGCACAGCACCGACCATGGATCCTGCTACTATCGCTCTGGTGACGTTACTGAGTAGCCAGATCACAAATCAGATGAAAGAAGCAATACCGGAGATGTTCCTTCGTCTTCGTAATGAGATCCTCAACACTGGCAACACATCAGGAGAAGCCAGTGGAAATACTGGAGATTCATCTCATTACTCCTACAAGTCCTTTGTAGGATGTAAACCACCCAGTTTTAGTGGGTCTGAAGGCGCCGTTGGATTAATCCAATGGATTGAGAAGATTGAGGCAACATTGGATCTTTGCAGCTGCCCCGAACACCACAAGGTCCGTTACTCAGCGGGAACATTCAACAAACGGGCTTTGACTTGGTGGAATGGTCAGATCAACGCCCGAGGAAGAGAGGAAGCTATGGCAATGTCATGGGAAGACTTCAAAGCACTGCTGCGAACAGAGTTCTGTCCGAAGAATGAGCTGCAGAAATTGGAGGTTGAATTATCTAATCATGTGATGAAAGGGGCTGATCACATGGGGTATACAACTCGTTATCACGAGTTGGTTGCTTTGGTGCCAGACATGGTACCAACTTTGGAGAAGAGAATTGACAGATATGTGGGTGGACTTCCCGCCTGCATTCAGGGCATGGTTGTTTCAGCCAACCCTACTACTGTTGAATCTGCAGTGAGACTGTCTGGGAAACTCACTGACCTCATGGTAGCCTCTGGAGTTCTAAAGAAGGAGGCTGAACCCAGTAAGAACAAAGCTGAATCTTCAAAGAAACCCTCCCATCATCAGAAGAAGAAACAGAAGACCATCAAGAACTACGCGGTGGCCACACCTCTGCAACAAATAGCAGCAACGCCACAAAACCCCAACCGCAAACCCTACACTGGCACATATCCTCTGTGTGCCAAGTGTCAGTATCACCACACTGCTGACACTCCCTGCAAACATTGCACGGGATGTGGACGGAAGGGCCATTGGGTCCAGTATTGCAGGATGACTCCTAATCAAGCAGTCAACAATGCTGCTCTAGCTCTCCCTCCACCAGCTAATCAGAACAATGGTGGATGCTATAATTGTGGCGAACAAGGCCACTTTGCGAAGAACTGCCCGAAGAAGGCACAACCAGCAGTTCAAGCACCACTTGGACGAGCTTTCGCTATCAGAGCACCAGCTGCACGCCAGGACCCAAATGTGGTCACTGTTACGTTTCTCTTACATGACTTTTATGCATCTGTCTTATTTGATACTGGTGCGGATCAGAGTTTTATCTCTACCGATTTTGCATGCCAACTAGATTCAGTAGAGGAACAGTTAGACTCCCCTTACATTATAGAAGTAGCTAACGGGAAACAGATTACAGTTAGTACAGTTTATAGAAATTGCCTATTGACACTTAATGGTCATACGTTCACCATCGATTTGATACCAATGGTGTTGGGTAGTTTCGACATTATTATTGGAATGGACTGGCTTTCATCTAACCGAGTGGAAGTCATCTGTTCTGAAAAGCTGCTTCGAATTCCATTGCCAAGTGATCGCGTGTTGGAAGTTAAAGGGGATCAAGCAAAAAGAAATGTCAAAATAATTTCTTGCATAAAGGCGCGTAAGTGTCTACAGAAGCAGTGCATAGCTTTTCTGGCTCATGTGGTGGAAAAAGAGAAAGACAAGAAGAAGATTCAAGAGGTACCGGTAGTGAAAGAATATCCTGAAGTATTCCCCGAAGACCTACCCGGTTTGCCACCTGCGCGACCGGTAGAATTTCGTATTGACTTAATTCCTGGAGCAACACCTGTTGCTAAATCTCCTTACAGGTTAGCACCTTCAGAGATGCAGGAATTGTCTAATCAGTTACAGGAGCTACTTGACAAGGGTTTCATCAGACCGAGCTACTCACCTTGGGGAGCTCCGGTCTTGTTCGTGAAAAAGAAAGACGGGTCGTTCAGAATGTGCATAGATTACAGGGAACTAAACAAACTAACCATCAAGAATCGGTATCCATTGCCGAGGATTGATGATTTGTTTGACCAACTACAAGGAGCACAGTACTTCTCAAAGATTGACTTGCGGTCTGGATATCATCAACTGAGAGTTCAAGACGAAGACATACCGAAAACGGCCTTCCGAACAAGATACGGGCATTACGAATTCATGGTGATGCCTTTCGGATTGACAAATGCACCCGCGGTTTTCATGGACCTCATGAACCGAGTGTGCAAGCCGTACTTGGATCAGTTTGTCATTGTTTTCATTGATGACATACTGATTTATTCCATGACCAAAACAGAACATGAGCAACACCTTAAAAAGATCTTGGAACTGTTGAAGAAAGAACAACTCTATGCTAAATTCTCTAAATGTGAATTTTGGTTAAGAGAAGTTCAATTTCTGGGTCATGTAGTCAACAGCGAAGGAATACACGTTGACCCTGCCAAGATCGAGGCGATAAAGAATTGGGACACTCCGAAGACACCGACGGAGATACGGTCTTTTCTATGATTGGCAGGTCATTATAGAAGGTTTATTTCGAATTTTTTTAAGATAGCTCTACCACTCACTAAGTTAACTCAGAAAAGTGAACCGTTTGTCTGGGAGCAGAAACAGGAAGATGCTTTTCAGACATTGAAACGGAAACTATGTGATGCTCCAATCCTATCTCTCCCAGAGGGCTGTGATGACTTTGTGGTATACTGTGATGCTTCCCATCAGGGACTCGGTTGCGTATTAATGCAACGGGACAAAGTCATAGCCTATGCATCAAGACAGTTAAAGGTTCATGAGAAGAACTACACTACTCATGATCTTGAACTGGGAGCAGTAATCTTCGCCTTGAAGATTTGGAGACATTACTTATATGGCACCAAGTGTACCATATTCACTGATCACAAAAGTCTACAGCATATCTTTGATCAGAAGGAGCTCAACATGCGACAGCGCCGTTGGGTTGAACTTCTGAATGACTACGATTGTGTGATCAAGTACCATCCGGGAAAGGCGAACGTTGTAGCTGACGCCTTGAGCCGGAAGGAACGAGTCAAACCCCTACGTGTTAGAGCAATGGGGATAACCGTGCAGACCAGTTTAAGTGACAAGATTATTCAAGCGCAACAAGAAGCACTTGACCGAGATAATCTGAAGAAAGAACTTGATTGCGGAGCAGAGAAACAGTTTGACACGAAGTCTGACGGAATGATCTACTACCGGGAACGTATATGGATACCGGCGGTAGATGAATTGAGGAAACTTATCTTCGATGAAGCACACAAGACTAAATACTCTGTTCATCCAGGTGCTGATAAGATGTACCAAGACTTGCGTGGATTTTATTGGTGGCCTGGAATGAAGAAGGACATAGCCGAATACGTCGGTCAATGTCTAACGTGTGCGAAGGTAAAGGCGGAACACCAAAGACCGTCCGGTCTATTGGAGCAGCCTGAGATTCCACTCTGGAAGTGGGAACAAATAGCTATGGATTTCATTACCAAGCTACCCCGCACTTCCAGCGGTCACGATAGAATTTGGGTGATCATTGATCGTTTAACCAAATCTGCTCATTTCTTGCCCATGCGTGAGAACTTCACCATGGATAAACTGGCAAGATTATACATCAACGAGATAGTGGCACGCCACGGTGTGCCATTGTCTATTATTTCTGATAGAGACAGCAGATTTACATCAAGGTTCTGGCAATCATTACAGAAATCTTTAGGGACACAGTTGAATCTGAGTACAGCTTACCACCCACAAACGGATGGTCAAAGCGAACGTACTATTCAAACCCTAGAGGACATGTTGAGAACCTGTGTTCTAGACTTCGGTGGGAATTGGGATTCCCATTTGCCACTGATTGAATTCTCCTACAATAACAGTTACCACAGCAGTATTGGATGTGCACCATTCGAGGCTCTTTATGGCCGGAGATGCCGATCACCGATCTGTTGGACTGAAGTTGGAGATAATCGAATAACTGGACCAGAACTTATCCAAGAAACCACCGACAAGATAGCTCAGATCCAAAGAAGACTATAAGCAACAAGGAGCAGACAAAAGAGCTACGCCGACAAACGGCGCAAGCCGTTGGAATTCCAAGTGGGAGATCGTGTAATGTTAAAGGTATCCCCATGGAAAGGCGTGGTACGCTTTGGAAAGAAAGGTAAATTAGCACCACGATACGTGGGACCGTTCGAGATCATCGAACGTATAGGTCCTGTAGCTTATCGACTGAGATTACCAGATGAACTCAGTGATGTGCATGACGTGTTTCACGTCTCAAACTTAAAGAAATACCTTGCTGACGAGTCTCTCGTCATTCCAATTGAAGAAATTCAAGTCGATGAACAGTTACATTTCATTGAAGAACCTTTGGAGATTATGGATCGCAAGGTTAAACAACTGAGGCGAAGCCGTATTCCTATTGTAAAGGTTCGATGGAATTCAAGACGTGGACCCGAGTTTACTTGGGAACACGAAGATCACATGAAGTCAAAGTATCCCCAGCTGTTTGAAGAGGAAGTTGTACCCGATAACAACTCTTAAATTTCGGGACGAAATTTCTCTAACAAGGGGAGACTGTAACATCAGTGCCGAAACCATCGCCGGAACCGTGATCTTAAACAGTATCAAGAACAGTAAACAGGTACGAATCATACACATTTCAGTAATTTTCATATTCATATTATTTATCATTATCATGATAAGTTGTCATAGAACAGTTTCAGAAACATTTAACAGAAAATACAGTTCAGAACAATGGTTCTTGAGTCAGATAAATATTTGACAATACAGAACTATCCTGTGATTGTTTGTTTAGGATTTATTATGTATAAACGTATGTGAGGTCTTACAGAACAAAACACACGAATATTGTTTTGTGAATGCTAAATTGACGGGTTATTCGTATAGGTGACGATCTGTACGAATATATCTGAAAGTTTAACGTTCTGAATGATATTCTATAATTAGAAAACAAGATTGAAAAGTATAGTTATCGTCGTGTTCGTACGGGTGACGATTCGAACGAATACGCGCGACGACTGTACATTTCGATTTGAACAGTTAATTTTGTTTTAAATTTTTAATAAATAAGAAGATATTAGTTAATTTATTAGGAATCACAACCTAGAATAATTAAAAGATTTCTAATTTTATAATCGTGTCATTTCGTCGCGAAAACTACGCGAACCGACATTTTACGCGAAATCGACCGAGACCGAGCTACCGGGTGAAATAAATGAAGCATTTATGACACCACCAACCTATTCCACCCCTCTCATTTCCCCCATTTTCGTCCAACACCTTTCTCTCTCTAAAAAGTGTGTTCTCCTCCTTCTCTCTAAGATTTGGTGACGATTCCTTGGTGGATTCGAGCAAGTTAGGTGCCAAAACGTTCATCTCAACACGTAGATCACGGAAGTACAAGAAAAACAAGTATCTAACCGTGGGAATTGAGGTAAACACCCACTTTAAATTCGGTTTTATAATATGTTACAATCCTTAGGGTTTTCATCGATGTTGTAGCCATTTTTACACAATAGTAAGCACCTAGATGACTCGAATAACCAACTAGAAATAGGGTGGGATTTGTGTTGTAATCGAATGGCACTAGAACAGGGAAGAAGTTGCAGGTTCGTGAGCTAAGGAGCTGGGTGATGATGCAGGTTCGCTGGCCTAACCCTACGCGAACCCACAATGCAGCCGAACCCTGCATGGTTTCTGCAACGAACCCTGCCCCTTCTGCAACGAACCCTGCATGATGCTGCATGTGCCGACCCAGCCGAACCTGTGCCTTTCTGCACCGAACCTATTACATTAAATAGGTTAGCCGAACCCTTAACCCCGAACTATGAGGACCAAACCTATTACACCATCATGAACGAACCCTTATGGTTCGTTGGTGTTGAGTTATCAGCCGAACCCTAGGCCTCACAAACCTAGGGTGGCGAACCATAAACTCACAAACTCCTCTATGGCAAACGAACCTTAAAGGTTCGTTGAGCTGTTGCCACTGCCGAACCTCTTGATCAATTTAACCGAACCTATGGGGGTTTGGGTAATAGGTTCGCTGATAGGGGACTTGTGGAAATCGGGTTTTGACAAAATAGGAGGATATGAGAGACAAGCATGCATGGAATACCCTATGTGAGTGCATGGGAAGTCATGTAAGTTATGCATGGGATAAACCACTTAGGAATTTGCATGAATTTGACATAAGAGCTAGTTATAAGTCATGATGAATCATGAAGTTCATATGTGAGGTGGAAATTCTATAACTAAAGTCATTCATACATATTAATAACTTAAAATGAGTTGTTAATTTTGGAATAACTTAGACATCTATGTCATATGGTTCAAACAATTGTAATTATGATCATGTAAGAATCAAGAGTTGGTGATTGGGCTCAATTGGGCCCAATGGGACTTGATTTAGTCCATCAAATGTTAAACGGTTAATTAAAATTGAAAAAAATGGGATTTTAATAAAAGAAACCTATTTGTAAATTTGCTAGATGTCATTGAATGGTTTTGACTTAATAATGAATAAAAAGGGAATTTATTCATGAAAAGTCAATAAGTTTCTAAAACCTTTTAGTTTGAAATGTGTGAAAGTTTTCAACTAAAAGCTTGTCTAATTTGAAATGTGAATTATAAATGGCATTGTTTTCTTTTAAGTTTATTGAGTTATAAAAGTAAATTGTAATGTTTGGTTTAGAGACTTATTGTGATTTAAATTGTTGGGATTTGATTATAAAGAGACAATATCATTGTCTGGAATTGCTTTAAAAACAAAGGAAACTCTGCCAAAATTTCCTAAAATATAAAAATAAGCTATTATAATTAATCATGGGATTTGGGATCATAAGAAGGGTAATTAAGATAGAGTAGATCTTAGAGACACTTACTACTAAGACACTTAGTTGCACACACAACAAGACTCAAAGTCTTAGGCACAACGACTACTACGCGTACTTATCATATCCGAAATTCTTATAAATAACTCAGGAACCGAAGATACTTAGCTTACATAAAGGAGTGCGCATTTTGTGTTAGATCAAATTACATAGCAGCACTGGTGAGTTTATTGCCCCTTTTCAAACATTTTTGTTTTAAAACGCGGGGCTGAGAAGCATGCGTAAACTGTTATTTAAATTGTTTACTTAAATGCTTTTAAAATTATATGTTTTACATATATATATAAATGTTATCCTAGACCATGTCTAGGAAGATTTTATGCAGGTTTACCACTGATTTTATTTACATATTAAGTGAATAATCGAGTTAAACCAAACTTTTCAATAAGTCAAAACATTTCAAAAGAATCAAATCAAACATTTTGACAAATCAAGTGGGTGAATTCAAGGAAATCAATTCAAACATGTTGACAAATCAAGTGGGTGAATTCAAGGAAATCAATTCAAACATTTTGACAAATCAAGTGGGTGCATTCAAGGAAATCAAACCAAACATTTTGGACAAACAAGTGTGGGACTTCAAGAAATCAAACAAAACAATCTTTGCAAAGTTAACATTCGATGTTCAATAAACCAAGTGTTTGATGAACAACGAACCAAGAGTACATTCGGTCACCGAATCTAGTATTCCATGATCAACATCTCAAGTACTTCTTGTGACAGAATCAGACGAATCATTAAATCATTTTTTAAGGGATAGTATGGGAAATATCAGAGATAACATATGCCAACACATTGAATCCATAAATCCTATATTTCAAGAAGTCCTAACTAGACTGATTGACTTGTAGGTCTTATGTTTGAGGATATTTACAGAATTCCCTAACTACTAAGTACCTAGATTGACAGACTAGTCTACTCGAGTATGACCACAGGCCCCAATCATTAGGACTTAGATTTTATTAAATGTTTATTTATTTATTAAATTAAACATTTATAACTGTTTATACAATTACTATGGTTGATCATATTGTGTGATGAACTTATGAAATCAACATGGATTTCAAATGATTGTAATTACAGGGACGACAAACAGAAGAGTCATGGGTAAATGGTAGGGTAAAAATGCCTAATTATCATTAACAACAATGTCCTATGCGGATTAGTATGTGGTGGGATGGCGTCTGGGCGGGGTTGTAGCCTCGACTCAGGGGTATGCCCTATACATAAGCATACCGATCTGGATGATACATGTGGAGTTAATGAGGTCAGGGTCTTTACCAAAGGAGGTTTTCAAATCATTTTCAAATCATGTTCATATCGGTTTTCAAATCATTTTCAAATACTAAACTACATGAACTCACCAACCATGTGTTGACTTTTGTTTTTGCATGACTTCTCAGGTGATGAACAGGTTAAATAAAGAAGTCATTTCTTTTGGACTAGGACTTCATATAGAAGACTAGCATTTTGGACCTGCATACTTTTGAAGACATCATTATACAATTTATTTTGTATATCTTGTGTAAATACAAGATAGTTATTTTATGATGTTAACAATAGATTTACATTGTTAAATTATAAACGATATTGACGTAATTTAACTCTGTAATTCTATTATATTTAGAAATTCTCATTTATATCATGTGCAATGTGAACAATCTGATCACTTCTGATTATCACTCCCGATATCGCGCCCCGGGAACCTTCCGCCCGACGGGGACTCCGATCCTACCCCGCCGGCTCGGGGTGTGACACTTGTACAGATACAAGATATAAACTCATTGATTCTTTTGGGATAGATTTACTTGATTAAATTATGAACGATACATTGTACTTTAATCTTGTAATTCTATAACATTGTCGTGATTGCATTTCTCATTTATTTATCATGTGCTATGTAAACAATCTGATCATTTCGATTATCAAACGATATCGCGCCCCGAGAACCTTCCGCCCGGCGAGAAAGTCGATCCAGCCCGCCGGCTCGGGGTGTGACACGGTGTCAACCCAAAACCCAATCCCGATCGTATCCAGCCCAATCTAGCTCATCCCTTTCCAAATTTGAAAGAATCCGAACGTGTAATCACTTAACAATCAGTAATTAAACCAAAATAATTAAGATCACGCATTTATTTGTTACCAAAAGTGTGAGATACGACCATGAATTCAAAATCAAGTTAAAACAGTATAAAATCCAAATTAATATATAACAATCTCTTCTTTGGCACCATGCGAAGTGTTCTGTGCACAAAAATCAGACTCATAATCTATCTACATCACAATTTGGATTCGAGAAGCGACCGAATCGGACCTTCACTCGAACTTTCTCCATTCGAATTCAAAACAAACGATTCTTGATGCCATTCTACTCATAATCATGTAGAAATCAAAACCCCTATCATTCCAGGTACGTACAATCTCTAAATCAAGCGAATTCAAATCAAATAGGTCTAGGGTTTCGAAGTTATTCACACAGAATTTGGGGAGAACCAAAGCTGTGATATTTAATTAATTCGGTTGGAGTACAAACCAATTGAGTTGCTTGGTTCATTGGTATTATGTGTGTGAGGGTAAAGCTCGGTCATTGACAGGTCTCGAGCCACGCTACCCTTTCCCTGAACCGGGTTTTTGTGCCATTCTCTATATTCCATCCAATTTTTTTATAAAAATTATATCAAAAATCATAAAATTTATTTCTACATATCATGTGAAAGTCAATTAAATTATGATCATGATTTAATTTGATTTCTTTTATAAAACTAATTTATTTCATTACATTAAATATAACAACAATCATATTTTGTGTTTAAAAAGTAATTTTTTTATATAACTTAAAAGACAAAGAAATTTTCTATCTATTTAATTTATGTTTTGAACAAATTATGTGTATACTAAACAGACTATTATATGATTCAAACATTACATTATACATAAATACTTAAAACTTTAACAAAATACTAATATAAAACGCAAGTTTTTTTAATCTTAAAATGAATGAGTTGTATTTAAAAGTTAAACTTTTCATTCTAAACTATTTATTTAAACAAACTAAAGAACCATTGTTTTTAGTTTTAATTTGAATCTTTATTTAACAACTAGAAGAAACATTTTCTTTTTAAAGCTAAGAGTTTATTTAAAAAAAATACAATCCAGTTTACAAAGGAAACATAGTTTAAGGTTAAAAACGATTATTTTGAACAAATATTTGTAGTCTTTAATAAATATTTAAATAAATTTATATTTATATTTAAATAAAAATAAAAATATGTTAATTTGAATTACAAACATAAAAATAATTTTCTAAGTATTCAAAGTAATTGTTAAATGATTATTCAAAATTATAGAAACTTTTAAGTGATTACCTTTATACATAAACATTGAACATCATTTACAAGCAGTTACAAGATTAAAAACAAATGGATGGAATGAATAATCAAATATTATGTAATGCCACAATAATATTTATTTATTCAAAAAGAATAAACAAATATTTCAAGTTATCCATTCAAACATAGATTCTTTCAACTAGGACTTCCATTAGAAAGCCATAGTTCTAGGATTCTTGAGAGGATGCTAAGACTTATTTACTCAAAACTTTAGGGTGAGTAGAAAGCTTGCTCCTCAACCATTATCCAAGGACTTGGAACTGGCTAAGCATTCAAACTAGTGAGTAATTCTATACTCCGTCTTTTACATTTTGTACTTTTGGGATGTTACATATGCCAGTATTCAAAATCCAAATTATTCTAAATTCAAATTCTATAGATGCAATGGCTTTAGTCTATTTTGGTTTGATTCTTTGCTATGTGATACTACTTGCTTTGTGATTCTGTGTTATTCTATGTTGTTCGATACCGAGTAGCCTAAGGTGTGTTAGATACCACCTTCGCTTTGACTTAGGTCAGATGTATCAAAAGGGCGAAAAGTACAACTATGGGCAGACTTGTGAAAATACTTAGCTTTGTGCTTTGTGTTGGAACGAGTTTGGAGACGATATAAACTATTGCAGACTTGTACATATACTAAGCTTTTTAGCTAAGTATTGATACGAGTTTGGAGACGAGATATTCTATAAACTTAATTGCAAACTAGTAGGATATGCATGCTAGAATTTAAACTTTGTAGTCTAATTGATTTGCATCAATTTTTCTATGTAAACTATGTAAAATGTATGGGTTACTCACCAACTATGCAAATAGTTGACCAAATCTTTATTTTGCATATGTAACAGGTTAAGTGGATGCTTTGGCGAAGACATAAGATAGGTTTCATGTTAGTAGACCTAGTTAATTCTTTAAAAGAATGTTTATAATTTAATTTGTAATTGTTTGTTTATTCAATTCTTGTAATGTAACTTGACTGTAATGAATGAAATGTTTGTATTGTTAATAATGAATGCTTTAATTATTCAAACATATTAATAGCACCATGAGCTAATGAACAATCATAATCGCGCCCCGATGCCTTCCGCCGTTGGTCGGGGTGTGACATTAGCTATTCCTTACGGAGTAGCCCGACTTGTAAGATATCCCCTAACGATACCTATAAGATTGAGATTTGATAGTCTCTATTAGCTGATCATCACTGACCAACCAGGATTGTAAGGTATCCCCCTGCAATACCTAGAGGAAGACTTGATTGTCTTGATGACTGTCAGTAGTGACCAGTCCAGCTTGTAAGATATCCTCTCCATAATATCTATAAGAGTGAGAATGAATAGATCAGATGACTGTCATTTCTGACCATCCCGGACTGTTAGATACCCTCTCCATGATATCTATAAGAGAGAGACTAAATAGATCAGATGCTTGTCTTTTCTGACCAGCCCGGACTGTAATATACCCTCTCCATGAAATCTATAAGAGTGAGACTTAGTTGTCTTTAGGCCTGTCACTACTGTTCAATATGAAATGTAAGATATTCTCTCCATAATATATATATATATGATATGCATGTGTTTTCAAACTATTTTCATTGACATTTATTTAGAATGTTAGCACATATAATGCCCGATAAGATCCCATTAGGTTGATTAATACCATTGCCATTAAAATTGAAATTCAGTCCTCACTAATGTGAGATTATTTTGTTTATCATGTATATGAAAACTATGTAATTAACTCATATAGTGTTGATTAATACCATTGCCATTAAAATTGAAATTCAGTCCCAACAATATGACCTGAATGGAATGAACACAATGTTATGATCTCTAGTATTTAACATTTTTTTATAAGATCTCATCTTATTAAACAATGTTAGCATATGTGGGGAATGACATCATGAAACTATGTTATCATGAAGTCATCCTTGATATCACTAGTTTTGTCTCAACTGTCATCACAATATCATTAGTTCTCGATGTTATGTGTTCTCAATAATCCTAACAACGTTTTATAAGAACATGTCTTATTACACTGTGTTAGTAATTGTGGTGAATGAACATTATCATGAAGTTACATTATCATTAATATCATTCTTGTTATCTCTTATGATTGTTTCAGTGATATCTCATAGTCATCTCAGTGTTATAAACCCAATGATATAATATCTCTTTTTAAACACATTGTGTCATTCGATTGATTTGATGATATCATGAAGGTATGTTATCATGAATCATCTTTGATATGTTATAAGTGTCATTTCACACACAAGCATACACATTGATATGTTAAGTTTGATAATAAAGAAGGAATTCTTTATTATCTAAGTCACATGATATTTGAAATAGTGTACTAAAACTTTTAATAATTAGAAGAGTTAGCATGTTTCTCAGCCCCGCATTTAAAATCAAAAGATTAGAAAAGGGACATATGAACTCACCTTATGATTGTAGTGGTTGACTAAGAAATCAAAGAATGAACGCGCTCACTTGTAGTACTGATGTTGTATTCGAAGCCTTGTGTTGGATTAAACTTTCTTTGTAACTTATAAGTATAAGTTATGATTTCGTATGTTAACCCTAAGGTTGGTTAACTTTTATAACTCTTTGTTATTTGATTTGATCTAGCTCAATGGTGATGGAATACACTAACACTTAGCCAATACGGGTTAAGCATTAGTATGTTGTGTTTGAACTTGACTTAAACCTTGACGGTTCACATGAGCCTTGAAATAATCATACTTTCTAAGTATAAACATAAGTTTTTAGGTTAACACTTAGTATTTTACCCATATGTTAACCTAAAATGGTCATCATCATTTAAGTGTGTTTATACAAATATTATGTCATAAAGACTTAGTCATTTTTTATATTACAAAAAGAGTTTAAATGATATTATGTTAACTTAAAAATATTTCATCAACTTTGTAGTAAGTTGACTAATTTACTTTATAAGTAAACCTTGTGTTATCTTGATCAAACATGAATTTGTTATAAACCTTTGACATGTTTTAAACCATGGTTTACGATCTAAACAATTGTTTTAAGGTTCATCTATGTTCTTATCAAATGTTTAAGTAATATAAGTGAGAACATCTTAACTCGGTTGCACTCAAACCCGATCATGTTCAAGCCATTCTGGATCAAAATATCTTGAACTTCTTGGTTATGTTTTATGGGTTTATTCGTCTGAAATTAGGTGGTCATCGAATAAGTGTGTGTGTTCTTATGAAATTTATTTGGCCGTAACATATATTTTCCCACGGTGGTTTGTGTCTCGACCATGTGGTTACTGCTACAAAGTAATTTCAATCAAAGATAAATGGTTCTCGGCCAACTATCAAAATGAAGGAAAGGTTCTCGACTCATACACCAAAAATGGGTGTGTTCTCGGCCACCCTTGGGGTTTTCGACTTTAATAGTTTTTCCCACCCAATGTGTTCTTGACTTGGAGAAGAAAATATGGTTCTCGACCTCCCAAAGAAAAAGAAAAGGGTTCTTTGCTTGGAAATAAAAGAGTTCTCGATCAGGTAAGGTGTTCTCGATGGAACTCAAAAGGGTTCTCGAGTATTCAAGGAAAAAGGGTTCTCGAATCCTTCATCTTCAACTTCCAAATTTTCCCCAAACCCTCGTAAGTTGCAGGTCACTTAACATCTCATATTTCAAGTTATTTTCACTTAAATAATTTAGAAAAACCCATCTTAAGGTGAAAAAACACTTTGGTTTAAGTTTAAACAAAGAAAACCCTAAATAAAGCTTGTAGATTTACCTCAAATCGTGTTCTTTAGCTCGTTTTCTTCGTGAGTTCTTCTTATACTCATTTTTCTTGTTATATCTTCAATATTGGTTGGGATTGATGAAGATAGAAGGAGATTAGAAGAGGTTTGAGGAGGGTTTTTAGAGAGAGAAAGTAGAGAGAGATGGTAGACGTACATGAGAAAGAGATTGGGTAGGTGGGTGTATTAATTGGGGAGTTCAAAGCTTTTTATAGGTTTTATACCCATTTTTGTTTCGGGTTCGTTTCGTTTGCTCGGTTTTACGTTTACTCCACGTTTCGTAACGTAAAGCAAAATTTACGAATTTAAATAAAAATAGTTTTATTTCAATCTTTTTAAGGTGATTATTCCTAGTAAATGTTTTATAATTCTTTTCTTTATTTTATTGTTTCGAAACATTTATTTTATTTGTTTCGTCATATCGTTTCGCCTTCGCGCGTATTCGTTGGAATCGTCACCCGGACGAACACGACGATGGTTTCACTTTCTGATTTTTGTTTTCTACTTTTCAGTTATCATTCAAAACGTTAAATCCATAGATATGTTTGTGTGAATCGTCACCCACGCAAACACACTGTCAGTTTATTATTCGTGAACGGTACTGAGTTGTTTTTTTGAATTGGATTTCCTCACAGTCAGACTCAACTAAATTGAACCATTTTCACATTGTCATGATCGAATTCACATTGTTTTCTCTCTGAATTGTCGGCCATTTGATTCCTGTTATTTGTGGATACCCGATCGCAACCGATTTGTATTTGCCAGTTGTTTTTCACCATTGTTATTTCACTTTGTGTTGTTGTATATTTCAATTCTCATTGAAATATATACAACTGTTAATTGTTTTCACAGAATTGTTATTACACACTGTTTTTTCCATAGTTACAGATGTAAGTACACTTTCTGTACGAATTTACCAGACGGTCAGGTACTAGTTGTCATAGTCTCCCCTTGTTAAAGAAATTTCGTCCTGAAATTTAAGCATTATTGTCGGGTACTACTTTTTCTATATACAGGTGGAGAAGTTTTGAACTCATGTGTTCCTCACACTCCCAGGTTAACTCGAAGTTGTGTTTGGGGTTCCATCAAACCTTTACGATGAAATACGGCTCTGTTTTCAGTCTCCCGACTGTACGATCCGTAGCATTCGAGGTTCGTCAATGAGGTGTAGTGTCTTGATAACTTAAGTCTCCTCAATGAGCATAGATTCTATGTATATATATAAGTGAGCAGACCTGCTCCAACTGTTTATGGTACCCAATAAACATTAGATATGCTGGAAGTGCGAGGTAGCTTGGCGTTAAAAATCCATAGCTATTCGTGTACACATCCATTGAGGTGTCTTTTGTTGTCCCAACAACTTCAGAGTTTCTCCAGGAACATTTAGGTTATCCTAACTTTTCATGTACTGGATTATCGTTGTCCATCTAAAATAACTTCTGACATCTAGGATGTCAGAACAAAGTTATTTTCATGAGACTACTATTGAGCAAATGACAATTACAAAACATGGTGAAACATCTGGGAAATATCAAAGACCACATGTGCACATGAGACAATAAACATTGAGACAAATCATGAGTAGTGAGTCAGACTCAAAAGAAACACAAGATCAAACACAAAGTCCTATAACTCCAAATGTCCTATCTAGACTTTTGGTATAGGCCATATGTGTGATTATACTTCCAGATTTCACATAACACATTTGAATTTGATGGAATTCAGGACAAAAAACGTTAACTCCATACTACCTAAGTATAACTTGTTTTAAATTTCTAAAATGGGTAATTGGGTAAATGACATCATTGTGTGCATATAACATTGGATTGATGACAAGTGTGGTATTGATGACATGTACTGGTTTCTAGTGAAACTGATCAATTATATCACTGTATTCATGTGCCCAGTATTCATGTATATTCGTAAGTCCCTTATGTTGTTCATTTACCATTAAGTGGCATTGGCTAGGACCGACGGTAACGTAGTGGTGCCATAGGGTTTGACAAACCTCCGGTGAGTGAGGCCGGTAGGTTATTTGCAATTGAGACATTTATCATTTGTCCGGACACATACAACTTGTAAGAGGGCGGCATCAGTCTGGGTTGGTAAACGACCACATGGGTGATATTAAATTGACAGCCCCTTTACAATTAACTATCGCACTGTTCTGTTGGACTAACAATACGTTGGTTGACTAATACTCAGCCTAAGTTTTGAACCATGGTAGACAGTGTGAAGGCAATGTGGGAACAAATATCAAAACAAATGAAGGGTAGATTAGTGGCCTGGTGGCTCAACTAACGTTTACTACAAAGCCGGTCAAGGAATCTACATTCATTTAATGGGTCGACTGTCACCTCCAGTTGGAGGTAAGAAACAGTAAACTCATTCAATGTGAACAAAATGAGAACAATGAGACAAGTGAATATGTGTGTGTGAATATCGTTTCTTGACAAGGACGTGGTGGGCTGGCGGTTGGGTTGACCATACGTATGCCCTGTACACACGATACTTGTCTAGACGGGGTGATGTCAGTGGTCAGGTCTAAGGTGGAATCTATGCGTGGGAAAAATGAAAATCATTTTGAGACAAATAGGAACTTGTTACCAAATTAAAGTTTTGTGAGAACTTCCTTAATTTACTATTTATTGACTAATATAGAGTTATACGGCAAACTCTGGTAATTAGTTATAATACTCTTTGAGGAGTATAACAATCAACTGGGGGAAAACTATATCTTGTGATGTGTATAAACTTTTGTGAATCTTTAATCATGTTTGACTGAAAAAATGTTTTCATAAAACATTTTCAAATCAAATAAACAAATGAACTCACCAACCTAGTATTGACCCATTTTTGCATGATTCTTCTTAGGTGACTGACATGTTTAGTCACCAAAATCAAGGAACTAGCTAGGCGGCCTATTAGAAGGACCTAACATATTTTGTGCATTTTGTGTAGAATTCACATATGATCAAGAACATTTTGCGGTTCAAGACATATTTATATCATATATCTTTTGATAGAATTGCAGGGTTAAATTATGAAACGCAAACTGATGTAATTTAACTCTGTAATTTTTATTTCATGTATGTTTAGTTTTCACATTTTATATATCATGTGCTATACAAACAATCTGATCATCACAATTATCACACCATATCGCGCCCCGAGACCTTTCCGCCCAACGGGAAAGTCGATCCAGCCCGCCGGCTCAGGGTGTGACACCTGAGAAGTCATGCAAAAAGAATTTGTACAAAACTGACCAGATGACAACCTCAACCTCACCAATAACCACCTATACTATCTAATTCAGTATGCTTATATATAGCGCATAAGTATGGTCAAGCTTACCGCCAGCCCAGCCGCCAGCCCACCACATACCGAACCGCATAACATATTGTTGTCAACGATAATTAAGCGTTTCATTCTTCATCATCAACACAACAGCTCTTAGTTCTTATTTCTTATTAGTTTCAACAAAACATGGAAATCCTCTTGATTGCTTAAGCTCATCACACACACATGATAAACATAACATTTGTAGAAACATTAAATTAAATGCTTAAGTAAATGAATAAATAAACATTTAATAAAATCTAAGACCTAACTATTGGGCCTTGGTCATACTCGAGTAGACTAGTCTAGCAATCAAGGTTCTTAGTAGATGAGAAAATCTGTAAATATCATCAAACATGCGACCTATAATCAATCAGTCTAGCTAGGACATCTTTTGATGTATAGGATTTTATAGTTCGTATAGATCGTCCGTAGTTCGTTCTTGTTTGTATAGATCATTAGTTCTTTGGCACATGCTATCTTTGAATATTTCCCAGACATTCCTCTGAAAATAGATCGTCGAAAACAGTTCTCCGTACTAGTTTTATAGTTCTTTGAAAATAGATCGTTGCATACAGTTCTTTGAAATAGATCTTTAGTTCTTTGAAAACACACCACATAAAATAGTTCTTTGAAAACTTCCCACTGAAAATAGTTCTTTGTTTTAGTTCATTAGTCCTTTGAAAACAATCTCTTTGAAAATAGTTCGTTGTTTAGAAATAGTTAATTACTCAAGATGAATAAATAACCCTTTAGAAAACCTGCAAATGGTTTACCTAGACAATATCTAGGATAACAATTATACATGTAAAACATATATGAAGTAAAAGCATTTAAGTAAATTTAATCGAAAGAAAATAATTTACGCATGCTTCTCAGCCCCGCTTTTATAAAACAAAAATGTTTAGAAAAGGGGCAATGAACTCACCTGTGTTGCTATGCAATGAATCACAAAAGATATGCGCGCTCGTTGATGGTAGATTAAGTATCTTCAGTACCTGTGTTGATTGATTATGATTCGGATACGATAAGTGTCGGAAGATGACGTATATAGGATTTGGTCTTGGTGTGCTTCTAAGTGTCCTATACTTGCTAATGGGTTTCTAAGTTTCTCCAATTATTCTACGCTAAATACCCTTTATGAACCCTTATTCCCTAGTAAAACATCACAACTAAACCTTATTCATATAAGGTTTATATTACGTCATTTTAATTTTAACCTTATATTACAAATTATAAATTTAAGAAATCATTTAAGTTATTTTAAAACATTTTCAATAAATAAATTTATAAATCATTTCACTTTAAATAAAACATAAGTTATTTTAAGAAAATATAAGTTAACATGTTAGACTTAAGTTAATCTTACTTGATTAACTCCAAGTCTTTCCTTAGATCTTTGTTACACGTAATTCATTGTTCATCTTTGTGTAATACTTACCTTAGATTATTCATTTTGAACTATCTAAGTTAATTATACGTTTGCATAAAAATCACCAAGTATTGAGAGTTAACTCATAGTGGCCAACACTTTGTACTTAGTTATTTTCTTGTTCTTACTTAGAATTTCCTTATGTTCTCAACCAAAGTCCATAAGTAATAGTCTCATCAGATGTCTAAAACTTGTATTAATATGATTGAAAATATTTAAACCCATTGAACATTGAAAACTATTAAGTTTGATGTTCTTAAAATTAGCTAACACCTCAAATTAGTCACCTTAGACCATTTGTGATGTTACCAGCTTTACTTAGGCTTTTATCAAATCAATTTCAGGTATTATGTACCCAAATGATCCTACAAAACATTTGTTTATATGTTAAGTTTGTTTTGGAAAAAAGTTGTGTTTGAAAATCCTTAGTATCGAAGGACACCAAACCGGTTCTAACACGTGAAAACCCTAATGGCTCCTAGTTGGCTAACCCATGTTCAAACCCCTCCCTTGAACTCATTTCTTGGTCTTTTTGGATGATTCCAAGCTTGTCATACTTGGGTTTAGGTCTGAAATCAGTATCAAAAAAATAAAGCTCAGTATCGACAGCCACCAGGTGGGTAATATCGATGGGCAGTCCATGGCTTCATCGATCCTACATGTTCGACAGTTACAGTTTCGACAGCCCTTAGGGCCCTCGATACTAGCAGTATCGCTGCGCCCTTGGTCCCTGAACTTGGAGAGGATCGATATTAGTAATTTCGAAGGAGCCCCCCATAGATACTAGAGGTCGAACTTAGCAATATCGGTGTATGAAGTTGCTGGGAAAATTCATCCATCGATACTAAGCATCAGCTTTGTTTCTTATACCGATACTGATGTACTCAGCCTCAATTCGAACCTAAAATGATACAAACTTCAATCCTATGTATTCCTTAACTTCTTGACTCGTTTTAGTGCAAGTTCCTAGGGTTTTACAGCTCCAAAAGTCGATTGAAAGCTGTTGATGTTCGAGAACACTAACCCCAAACAGTAGAAAGCTGAAAACAACCCGTTCTCTCTCATTTCTTGTCTGATTTTGATGATTCAAAGCTCCATTTATTCCTCTAATCACGATCTACAAGTTGCTTCGGTCATGTTGACTCAAATTCGTCCAATTTGGTCAACAAATGAGGGAGAAAAGTGGGTTTTTTGTGAGAGGATTCTAGAGAGAGAAAATGGGCGAAATTGATGAGAGAGAGTGGGTAGGTTGAGGGGGTTATGGAATTTAATGCCTCATTAAATTTCTTTCCACTCGGTAACGTTCGGGTTCGTTCGATTCCGCTCGGTTTCGCGATTTAACGTCGGTTTTCGATCGTTTTCATATAGAAACGTTTCGATTTTAAAATAAGATTTATAATTTCAATTTAGGTGGTAATTCCTAGTAAATTAACTAATTACCTTTTATTTATTATTATTTTTTTAATTTCTAAAAAAGTTTAATTTATCTGTTTAATCGAATCGCACGGTTTTCGCGCGTATTCGTTCGGATCGTCACCCGTACGAACACGACGATAACTGTACTTTCCGATTTGATTTTCTAATTATTGGACATCATTCATAACGTTAAACTTTCAGATATATTCGTACAGGTCGCACCTATACGAATAATCCGTCAGTTTAGCATTCACGTAACGACATCCGTTATAGTTTTGTTCTGTACAACTCACATACGTTTATAAGTAATAAAACCCTAACTAGAATTCACATAATAGTTCTATGTTTTTAGATATTTTTCTGACTGTTAAATCATGAATTTTCGTTTCGATTCTGAAATGAGTCTGATGTCTGTTCTATATTAAGCATCAAATGACAAAAACATACATGAAATACACATAGTTCTTACATGATCTACTGTTCACTTTACTGTTCCGGCTACAGCTCCGGCACTGATGTTACACCACTTTAGTCTATTCTTGAATAGTCATTTCCTACACCCCCAAAAGTCACTCAACGCCACGAACTTAGCCGCGTGGCGTAAATCCTTATCCTCAATCTTTGGATTTGAGAGCTTAGATGAACGTCATTTCCATACAACCATAACCACTTCTCTGCTACAATACTCTATGACTTACCCGGTTAGTTATAAATCAAAGAAGGCAGAGATAAACCAATGCTAAGTGACCCCAACACTAGTGAGAAGAGGTAGTAATGATCTCCCTCCAAAGCACAAGGACTTTCGTCCTTTTGAGGAGGTAATTCTAATTCTATAGCGTACCGAGGAAAAGAAGTAACTGCCTACACGCCGATGTAACAAAATCCCAGTGGGGCGATACTACACACCATGAGAAGATTTGAGGTCAGGGCTAACGACTGAATGAAACAAGGCGTCCCTTGTGATCTCCTTGTTAGCTATCACTAAAAGAATGGCACTGTAGTTAAGTCTTCTTACATCGCCCATATCAACATGAATTCAATTGAACCGGAGCGAGAGGTGAATCCAACAACCTTCATTGGGAAAAACATAAGTGACAACAGGAGTCGAAACCAAACATTGAGGGCTTACAAGTTGTGTAGACAACCCAAATTATCTCTCCAAGCAATGGAAGCAAAACCCTCACTGACTGAATTATCTCCGGAAACACGAAATTTTGAAGGGAATACATTTAGTGTTCACAGTTCCAATGACTGCTGAAGACTATGAAGGAGTCATTCCTAAGGATGAATGTGAAGAGAAGACCTCTAATCGTCTTAAACCAATGAATTAAATTCGTGTACAGCGAGAGAACAAAAAAGAATATCAATACAAGACATTCTTCACCTCCCAAATGAGTAGAGAATTCAACGACTCAACACCAGAGAGTACGAAAACTCATCCTATCTGAACTCACAGTGGAAAGTCAGCATCGTTTGCCACCTGGTGAAGTGGAATCATCCTCTACATGCGGCGTCCAACTCAATCATTTACAGAGATACACTGTGATTGAATCAAGGAGAGCTTGCCGATAAGACCGGTGGAATTACAAGAGAAACATTTCAGGACAGTTCCAAGAGAACTGTGCTGCCAGATTGTGCAAGGTCACAATTAACCTAACTGCACATGACTATCGGAAAGGAGACGAGAAATGTCGAAGTCCAATGTGTAGAATCCCCAAAAAAATTTGCTAAGAGAAATTCATAATTTACTACACCGGAGCAAATTACGAAGCTAAACCTTGGTGTAGTTACAACTGGAAGGTGAGAGGCCATCCATACAACTCCAACACCTAATCGAGAATCTAGAATTCGAGGAAGGGAATCACACACGTACGTCTCAGGAACAATGCAAGAATCGTACGATTCAAAGGATACGATTCAATACACTCCATCACGAACAATGATTAAAGTGAGGAAGCGAACGCTCCTGGAAAAGTAAGGTGGAAACACAGCTTCAATGAGAGGTCTAACCGAATTAGAATAACTCACGAAGCAAACCCCAAATTCTATACGAATAAGATTCGTAGATCTATCCCAACCGAGAAGTGTAATATTGGCATCCAGTACACGACTCGAAGTGGATGTTAACGAGAAGAGACGATCAGTTGATAACGGTAACTTCTCAAGAATAACCGATCGAATTTATACAGCTGCTTCCATCCAAGCTACAACCATCAATTCGATTAAAGGATGACACAACGACATAGATGGTATCGTAACATCATTTATGTATCAACCGCCTGTGTAAAACCGAGTTGACTAAATTACATCATCATGAACCGTAGGACTTCGTGTATACACCCGATTCATCCTTACCGAATCACAAGCCGACAGCCACAATCGGTTAATTACAGGACTAGAACAAACCACATACCAATGGATATAAGACAATAACAACATTTTTCCAAAGTTACTGCGTGGAAAACATTAAAAATCAATTCATATCGGTTGTTTCCCAGAATATTCAAAAGGAAAATGAGGTCCTGATGACACAGTCGCCTCCCTGCAACAAGAATGCTTTCCAAATGCTTCAACACGGTCGGAGGGAAGTCTTCGAGGCTTTTTAGCACAGCGGCCAGATTCGCTTCAATTGGGTATTTCGAAAGCTGAAACGTCTTCTTTGATTTCCAGCTCTCAAGGCTCCATTTGGTGACCGATGACAGTGACGGGGTTTTGGTGGCTTTCTTCGCCGGCTCGGCGTTGTGAACGACAGCGATTGCTCTGGGTTTGTGTGACAGCCAGTACCTGATCGTTCGGCAAGTCCGTACGGTATGTGTACTTTCACTATTTACTGCATGTAAATACAATGTGTAAACAGTTGTGTGATAACAGAACTTAGAAAACAAACAACAATTGTATGTGTTTAAGTGAAAACTTGAATACAGGAAATACAACAACTCATGAGAAACAACAAGGTATAAACTAATGACAAGAACATATCGGTTGCTATCTGATATCCACAGATGATAGGAATCAGATGGCCGACAACTCAGTGAGAAACAATGTGAATTCAACAACAACAATGTGAAAACATGCAAGTTTAGTTGAGTCCATCTGTGAGGAAACACAATTCAAAATATAAGTTCAATGTCGTTTCGGAATAACAAACTGACAGTGTGTTTGCGTGGGTGACGATTCACACAAACATATTTGTGAGTTTAAAGTTCTGAAATGATGACTGAAAAGTAGAAAACAAAAATCAGAAAGTGAAACCGTAATCGAATTCGTTCGGGTGACGATTCGAACGAATACGCGCGAAGGTGACACGATCTGACGAAACCTTTAAAATAAACGTTTTCGATAAAATAAATTAAGAAAAATAAATTTAGAATATTTACTAGGAATAACCACTTTCAAAATGTTAAATTAAAACCATTTATTTAGAATCCGTAAACTACGCGAGTAACGTGCTGGAGACGTAACGAAATCGGAAACTTAGCAAACGAAACGAACACGAACTCGCCCGGGGTATAAATACCCTAAATGAGTTCATCCACCACATTTATTACATCTCTTCTCTCTCTCTACACTCAAATCCCGGTTCTCTCTCTCTAAGAATTTCAAACTTCAAACCTTTGGATCTCTCTCGATTCTTGACGAAATCTTGTGTTCTTGGTGTCTAAACGAAGCTACAATCATCCTCTACACGAAAGTACAATCGATCCGAAGTAGAATCCACCTGAATAGAGGTAATCAGTGTTGTAAAGTCACGAAAATTAGGGTTTTCAAACCCATGTTCGAACCCCTTCTAAAACTGGTTCAACCCACTTCAACACCTTAGGAGAATCACATTAGAACATCCGAGGAAACTTGGAAAACATCTTGGAAAACATCTTGGGATAAGATTCGACCATGCCCTTCTCATTCGACCAATACACTCAGTCGGTCGGGATCCATTCGGCCAAAGGGTGACTCATTCGCTTGTTTTCCATACGGCCAAGACCATTCGCCAAGCCACATTCTCTCGGCCACTCTCATTCGATCGGCCTAGGCACCCATTCGGCCACCTTCATTCGATCGGGCCACATCTCATTCGGCCAGAGGCCTACTCGGACGAACATCCATTCAATCGGCCCAATATCATTCGGCTATGTATTTTAGTTTGAGCACAAACATATGAAACAAATTGTAAAGGGTAACATGCATAGGATACTAATTACTACAAAGGTGGTAATGGGTGTGGTATAATGCGCTTCACAAAACCTAAAGCGTTAAGTTTTTACAAGGATTGTTGCATGGTTATCTATCAACTATGTAGCAACTACTTCAAGGTTAACAAAGATCACACGTAAAAATCTTAAACTATAAATCTAAGTTTATACTTAGGTTGATTACAAAGTCTCTTATCAATACAATTAACTATCATATCATGATAAGGTTTTGGATTTTCAAGAAAGGGTTAAGGCAAACAAAGGTAATAAAGACTAAGTCTTTAATCACAACTAAAACGACACGCTAAGCTTAATGTAATCGTTTAGGTGTTAGTATAATCCATCACAAGCGAACCATGGCCGATTGATAACCAAGACCTATGAGTGTTAGCCAACTGTAGGGCTAACACATACACACACACAAACACCTATAACTTATACTCATAAGTTACAAACATCGTGAAATCAATAAAGGATCATGGAAACAACATCAAGAACAACAACGAGCGTGTGCATTTCTTGGTTATACTTAGTCAACCACATCAACTACAAGGTGAGTTCATACACCCCTTTTCTAATCATAACTGATTTCAAATCTCGGGACTGAGAAACATGCTAATTCCTTTATTTAGTAAAAAGTTTTAGTAAAACATATTGACTTTACTATGATTTAGATAATATTGTTTATATTTATTATCGCTTATCATTGTATGCATGCTTGTGTGATTATAACATAATTGAGATATCTAGGATGAAACATGATAACATAGCTTCATGAATCATCAACACAATAGAATAATATTAGTTGAAAGATTATATCTCATAACATTTTATTATTCTTACATGGGTGGATAATGAGATAAACAAGTAGACAACACGCTGAGAATGACAACAGCTAACAAGAATGATTTGATGATATCGTCATTTTACAATATCATTCACCACCGGAGTTAGCTAAGTGTAATAAGACAAGTTCCTATAACACTATGCTTACAATTCGGTGAAGACTATGAGATAACACTAGACAGACACTAATGAGAACAAGAATGATGATCATGTTAACATAACTTCATGAAAATAACATCATTCACTCATTTTTAACATCGTATAATACGACAAATGCTTATAACACGTTGTTACGGTCAATGAGAACACATAGCTTTGAGAGCTAAGGACACCGAGATAACATTGGAAACAATACTTGTGATATCAAGAATGACCGTATAATAACCTAAGGGTTGAGGTCATTCTCCACATATACTAATATTGAATGATAAGACAAGACTCTAAAACACGAGGTTAGAGACTATCATTTTGTGTTAATTACATTGAGATCACATCCTTGGGATAGGATGATACTAATTCTCATCACTGAGCATGAGGCATCAGGTTGAGCTTATTTTATAACATTGACGTTTAGGTCACGTATGATAATCCTAATTAAAATGGTGCGATTTAATTTATTTGGGATCATACCGGGCACTGTATGTGCCAACATTCATATTAATAACAATCAAAAAGGCTTGGGATCATATTCATATCTTATAGATACTATGGAGAGGGTATCTTACACACCGGACTGGTCAGAAATGACAGTCACAGAGACTCTAAGTCTCCCTCTTATAGATGCCAGGGAGAGGGTATCTTACACTCCGGACTGGTCAGAAATGACAGTCACAAAGACTCTAAGTCTCACTCTTATAGATGACAGGGAGAGGGTATCTTACACTCCGGACTGGTCAGAAATGACAGTCATAGAGACGCTATGTCTCCCTCTTATAGATACCATGGAGAGGGTATCTTACATTCTGGACTGGTTAGTAATGACAGTCACTAGGACTATTGATTCTTGCCCAAGATATCATGGAGAGGATATCTTACATTCCGGGAAAATTAGTAATGATTAGCTAACAGAGACTATTAAGTCTCTATTCCATAGGTATCGTTGGGGGATACCTACAGGCCGGGCTATTCCGTAAGGAATGGCTAATAGAGATATATATGTCTCTAATCTAAATATTGGGGAGAATCAAATTGGGGATTTTTATGAGATAAAATGGATATCCATAGTTGTATGACAAGTGATATTGAATTCTGTTAAGCATGTGGTGGGATGGCGTCTGGGCGGGTTGTAGGCTCGACCATTTCGTATGCCCTATATATAAGCATGCTTGATTGGGTGAAATACTATTTGTAAGTATAACTATGGAGAGGACTTTAGGTGAAACGGATGAGACATGAATACATATGGGCTGAATTACAAATGAGGTGAGCACATGTGAGATAGAAATGGGTATCCATAGTTGTATTGCAAGTGGTGTTGAATTTTGTTAAGCATCTGGTGGGATGGCGTCTGGGCGGGTTGTAGGCTCGACCCTTTCGTATGCTCTATATATAAGCATGCTTGATTTGAGTTGGTGGATGGACAGAACCAGAGAGATGGCTGGTGAGATTGGTGGGAGATGTGGGGTGATTGAATGATGGATTTGGAAGACAGAGCTATTGATTGTGAAAGGGCCATTTCTCTAAGTTTGAATCGGTGAGATCGTACTCAAAGTGGTTCGATTATTATATATATATGCACACACACACACACACAAATAGTTGGTGAGATTCAAACTTCAGAGAGTCAAATTGAGTTCGATGGTAGGTAGCCATGGCTGGAAAGTAAATACATGGTGACAAATTTGGTGGGATTGTGATATTTAATATTCTGCATTTAATTAATCATTCTACACATGAAAAAGGAGATGTATCTACTTGGTGTTTGTAGGGGCTACAAGAATATGGGAAAATGAATCCGAATCTGAATTATACAAAATACCATATTTAAGATATTTGAAAATTTAGTTGTTTAAAAAAAGCTAGACATTTGAAAATTTTGATTACAGATTCTGACAATAATTGTAAAAGTTTTTCGATATTTCAAATTATCTATATCAAATACATAGAATTCTTGACATAGGAAGTATAAAAAGTCATTAAATAAAGACAAGTGTCATTATTAAATATTAGACACATGGGTAATTTTTTTAAATGACACATAACATGTAACAACCTCGAAATTCCGGTTCAATTTGAACTTTTCTTAATAATTAAATCATTTAAAGTATTTTGTAAGTTAATTGCGAAAATGACTTGACATTCAAGAGATCGAGTAACGAAATGTGTTGTTATGAACGATGGAGTTAGACCGAAACACAAAAGGGTTTTGAATCAACAATAGACGGTAAGTTAAGAATTACTTTACTTGGCCCACAAAACATTACCAATTTAATGAAAATAATTAGTAAATATATTATCTACGTAATCATTTCATACAATAATATATACTCACACACATGATTATATGCAAACAATTACAAACATATACATCGAATCATTTCCATAAAACAACTAATTTATTTAACACTCTCATTTAATTATAAACAAAAACTGTCACACCCAGAGCCGTCGGGGTTGGATCGGATTCCCCGTCGGGCGGAAGGTTCCTGGGGCGCGATATCGTAAGTGATAATTGAAATGATCAGATTGTTTACATTGCACATGATATATAAATAAGAAACTGAGAAAGTAAAATAGAATTATAAAGTTAAATTACATCAGTCAAGTTTATAATTTAACAATGTAAATCTACTATCACATCATAAATCTTCTATCTGCACAAGATATACAAAATAAATCTGTATAATGATGCTTCAAAATATGCAGGTCCAAAATGCTAGGTCCTCTATCTGGTAACCTAGTCCAAAAAGAAATAACTCTTCAGTTGACCTGTTCGTCACCTGCGAAGTCATGCAAAATAAAATCAACACATGGTTGGTGAGTTCATGTAATTTTTATAAAAATGATTTTGAATAACCCGAATGACAACCTTAACCTCACCATTAACCACCTATACCATCCAGTTCAGTATGCTTATATATAGGGCATATGTAGGGTCGAACTTACCGCCCGCCCAGCCACCGTCCCACCACATACTAAACCACATGATATATTGTTCCTGGTGATAATTAAGCATTTCATTCCACTACTTTGATTCCATAACATTTGATTCATAGCATTTGATTAACCTGAAAATGTTTACCTTGATCCCCCGAAGTGACAACCTTAACCTCATCATCAACACCTATGCTATCCAATCAAGTATGCTTATATATAGGGTATATGTAGGGTCAAGCTTACCGCCCGCCCAGCCACCGTCCCATCACATACCGGACTGCTTAGCATATTGTTGCTAATGATAATTAAGCGTTTCACTCCATTCTCCTTCAATTTAGATTCTGATGTCCACAAATAGATTACCTTTGATCTCTTGAGTACACCATGTAATCATGATTTCCTCAAAACATTTGTAGAAATATGATATTAAATGTTTAATTAAATAAATAAATAAGCATTTAAATACAACTAAGACATGATGATTGGGCCTTATTAGACTCAATCATATAGACTTAGTTGTTGGTGGTTGTCCAAGTTGTACCCTCTCACACGTGACCCATATTAGGCATGACTCACTAGGAGTCTACCTGTGTGTGCCAGGATTTTAATGATGCCCATATCAGCTTGACCCACTGGTCTACTGTACATGCCGGGACTTTACGGATATCCTTTGATTCTTGATCTTCTTTGATTCTCTTGATTTTGTTTGATAGTTCACGATATTGCCCATATAGCTTGACTACAAGAGTCTACTATTTATGCCGGGACTTTATGTGTGTTACACATGGTCTTGATTTCTATACAACTAACATCCACCTTGACTCAAGCGTTAATGATTTCATTAGATTTTAATGATTTCATTATTTCAATGATTCACACACAACTATGATTTCCTTGATTTTCTTGAGTCTTTTGATCTTTAGAATTCCATGATTTCACAATGATTATAGATTTATGAGTAGGATCCTTTGATTTACTGATCACCTCACTGAATTAGTTTCCATTGCATTTGATCTTTAACTTTAGTTCTTTTGATTTCACTTTGAGTTTAGATTCTGGAATTTGAGCTTTATGGACTAAGGGTTTGTTTAGAGTTTTAGAATTAAAGTATTACCCGTAGGAGTGATTTAATTAACTTGTTAGTTAATTCCGCATCGCAATTACCTAGACAGGTGTCTAGGAGTATAAACAAGCATATATATGTAAATCATATAATAAATAAAAGCATTTAATTAAACAATTTAAATAAAACAGTTTACGCATGCTTCTCAGCTCCGCGTTTGAAAACAAAAATGTTTAGAAAAGGGGCAATGAACTCACCTGTGTTGCCGTGCAAAAGATCTATCACAAAATGTGCGCTCGTTGTAGTAGCTTAGGTTTTTTCAGTTCTTGAGTTGTTTTACAAGAGTTCGAATACGATAAGTATACGTATAAGTTGTCGTATCTAGGATTTAGTCTAGGTGTGCAACTAAGTGTCCTAAGTACTAGTGTGCTTCTAAGACTTTATCTTCTAGACTAACTTAGTGTCACACCCCCTGCGCCGCGTGCGGAATCCACGGCGCGGTGACGATATGGTTGAATCATGCACAAGTATTGAATAAGAACAACCACAATGCATCACTAGGTTTCATAAAGTTTAGACAATTGTTTAGTTACAGACATTCTATCTATCTGCCAAAAGGATGACAACTACAGGCCCAAAATATAGTTTACAAAATAAGACACAAACAAGGCAATTAAACAAATTGGATTTAATGTGTTTCTAATCCATCCTAGCTTGTTTCTTCATCTTGTTCTATCTTAAATGGTCTCCTTAGTTGTCCTTAGAATGTTTTACACCTGATTACCTGAAACACGTGAAAAGTAACTGTCAACTACAAAAGTAGTTGGTGAGAACAATAGGTTTAACATTTGTAAACATGAATTTGCATTGTAAGGCATATGTATATAAAGCAATAAATGACTTACATGGATAGTTGCAACCCAAACTAACATCAAGTCTGTAAAACGTGTCCAAACAGTCAGCAGACTGTTTGCTAGAAAATCCAACATATAATCAAGTCCCAAACTACGTTTGGAGTCGGAAAATATATCAGCAACTTTGATAAAACCATACGTAACCAAATCCTGCAGTTAGCTTTTAAAACAAATTTAAAAGCTAACTCCAGAACTTGGTCTGCCCAATTGTGTCCGCTTTCCCTTGTTGTGATCACCCAGTACTAACGCTAATGAATATGTAACTTGATGTGTATATAAGTTTGTTTACAACAATGGACACCATGATTTTGAACTTTGCTTTAAAACCATTGATTTAATGCCTTATTTGATAACATGATTTGAAAACCTTGTTTGAATACTATGAATTGAATCCTTGATTGATTACCATGAAAACCATTGATTGAAAGCCTTGTATTGAAACCCTTGATTGATTACTATGAAGACCATTGATTGAAAACCTTGTATTGAAACCCTTGATTGAATACCGAAAATAGTGTCCTTGTGTAATAACAAGGTTTATAAAATATTATCTTGTAAAAGCACAATTCCTAGTAAAAGAGTTTATAAAACTTATTCTCTAAAAGAGTTTAACATTTCTCAAACCATTTGTGAAAAAAAAACAGGTATAAAACAGTTTAGAGAAAACCTTTTTATAAATCCTTTTACTAATATATGTTCAACAGTTTATAAAATCCTTTGAGACAGCTGATAAATCCTTTAAAACAGTTGATGAATCCTTTAAAACAGTTGATGAATCCCTTGAATTTGTACAATGAACCTGTAATGTTTGTAAAGTAGCATACATCTTGTATAATGAAATATGATTGTAATAAAAGCGTTTGATCACATGTTCCCCCCCAAAACAGTTGTAAAATAGTAAAAGAGGGCTAATCTTCTCACCTGTCTGCAGTAGACTCTGAACTATAACAAATAGCAGGTAGCAAACAGGACTTCTATCTGGTTCCTATATCATTGTAATCATACATAAGATATAAGATTTATGATTGTATAGACTTTGATTCATTGATTGACTTGTGTGATCATGACCTTGAATAACTCTTGATTACTTAATCTCATGTTTAGAAATGTTGTGAATTGAAATATCATGATTGAGTCACTTGTTTGATAATTGATAAATGAAACGAATGTGTCACAACAGGGTACTGTTGGGACGGTTAATGGATTTGTTGAGGTAATAGGCTGATGAAGCTTTGTGGGCTGCATGCCTTCGAATGCTTTGCCAAAAGTGGCAGCGAACCTTTCATGGCTTGGGGTTCGTGGCTAGCACTAGGTTCGTCAACAGGGTTCGGCTTTAGTTCCTGGTCCAAGGTTCGTTGCACGCTAAGCTCAATGAAGGTTCGCTTAATGGTTCGACCTGCATGGGTTCGCCATGAGCTCTAGGGTTCGTGAGTACATGCATGAGGGTTCGGCTTGCATGATCATCAGCTGGAAGGTTCGGCTAAACAATTTAGGGTTCATCTGAATGATACTGGTTCGCCTGCATGCAAGGGTTCGGCTAACCCTGGGAGGTTCGTCGACATCAGTGTTCGCCCCATGCAGCAACAGGGTTCGTGAAACCCCATAGGTTCGCCCCTTTTGATGAAAGGTTCGGCAATTCGACCAGCCTCAGTTGGGTTCGGCTAGCTGCAAGATGCACGCGAACCTGTGTAATCTCACCATCCCCAGCTGTCGAACCTTCGGTTGAATTGTTTCTATGGTTTTGTGGTGTGTAGTTCAGCCCTTATACTCGAAATGGGTGGGGTTATATGCGGGTTTTTACACGGGTTAATCGTGTGGGCCGAAGGATAGCAAGAAACCCTATTCTTTTGAACATTCAATCTTCAATACCTTGAATTTGGCCGGATGGAACTCCAGATCTGTTGTACTTCTGCGTAGGGAATGTCGAGAGCTTCGCGTAGGCACCAAGAACGCCCAAATCAGTGGAGAAACGAGGGAGATATGCGCGTTTGAAGCTAGGTTTTCTAGAGAGAGAGAGAATGGACGGGAATTCTAGAGAGAGGAAGGGTTTGGCTGCCAAAAATGATAGGAAAAGCCATCTTCAAGGCTTTTATAGTACAAGTGGTATTCGGGTTCGTTTCGGTTGCTCGGTTTGCGTTTTCGTCGCTGTTCCGGAACTTTTACGCGATTTAAATAAAATAGATATTATCCTCATCATTTTGATGAGTTTCAAAATTGTAAAAATGTAAAATAATATATTTTACTTCTTTTTATGTTTCGTTCGTTGTCAGATCGTTAAACAGATACAATTACGTGTATACCCGCAATCGCGTACTTTTTTCGATCGTATTAATTATTTATTGTCGTTTAATCGTAATTATAAGTTCAACATTCGTATCATTATGGATCGTCACCCATAACTATACTCAGTCTCGCTTACGCATTACGATTTTGTTTGATTAATTTGCTTGTCATACTATTCGTCTAAACACTACGCACTAACACTATCCCATTACACCGAACGCAATTTATATATAGAGCATACCCCAGAGTTCAGCTACCTGCCTTATCTGACTCCGTCCCACCACTGTTTCGATATAATACGATACTGTTCTTGCCTAGCGAATTCGACTGTAAATAAATAATACATACTTGTTCCTAAATAACCAAGATCCTAACATACAAGCACATTATGAATACATGAATCACATTGACTGATTGAACATAAATACACATTATTCTAACATTGTTTACGACTACCATGACTAAATGTACAAATGTTACAGTCTCCCCTAGTTAAGGGAATTTCGTCCCGAAATTAACTAGCCGAAGGTACTGTAAAAAGAGGAGGGTACTTGAGCTTCATCTGGTCTTCACGTTCCCAGGTGAACTCAGCACCACGTTTGCCCTCCCATCGTACCTTTACGATCGGGATACGGCTACGTTTAAGTTTCTTGACCCCATGATCCATGATTTCTACCGGACGTTCTATGAATTGCATGTTGTTTTGAATCTGAATGTCTTCCAGTGGAATCTGAGCATCATGATCCACCAAGCATTTCTTAAGATTTGATACATGAAAAGTATCGTGAACATTGCTTAGCTCCACTGGAAGTTTGAGTTTGTAGGCTACGCGACCAATCCTTTCCGGGATCTCAAAAGGTCCAACGTACCTTGGTGCAAGTTTCCCTTTCTTCCCCAATCGGACAACGCCTTTCCAGGGAGAAACTTTGAGTAAGACTCGGTCACCCACTTGAAACTCAAGCGGTTTCCGACGTCGATCGGCATAACTCTTTTGTCGATCTCTTGCGGCCTTAAGCCTTGATTGAATGATTGTGATCTTGTCTGTTGTTTCTTGAATAAGTTCAGGTCCTACGACCTGTGAGTCACCAACCTCGGTCCAACAGACCGGTGATCGGCACTTCCTACCATATAAAGCTTAGAATGGTGCACACTGAATGCTTGTATGGTAACTGTTGTTGTACGAAAACTCGATGAGTGGAAGATGAGTATCCCAACTCCCACTGAAGTCAATCACATAAGAACGAAGCATGTCCTCGAGTGTTTGGATAGTCCTTTCGCTTTGGCCATCGGTTTGGGGATGATACGCCGTGCTAAGATTGACACGAGTTCCCAAAGCCTTTTGCAATGATTGCCAAAAGCGAGAAGTGAAATGACTATCACGATCAGAAATGATTGAGGTTGGAGTACCATGACGCGTAATGATCTCGTTGATGTACAATGTAGCTAACTTCTCCATTTTGTAATCCTCTCGGATCGGGAGAAAATGAGCAGATTTGGTGAGTCGATCAACGATCACCCAAATCGAATCGTAACCTCGCGGAGTTCTCGGCAACTAAGTTATGAAATCCATGGAAATCTGTTCCCATTTCCATTGAGGAATTTCAGGTTGCTGCAGAAGTCCCGACGGCTTTTGATGTTCTGCTTTGACTTTGGAACATGTTAGACATTTCCCCACGTACAGTGCTATGTCTTTCTTCATTCCCGGCCACCAGTAAGATGCTCGCAAGTCTTGGTACATCTTATCTGCTCCCGGATGAACTGAGTATCGCGACTTATGAGCGTCATCACAGATGAGTGTGCGCAATTCTTTTGACTTTGGAATCCAGATGCGGCCGTTGAGATATAATAACCCGTCAGATCGAGGTTCCAGTTTCTTCTCAATTCCGCAGTCTAAGTCTGTTTTCAGTTGATTGTCTGTCACCACTTGTTGTTGTGCAATACGAATCAGATCCTTCAAGTTTGGCTGTGTGTTGATCTCCATGGCTCTTACACGAATTGGTTTGACTGGTTCCTTACGACTAAGAGCATCCGTCACCACATTGGCTTTACCTGGATGGTAGCGAATCTCATAGTCATAATCAGTTAGAAGCTCAACCCAACGCCGTTGTCTCATGTTGAGTTCTTTCTGATTTAGAATGTGTTGCAGGCTCTTGTGGTAAGTATAGATGACACATTTAGTCCCATAAAGGTAGTGTCTCCAAATCTTCAATGCAAAGACCACAGCCCCTAACTCAAGGTCATGAGTAGTATAATTCTTCTCGTGAACCTTAAGTTATCTTGAAGCATATGCAATCACCTTGTTCCGTTGCATAAGTACACAACCGAGTCCAAGGTTTGAAGCATCACAGTAGACAATGAAATCATCACTGCCCTCTGGAAGGCTAAGGATAGGGGAGTTGCATAACTTCTGTTTAAGAAGTTGGAATGCATCCTCTTGCTTCTGTCCCCATATGAACGCTTGACTTTTCTGGGTTAATGTGGTAAGTGGCAAGGCGATCTTTGAAAAATTCGCGATGAATCTCCGATAATAGCCTGCCAAACCCAGAAATGAACGAATCTCTGTCGGGGTAGATGGGGTAGTCCAGTTCTTAATTGCCTCAATCTTCGCTGGATCTACGTGTATCCCATCCTTGTTAATGACATGCCCTAAGAAGTGAACTTCTTTTAGCCAAAATTCAGACTTTGAGAATTTAGCATAAAGTTGTTCCTCTCTCAGTAATTCTAAGACTTTCTTCAAATGATCTTCATGCTCTTGTTCCGTCTTTGAATAGATCAGTATATCATCAATAAAGACGATAACAAACTGATCTAAGTAAGGCCTGCAGACTCGATTCATCAAATCCATGAACACTGCAGGTGCATTGGTCAGTCAAAATTGCATAACCACAAACTCGTAGTGTCCGTATCGAGTCCTAAATGCAGTCTTTGGTATATCCTCATCATTTACTCGTAACTGATGATACCCGGATCATAGATCAATTTTAGAAAAGCAAGTCGCTCCATGTAATTGATCAAACAGATCATCGATCCTAGGCAGAGGATATCTATTCTTGATTGTGAACTTGTTTAGCTCACGATAATCGATGCACATACGAAATGAACCGTCTTTCTTCTTGACATAGAGAACCTGAGCTCCCCACGGAGAGAAACTCGGTCTAATAAAACGTTTGTCTAGAAGTTCCTGAAGCTGACTAGACATTTCTTGCATCTCCGACGGTGCTAATCGATACGGTGACTTTGCCGCTGGGTTTGCTCCAGGGACGAGATCGATTCTAAACTCCACTTGTCTGATCGGTGGTAGTCCAGGCAACTCTTCTGGGAACACGTCCGGATAATCTCTGAAAACCGGAATCTCTCCAACCGCTTTCTTCTCTGGTTTCTTCTCTACCACGTTAGCCAGGAACGCAAAGTATTTTTTCTTCAGGTACTTCCTAGCCTTGATGCACGACGCAATCTTCAATCCTCGGCAGGGTTTCTCGCCGTAGACTTGCATCATTTCTCCGGACGGTAGTGGAATTCGAATAAGTTTCGGCATGGTTTTTGGATAACCAATCCATTCCTACTACGACTTCGAAGCTTTCGAGAGTCATAGGAATGAGATTGATAAGGAAAAGATGATCGTTCAATCTTAATTCACCATCACAAATTATTGAATTTACTAATATGGTCTTACCATTCGCTACCTCTACGGTGTAAGGAGCATCAAGTATAGATGGTTGTTTATTAAACAGGGAGCAGTATTAGTAGAGACAAAACTTTTATCAGCACCAGTGTCAAATATGATAGAAACGTAGTGATCATTAATGAGAAATGTACCCGTGATGACTGCCGGGTCTTCGCGTGCTTCGGAAGTTCCAATGACAAAGGCACGAGCAATAGCATTTGTAGCTGCGGTGTGGAGTTTCGGGCACTGGTTTCTGAAGTGTCCCTCTGCTCCACAGTTGTAACAGACCCTTCCACCAGTAGTAGCAGGATTAGCGGTGGTAGTTGTAGCAGCAGCTAGATGAGCAGATCGACATGTAGTTGCTAAGTGCCCCATCCGTCCACAGTTGAGACATTTTCTGCATGGAATAGTGGGTAGGTGATGGTATTGGCATTTGGTGCAAAGTGGGAACTGACCAGTATAAGGCTTTCTGGCCGTAGCAGGTTGTGGCATGGTGGTAACAGGAGTGGCTTGTACAGGTGTAGCTGCAGTCAAAGCTGCATAGTTCTTGATCATCCTTTGTTTCTGTTTCTTCTTTTTGGGTTGATACGGTTCAGGTTTCTTGCCTTCTTCAATCTGCTCCCTCTTATACCCCTTACGAGTGAGTACACCTGCTTTGACATATTCTTCAGTAAGAGTAGCGCCAAGATGAATCGCCGCTTCTAGAGTAGTGGGGTTACTCCCCATAACAGTTCCCCTGATGACTAGGGGTAATCCTTCAATGTACTTCTCTATCCTGTGGGATAGAGGAGTAACCAGATGTGGCACCAAAATACACAATTCATGGAAACGAGTTGTATATTTCGCGCTTTCGCCACTATCCTGTACCAAGTTCCAAATCTCCACCTCAAGTTTCTTCAGTTCGTGGCATGGACAAAACTGTTCCACCAATACCTTTTTGAAGTCCTCCCATGGTAATGCCAAGGCAACTTCTCGTCCTCTGGTGTTCTTCTCAGAATTCCACCAGGTGAGCGCGCCTTTGTGAAAAGCGCTTGAGGCCATCTTGACCTTCAGATTTTCTGGACATCCTGTGAAGTCTAGGACATCCTCAATGCTTTCCAGCCATTGTAGTAGACTGGTAGCTCCCTCAGTACCAGAGTACTTAGGAGGCTTAGCATCATTGAACTGCTTATAAGTGAAGGTAGTAGTTCCGGTGTTAGTGGCATTTGAGTTGTGTGCTGAATCACTGGTACTTCCCCGAAGATTCTGGGTGATATCAGTGACCATACCCGGAATAACATCCTTCATATGTACAGCGATAGCCCGGGCAATTTTATTGATCTCATCATCATTGCCACTTGTTGAACCCCCTCCGTTGGGATCACGTCGTGGCATTCTACGAATAGAAGCCACAAGTGGGTCAGTAATGAGGAAAGGATACAATTGAATTTAAATGATAACGTTAGTAATATATCCATACTACTAATATTATCATTCAATTGTAATATGAGCAAGTACACGTATAAGCAATTAACTTATTAGCATACTTCTCATGTGAATATGTACGATGTTTTATGATTTCATTCCACCAAACCTACACACTGACACTTTCCCGATATACCGAAGATAGCTTATATATAGGGCATACAAAAGGGTCAAGCAAACTGCCAGCCCAGTCGCCATCCCACCACCGCTTCGATATACCACGACCATGCCCTTGCTAGCATTTGGCAATACAATTGTATTGATTTCCAAATATGTTCCATTGATTAAGCATCCCATGATCTTTTATCAATTGAACTATGATTGAATCTATGATTGATTTATGATTGAATTATGTGTGCACCTACTAACAATTGTTAACATGTAGAATTAACCCATATGTGTGCTCTACATTTTTACCGTTAACCTATGTTAGTAAGTACTAAGCATGTAATCACTTAAGAGTTTCACTTAAGGTTTACATATAAAGATTGTTCCCAACTTGATTGCTTCACACACTTGATTGATTCATCTTTGATTGATTCACACAATGGTTGTATCTCAAATGATTGTATCTCATGTGTTTAACTAATGTTCAATGATTCCAGTTGCTCCCGGATTTTTACTTCAAATACTAACGCCGAATTCCCCCTATCATACTGAAGTTAGCTTATATATAGGGCATACCCTGGGTCAACCTATTGCCCGCCCAGCCGCCAGCCCACCACCACTTCAGTATGCCAGAGCTTGGCCGCCGTTTGTATTTGAAGCTACGATCCCAACTCTTGATTGATTATGATTGATTCATGATTGTCTCTTGAACTATGAATATGATTATGATTGTCTAACCCGAGATTCTTGATTTATTCAAAATCAGACCTTAGGTTTTCATATATGTGTCCTAGGTTAATTAACCTAGGTTTCCCATATCTACAGTATGGAATATAATGATCTCCTTGTGTGAACTTCAACTAAAGAATACTGTTACCCAGATTCTAAGTTATGAAGTCCTAATGATAATGAATACATGATAATGATAACATGATGAGAATTTCAGATCAAAGATACTAAGAATACAGATCTTTGCCTCTAAATTCTTTGATGATCTCTGATTGAGAATTTCAGATCAAGGATACTAAGAGTACAGATCCTTGCCCCTGAAATTCTATAAAGAACTCTGATTGAGAATTTCAGATCAAGGATACTAAGAATACAGATCCTTGTTCTGAAATCCTTTAATGAATATGTGTGGAGAAATTTAATTCGGTTTCTAAAATTATGGAATTCTGATTCAAATTCCTTGACTCGATATCTAATCTTAGAAAGTATCCCTAAGATCTTTCAAGCTTAATGTAGACTTAATGCTTACTTAAGTTTACTTAGATCCTAAGTATCCTCAATCCTATAGCACTTAGTCCTATTGGGTAGCTTAGGATATAGTCTAGGTCATTAAGTATTGGGTTTTTCCTAGTTCTCTACAACCTTGGCTCTGATACCAACTTGTCACACCCCCTGCGCCGCGTGCGGAATCCACGGCGGGGTGACGATATGGTTGAATCATGCACAAGTATTGAATAAGAAAAACCACAATCCATTACTAGGTTTCATAAAGTTTAGACAATTGTTTAGTTACAGACATTCTATCTATCTGCCAAAAGGATGACAACTACAGGCCCAAAATATAGTTTACAAAATAAGACACAAACAAGACAATTAAACAAATTGGATTTAATGTGTTTCTAATCCATCCTAGCTTGTTTCTTCATCTTGTTCTATCTTAAACGGTCTCCTTAGTTGTCCTTAGAATGTTTTACACCTGATTACCTGAAACACGAGAAAAGTAACTGTCAACTACAAAAGTAGTTGGTGAGAACAATAGGTTTAACATTTGTAAACATGAATTTGCATTGTAAGGCATATGTATATCAAGCAATAAATGAATTACATGGATAGTTGCAACCCAAACTAACATCAAGTATGTAAAACGTGTCCAAACAGTCAGCAGACTGCTTGCTAGAAAATCCAACATATAATCAAGTCCCAAACTACGTTTGGAGTCAGAAAATATATCAGCAACTTTGATAAAACCATACGTAACCAAATCCTGCAGTTAGCTTTTAAAACAAATTTAAAAGCTAACTCCAGAACTTGGTCTGCCCAATTGTGTCCGCTTTCCCTTGTTGTGATCACCCAGTACTAACGCTAATGAATATGTAACTTGATGTGTATATAAGTTTGTTTACAACAATGGACACCATGCTTTTGAACTTTGCTTTAAAACCATTGATTTAATGCCTTATTTGATAACATGATTTGAAAGCCTTGTTTGAATAGTATGAATTGAATCCTTGATTGATTACCATGAAAACAATTGATTGAAAGCCTTGTATTTAAACCCTTGATTGATTACTATGAAGACCATTGATTGAAAACCTTGTATTGAAACCCTTGATTGAATACCGAGAATAGTGTCCTTGTGTAATAAGAAGGTTTATAAAATATTATCTTGTAAAAGCACAAGAGTAGAGATCTAGCAACGCATTCTACCCTCTGCATATGGTAATAGAGAGCAATTCCTAGTAAAAGAGTTTATAAAACTTATTCTCTAAAAGAGTTTAACATTTCTCAAACCATTTGTGAAAAAAAAAAGGTATAAAACAGTTTAGAGAAAACCTTTTTATAAAACCTTTTAGTAATATATGTTTAACAGTTTATAAAATCCTTTGAGACAGCTGATAAATCCTTTAAAACAGTTGATGAATCCTTTAAAACAGTTGATTAATCCTTTAAAACAGTTGATGAATCCGTTGAATTTGTACAATGAACCTGTAATGTTTGTAAAGTAGCATACATCTTGTATAATGAAATATGATTGTAATAAAAGCGTTTGATCACATGTTCCACCCCAAAACAGTTGTAAAACAGTAAAAGAGGGCTAATGTTCTCACCTGTCTGCAGTAGACTCTGAACTATAACAAATAGCAAGTAGCAAACAGGACTTCTAACTGGTTCCTATATCATTGTAATCATACATAAGATATAAGATTTATGATTGTATAGACTTTGATTCATTGATTGACTTGTGTGATCATGATCTTGAATAACTCTTGATTACTTAATCTCATGTTTAGAAATGTTGTGAATTGAAATATCATGATTGAGTCACTTGTTTGATAATTGATAAATGAAACGAATGTGTCATGTTCTTTTGTGCACAAATTTGTTTTGCATCGAAGTAACGTGCGTTTATGGTTATGATAACTCTTGTTTAACATGTATTTTGAAGAAATGTTCAAATTGTTTAATGCCTTCGGGTTTATGACTTGATCCCCTAATTGGGTTAAGTTGCAACTTAAACCAATCATGATCAATTCACAAATATTTACGTTGTGGGCTAAACCATGGGCCTTAAGCCCACGAAACCATGGTGGGCTTAGATAAAGATTATGGGCCTCTTTGGTTTGTCATGGGCCAATGCGGTTGTGATGTTTGGCCAACAATGGGCATATGGGCCATGTAGTGGGCCGAAGGCTATTATGTGGATCAAATGGAATAGTATGGGCCGAAAGTGGTTTCGTGGGCCGGATCCTTGAATGTGGGCCAAAGTAGAGCTGGGCCGCGGATCCTTTAGGCCACAACAGGGTACTGTTGGGCCGGTTAATGGATTTGTTGAGGTAATGGGCTGATGAAGCTTTGTGGGCTGCATGCCTTCGAATGGTTTGCCAAAAGTGGCAGCGAATCTTTAGGTTAGCCGAGGCTAGGTTCGTCGCATGGCTTGGGGTTCGTGGCTAGCACTAGGTTCTTCAACAGGGTCCGGCTTTAGTTCCTGGTCCAAGGTTCGTTGCATGCTAAGCTCAATGAAGGTTCGCCTAATGGTTCGACGTGCATGGGTTCGCCATGAGCTCTAGGGTTTGTGAGTACATGCATGAGGGTTCGACTTTCATGATCATCAGCTGGAAGGTTCGGCCAAACAATTTAGGGTTCGTCTGAATGATACTGGTTCGTCTGCATGCAAGGGTTCGGCTAACCCTGGGAGGTTCGTCGACATCAGGGTTCGCCCCATGCAGCAACAGGGTTCGTGAAACCCCATAGGTTCGCCCCTTTTGATGAAAGGTTCGGCAATTCGATCAGCCTTAGTTGGGTTCGGCTAGCTGCATGATGGCCGCGAACCTGTGTAATCTCACCATCCCCAGCTGTCGAACCTTCGGTTGAATTGTTTCTATGGTTTCGTGGTGTGTAGTTCAGCCCTTATACTCGAAATGGGTGGGGTTATATGCGGGTTTTTACCCGGGTTAATCGTGTGGGCCGAAGGATAGCAAGAAACCCTATTCTTTTGAACATTCAATCTTCAATACCTTAAATTTAGCCAGATGGAACTCCAGATCTGTTGTACTTCTGCGTAGGGAATGTGGAGAGCTTCGCGTAGGCACCAAGAACGCCCAAATCCGTGGAGAAACGAGGGAGATATGCGAGTTTGAAGCTCGGTTTTCTAGAGAGAGAGAATGGACGGGAATTCTAGAGAGAGGAAGGGTTTGGCTACCAAAAATGATAGGAAAAGCCTTCTTCAAGGCTTTTATAGTACGAGTGGTATTCGGGTTCGTTTCGATCGCTCGGTTTGCGTTTTCGTCGCGGTTCCCGGACTTTTACGCGATTTAAATAAAATAGATATTATCCTCATCATTTTGATGAGTTTCAAAATTGTAAAAACGTAAAATAATATATTTTACTTATTTTTATGTTTCGTTCGTTGTCAGATCGTTAAACAGATACAATTACGTGTATACCCGCAATCGCGTACGTTTTTCGATCGTATTAATTATTTATTGTTGTTTAATCGTAATTATAAGTTCAACATTCGTATCATTATGGATCGTCACCCATAACTATACTCAGTATCGCTTACGCATTACGATTTTGTTTGATTAATTTGCTTGTCATACTATTCGTTTAAACACTACGCACTAACACTATCCCATTACACCGAATGCAGTTTATATATAGGGCATACCCCAGAGTTCAGCTACCTGCCTTATCTGACGCCGTCCCACCACTGTTTCGATATAATACGATTCTGTTCTTGCCTAGCGAATTCGACTGCAAATAAATAATACATACTTGTTCCTAAATAACCAAGATCCTAACACACAAGCACATTATGAATACATGAATCACATTGACTGATTGAACATAAATACACATTATTCTAACACTGTTTACAACTACCATGACTAAATGTACAAATGTTACACTTAGATACCCATATCCCATGATTAGTCACAACAAGTCATGATTAATATGTTTTAAATAAATTTCATTTTAAGTTAAACCTAATTTAGAAAATCATTTAATTTAATTCAACAAGTTCATAAATCATTTTCTTTTTTTTTTTTCAAAATATCATTAACTTGTCTTAAATTATTATATAATATATGTGATGGGCTTAACTAAACCCATTGGGCCCACTTAGGGGCCCAATTGATGATCTTTGATTTCTAGTTGATTACAAGGCTTTTGTTTTGATCTACATGAGTTCATGATAATTTTCCCATGTGCTAAACTAAATTAATAGGTGTTAGCACTTATTTTTGGTGTGTTATTGTGTTCCATTAAACCCATTTCTCTTAGTAACCCTACTTCCTTGTTTACTTTAAAACGAAACCGTAATAAAACTCAAACCATGCATGCATCCACGTGTAGCTCCCCATGCACACCTATATCACCTTTTTATTTCATTATGTAAAATGTTAACAATCTACAATAAAATACCCAAGCATGACTGGATAATCCTAATTCCAAATGTTAGCCGACCAACCCCACCTTTAATAGTCTATGTATGGATCCTGGTCCTGAATTCCTTAGTAAAAGAAATAGGTTCGTTGCCCAGGAATGCCTCGACACAAGGTTCGGGTAATACCCCATTTATGGCCCAGGGTTCGTTTCCCCTAAACCCCTAGGTTCGTAGACTTCAACCGGTTTAGATAACCTAAGGTTCGGCTGCAAACCTGACCATGGGTTCGCTGCTCCTATAAGGTTAAGCATAAGGTTCGGCTAAGGGTGAATGGGTTCGTGACTTCACTGGTTCGCTCAAGACAATAAATTCATGAATGTATGGGTTCATGGGAAGAAGGGTTCGTCTAAAGCATGGAGGTTTGTGGCCAGCTGTATCCTTCGAAGGTTCGACTATGGTGTAGAGAGGTTCGTGGTCCATGGATTTCTAAGTGACACAGGTTCGGCTCCCTTAGGGTTTCGCCCATAGGTTCGTCTTCATATAGGTTCGCCTGGTCCCTGGTTGATGTCTCAGGTTCGTCACTTCATGGAGGTTTGGCAAGCTCTGAAGGGTTCGGCCGAAGACTTTCACGAACCTGTAGACGTTTAGGCATCACCATCTTCATCCTAACGAGCTCAATCTGTTACAAAAATAATCTATCCACTTATGTTCGTCGTTACCAACTTATTTGATGGTTTTCTAGGGTTTTTAATCGGTTAAACCATCAACAACCAACAAAGAATCGTGACACCCCCTAAAACCAAATACCAAAACCAGAATTTTACCTCTAAATCGACGGACAAACGCTTGAAATTCTTGTACTTCCTTGATCTACGTAGTGTGGTGGTCGTTTTGACACTGAGAATGCGTGAAATGATGAAGTTTTGAGGAGATTATTGTAGAGAGAAGGTTGGGAGAAGGTTTTATAGAGAGAGATGGAGGAAAAACGAAAATGAAGAGAGAGTTGAGGTTGGTGGTGGTAGGTTATGGCATTTAATGTCATCTTTAATGTTTCAAGTTACCCGATGGTTCGTTTTCGCTCGGTTTTGCGTAACACGTTGCTTCTCCGTAGTTATTCGTAACGAAACGGTTCGGATTTTAACGTAAGGTTTATAAAATTATTTTAGGTGGTTATTCCTAGTAAATTAACTAAATATCTTTTATTGATTTTAAAATTTTTGAAATATTAAATTTACTGTTTAAAATCGAATCGTATAGTCGTCTCGCGTATTCGTTCGGATCGTCATCCGTACGAACACGACGATAATATACTATTCAATTTTGTTTTCTAATTATCGGATATCATTCAGAACATTAAACTTTCAGATTTATTCGTACAGATCGTCACCTATACGAAAAATTTGTCGGTTTAGCATTCACGTAACGACATCCGTGTTGTTTTGTTCTAAAAAGCCTCACATACGTTTATACATAATAAAATCTTAACACATAATCACATGATGGTTCTGTGTTGCCAGATAATTATCTGACTGATGAACAATATTTACTGAGTTTAGTTTCTCTGAAATGATTTTGAATTCACTGATTGTTTCATGAGATGATAATCATATATGCTATGATTATGAAATACACTGAAATGCCATAGAGTTTGGACCTGATTACTGTTCCTGACACTGTTGCGATCACTGTTCCGGTACGATTCCGGCACTGATGTTACAGTCTCCTCTTGTTAGAAAAATTTCGTCCCGAAATTTAAGAGTTGTCATCGGGTACGGCTTCCTCTTCAAACAGTTGGGGATACTTTGTCTTCATGTGATCTTCACGTTCCCAAGTAAACTCAGGTCCGCGCTTTGAATTCCATCGAACCTTTACAATAGGAATACGGCTTCGTCTCAGTTGCTTAACTTTGCGATCCATAATTTCCAAAGGTTCCTCAATAAAATGTAACTGTTCATCAACTTAAATTTCTTCGATCGGAATGATGAGCGACTCGTCAGCAAGGCATTTCTTTAAGTTTGAGACGTGAAACACGTCATGCACGCCACTGAGTTCATCTGGTAATCTCAGTATATACGCCACAGGACCAATACTTTCAATGATCTCGAATGATCCCACGTATCGTGGTGCTAATCTGCCTTTCTTTCCAAAGCGTACTACGCCTTTCCATGGGGATACCTTCAACATGACACGGTCTCCCACTTGGAATTCCAACGGCTTGCGCTGTTTGTCGGCGTAGCTCTTTTGTCAGCTCCTAGTAGCTTGTAGTGTTCGTTGTATCTGGGAAATCTTGTCTGTGGTTTCCTGAATAAGTTCTGGCCCAGTTATTCAATTGTCTCCAACTTCAGACCAACAGATCGGTGACCGACATTTTCGACCATAAAGAGCCACGAATGGGGCACATCCAATACTGCTGTGGTAACTATTGTTGTAGGAGAATTCGATCAGTGGCAAGTGAGAATCCCAATTCCCACCGAAATCCAAAACACAGGTTCTCAGCATGTCTTCCAGGGTCTGAATTGTACGTTTGATTTGACCGTCCGTTTGTGGATGGTAAGCTGTACTCAGATTTAACTGTGTCCCTAGAGATTTCTGTAACGATTGCCAGAACCTTGATGTGAATATGCTGTCTCTATCAGAAATAATAGGCAATGGCACACCGTGGCGTACCACTATCTCATTGATGTACAGTCTCGCCAGTTTATCCATAGTAAAAGTCTCACGAATCGGCAAGAAATGAGCAGATTTCGTCAAACGATCGACGATAACCCAAATCGTATCATGTCCATTGGAAGTGCGGGGTAGCCTGGTAATAAAATCCATAGCTATTTGTTCCCACTTCCAGAGCGGAATCTCAGGCTGTTCCAGTAAACCAGACGGTTTCTGGTGTTCCGCCTTTACCTTTGCACACGTAAGACACTGACCGACGTACTCGGCTATGTCTTTCTTCATTCCAGGCCACCAATAAAATCCACGCAAGTCTTGGTACATTTTATCCGCGCCTGGATGAACGGAGTATTTAGTCTTGTGTGCTTCATCGAAGATAAGTTTTCTCAATTCGTCTACCGCCGGAATCCATATACGATCCTGGTAGTAGATCATTCCATCAGGCTTAGTCTCAAGGTGTTTCTCCGCTCCGCAATCGAGTTCTTTCTTCAGATTTCCTCGGTCAACGGATTTTTGTTGTGCTTAAATAATTTTGTCTCGTAAGCTGGTCTGCATAGTCATTCCCATTGCTCTAACGCGCAATGGTTTGACCCGTTCCTTCCGGCTCAAGGCATCAGCTACAATGTTCGCCTTTCCCGGATGGTACTTGATTACACAGTCGTAATCATTTAGAAGTTCAACCCAACATCGTTGTCGCATGTTGAGTTCCTTCTAATCAAAGATATGCTGCAGACTCTTGTGAATAGTATATATGGTACACTTGGTGCCATATAAATAATGTCTCCAAATCTTCAACGCGAAGATTACAGCTCCAAGTTCAAGATCATGAGTAGTGTAGTTCTTCTCATGAACCTTTAACTGTCTTGATGCATAAGAGATAACTTTGTCCAGTTGCATCAATACACAACCAACTCCCTGATGGGAGGCATCACAATAAACAACAAAGTCATCACATCCTTCTAGGAGAGATAGAATTGGAGCATCACATAACTTCTTCTTCAATGTCTGAAAAGCATCCTCTTGTTTCTGCTCTCAGACAAACGGTTCACTTTTCTCGGTTAACTTGGTGAGAGGTAAGGCTATCTTAGAAAAATTTGAGATAAACCTTCTATAATAACCTGCCAATCCAGAAAAGACCGTATCTCCGTAGGTGTCCTCGGAGTGTCCAAATTCTTTATCGCTTCGATCTTGGCGGGATCCAAGTGTATTCCTTTCCTGTTGACCACATGACCCATAAATTGAACTTCTCTTAGCCAAAATTCACACTTAGAGAATTTGGCATAAAGTTTCTCTTCTTTCAACGGCTCCAAGATCTTTCTGAGATGTTGCTCGTGGTCAGCTTAGTTCTTAGAATAAATCAGTATGTCATCGATAAAGACAATGACAAACTGGTCCAGATACGGCTTGCACAATCGGTTCATGAGGTCCATGAAAACCGCTGGTGCATTCGTCAATCCAAAGGGCATCACCATGAACTCGTAATGCCCGTATCTGGTTCGGAACGCCGTCTTCGGTATATCTTCGTCTTGAACTCTAAGCTGATGATATCCAGACCGCAAGTCAATCTTTGAGAAGTATTGGGCTCCTTGCAGTTGGTCAAACAAATCATCAATCCTCGGCAATGGATACCGATTCTTGATTGTTAGTTTGTTCAGCTCTCGATAATCTATGCACATCCGAAACGATCAGCTTTCTTCTTCACGAACAAGACCGGGGCTCCCCAAGGTGAGTAGCTCAGTCTGATGAAACCTTTATCAAGTAGTTCCTGTAACTGGTTAGACAAATCTTGCATCTCTGAAGGTGCTAACCTGTAAGGAGATTTGGCAACCGGAGTTACTCCAGGAACTAAGTCAATACGAAACTCTACCAGTCGCGCAGGAGGCAAACCTGGTAGGTCTTCAGGAAATACTTCTGGATATTCTTTCACTACCGGTACATCTTGAATCTTTTTCTTGTCCTTCTCCTTTTGCACCACATGAGCCAGGAATGCCACACACTTCTTCTGTAAACACTTACGCGCCTTCATGCAAGAAATAATTTTGACACTTCGTTTTGCCTGATCCCCTCTGACTTCCAATACATGATCAATCGGTAATGGAACTTGAAGCAGCTTTTCAGAACAGATGACTTCCACTCGGTTAGAAGAAAGCCAATCCATTCCAACAATGATGTCGAAACTACCCAACTCAATTGGTATCAAATCGATGGTGAATGTTTGACCATTAAGTGTCAATGGGCAATTCCTATAGACTGTACTAACTGTGATCTGTTTCCCGTTAGCTACTTCTATGATGTAAGGGGAATCTAACTGTTCCTCTTTAGAATCTAGTTGGCATGCAAAATCGGTAGAGAAAAAACTCTGATCCGCACCAGTATCAAATAGAACAGATGCATAAAAGTCATGTAAGAGAAATGTACCAGTGACCACATTCGGGTCTTGGCGTGCAGCTGGTGCTCTGATGGCAAAGGCTCTTCCATGGGGTGCTTGAACTGCCTATTGTGTCTTCTTAAGACAGTTCTTTGCAAAGTGGCCTTGTTCGCCACAGTTGTAGCATCCACCGTTGTTCTGATTGGCTGGTGGAGGGAGAGATAAAGAAGCATTGTTGACTGCTGGATTTGGGGTCATTCTGCACTGTTGAACAAAGTGCCCTTTTCTTCCACAACCCGTGCATTGACGGCACTGGTTGCTTGCAGCATGGTGGTACTGGCACTTAGTACACAAAGGATGTGGGCCAGTGTATTGCTTCTTGGGTACGTTCTGTGGTGTCATGGCTACTTGGTTGAGTGGAGTAGCCACAGTGTAGTTCTTGATGAGTCTCTGCTTCTTCTTCGGGTGTTGTTGGTGATGAGGTTTCTTTGAAGACTCTTCCTTGCGTTTGCAAGCGTCAGTCTCTTTCTTTAGAACTCCAGAGGCTACCATAAGATCAGTGAGTTTCCCAGACAAACTTACTGCGGACTCCACAGTAACAGGGTTTGCTGCAACAACTAAACCCTGAATGCAGATGGGGAGTCCACCCACATAACGATCAATCCTCTTTTCCAGTGTTGGTACCATGTCTGGCACCAAGGCAACCAACTCGGGGTAACGAGTAGTATATCCCATGTGATTAGCCCCCTTCATCACATGGTTTGGTAGTTCAACCTCCAGCTTCTGCAGTTCGTTCTTGGGGCAGAATTCCGTTTTTAGCAAGGTCTTGAAATCCTCCCAAGTCATTGACATGGCTTCCTCTCTTCCCCTTGCATTGATTTGACCGTTCCACCAAGTCAAGGCACGTTTGTGGAATGTTCCAGCAGAGTAACGAACCTTGTGGTGCTCTGGACAGCTGCAGAGGTCCAGAGTAGTTTCAATCTTTTCAATCCATTGGATTAATCCAACGGCTCCTTCGTTCCCGCTAAAACTAGGCGGTTTTCATCCTACAAAAGACTTGTAGGAGTAATGAGATGTACCGCTAGTGTTCCCACTAGCTTCTCCTTATGAATTTCCAATGTTGGTGCTATCATTCCGGATACGCTTTAGCATCTCCGGTATTACTTCCTTCTGCTGGTTAGTCAGCTGACTGCTCAGTAGTGTCGCCAGGGCGATTGTAGCAGGATGCAGTAGCTGAGTCGTGCTCGGGCCTAGTGGTGGGTTAAGTGGAGGAGGAGGTGAATCAGCTGGTGATGGTGTGGAGGAGTGTGGAGCTGAATTCTGTGGGGGAGGCACAATAGAAGGAGGTCTTCTTGGCGGCATTCTGATCATAACGAATAAAATTATCGGTTAGTGCAATGATCGAATACAGAAGACAATATGCAAATAAAGTCTTAAGTCCTATGTTCTCTACATGCAGGGTCCCTAGGTTATAGTCTAGGCCAAACCGTTTAAATAAGTGACCTATGTTTCTCTATAACAATGGCTCTGATACCAATCTGTCACACGCAGAGCCGGCGGGGTTGGATCGGATTCCTCGTCAGGTGGATGGTTTCCTGGGCGCGATATCGTAAGTGATAATCGAAATGATCAGATTGTTTACATTGCACATGATATATAAATAAGAAACTGATAAAATAAAATAGAATTACAAAGTTAAATTACATAAGTCAAGTTTATAATTTAACAATGTAAATCTACTATCACATCATAAATCTTCTATCTTGTATCTGCACAAGATATACAATATAAATCTGTATAATGATGCTTCAAAATATGCAGGTCCAAAATGCTAGGTCCTCTATCTGCTAACCTAGTCCAAAAATAAATAACTCTTCAGTTGACCTGTTCGTCACCTGCGAAGTCATGCAAAATAAAATCAACACATGGTTGGTGAGTGTCACACCCCAACCGATGGCGGAATAACTTCGGGGCGCGACGACGACTGTTCGAAAGCTCATGATCGACTATTAAAGTTGAATATTTATTACATTCCAAATTAAGTGACATACAAGTAGTTCAAAAACATAACATAACATAAACAAGTTCATAGTTCAAAGTTTATTCTAAGTCCAAAAGCCTACATGATCCTCATAGCTTCACTAGTTTGTACATGAAACATGTTTAGATTCAAAGGTCAACTATAAATAGTTGGTGAGAAACATAGGTTTTGACACCAAAAGTTAACAGTTCAAAAAGATAAGCTTTGCAATTCATATGTAACATAGTGATATAAGGCAATATGTGGAAACATACACATGTAACTATTGCAGATCAACCCTTAGTTAACCTAGTTAGGCATAGTACTCCATACTACCCTCAAAATATTTAAGTATTGTGTGATCACTGGCTGGGTGGAGTGGTCAATTCAATAGATCTATCATCACAACAGTATGGCTTTCACAAGTTAATGATCAATGCACAAGTTAAGTATAGTTAAGATGGTAGTTTGGGACATATAGCTCAAATCCCCATAGATACAAGTTTGAATTGCTAGAAAATAGTTCAAAGTTAAACATGTTCCAGCCCCAATGATTTTATAAGCAAAAACAAAAGAAAAGTGGGCTATGTAACTCACCTTGCAAACTGAGTTGGAAACAGAAATCGGGATGTTGTCCAAACGGGTACCGTATTAGGCACCTACAAAATTATAGATTTCTTTTGAGTTTTTGTACTTAACGTGGTTCGTGTTGTCGCATATTGTTGTCGTGCTTTTTGTATATTTGGTTAATTTAAGTTTCGGAATTTCTTAAAATAATTATGCTTTGAACTTATATTTACGTATTTGTTATAATACTTTGAAAATACTAAGTGTCGGGTTTTTAGAAAATTTTGACATTATAACGACGTATTTTTGGAATATTACCATTTTGTTTAATACGTCAATACTTACTAATTATTTCAATATATATAAACATAATTACATATATCACATCTTTCAAGTGTGTGTGTGTCATTTATACACTTTTATACATGTGATAATAATTAATATATATTTAGAAATGTTAAAGTTTATAAAACTGTTTTTAGACAGATTTTGTCCGGCTTGTTCGGATGGACTTTGAAAATAGCACTCTTTGCAATAAAATTATGAAATTTTACAGTCTAATATTTTAAGGTGTTTTGAACGAATTTAATTTAGAAAACTTTTCGTGATTTTGCTTGTAAATGGGTCAAAACAGTGACACAAGTATAAGTTCCTAAAGTTTCTGTTTTGACAGATTTAGTCCAGTGAGTTCAGATTCATTTTTGACATAGTAAATCTTTGAGTTAGATTATGAAACTCTCCAGTATACCATTTTAATATATTATGAACAACTTTCATTTAGAAAAGTTTTCATGATTCCCATCTTAAGCAAGTCAAAAAAAGCTGCACAAGTCAGGGGTACAAATCCACGCACTGATCTTGTGAAGGCCGTTTGGAGTATCATTTTGTTGTATTAGGAGCTGAATAAGTACTGCATGGAAAGCTAACTCAATGAACTTAGTCTTGGAATCTCATTTTGTTCATTTTGGAGCGGTCATTTCCATTTTACGACTTGTTGAAGTTGTGTAAAGTTTCTGCCAGAATTTCAGAAATGTTTGTTTTCATATATTTAAAATAAATAGTTTGATCATCCATTTGTATATGTAAATTCTTACATGCAAGCACTCATCATTTACCCTAAGATAATTATACATACATATACATATACATATACATATATATATGTATATGTATATGCTTGCATGCATCCATCATCATACACACACACATTTCTAAATCACTTTGATCTTTTAAAACCCATGTTATGATTTCATTTCTTTAAAGTTTGATGATCAACACTTCCATTTTTATGATTTTGAGAACACAAAAGAATAAGAATGTAATACCTTAGTGAAATGAAGCTAGATGAAACAAAGTGTATGTTCTTGCACAAAAACTTCAAAAACCCATCAAAACCTTCAATAATTTGATGAATGATGAAGAAAGAAAAGCTTTGAAATTGAGATGGTGGTGTGGTTGTTCACGTACAAGAGGGAGGGAGGGAGAAAAGTTTGAGTGTTGTAATGGTTAAAAGGATTTGTGTGGATATATAGGATTTTTTTTCAAGATCTTTCAAATGATGGGCTTTTGCATGTTTGACAAGAGATATGGTGGGATTCTAATGGCATAACTGGTATAATCTGAGTGTTACGGTGTTGAAATCTTGTACCGGATAATTATTTTATTACCGGTTTTTAGCCGAAAAATTATTAAATATTTAAACCTACTAAAATAATCGACTTTTAATTAATAATAGTTATTTTAGATGATATTTGGTTCATTGTGTTAGTTTTAACCGGGTAAAACACAGATATAATCTGTTATCTGTAAATTTACCGGTTAACGTTTTAATTTACGGTTTTACATCATTAACTCAAATTCTTCACTTATGAATTATTATTTTAAGCTAAACTAATCGTGTTGGCTAAATTAATTAACCGAGTCGTCATAAATGTTCGCTTCGGCTAGTTTATTGCAAATTAGAGTTTATAAAATGCAAAATAATTCATTTTAAAAGAAATACATTTTTGCTAGATTTAAAATAAATTTTAAATTATTAAATGTATGACAGATAATCGTAGCCAACTTTAAATATATTAACTGTGTTAAGTTAAGTCAAACCTTAAAGTTGACGGATGTCACAGTCTCCCCTAGTTAGAAGAATTTCGTCCCGAAATTCAACTTATGTTATGGTCGACTCGTGTATATGTGAAGAGTTGTGGATATTTAAGCTTCATTTGATCCTCTCCTTCCCAGGTAAATTCAGGTCCACGCTTAGATTCCCATCGAACCTTGACTATTGGTATTCGGCTGCGTTTGAGCTTTTTCTCTCCATGGTCCATGATCTCCACGGGTTTCTCCACAAAGTGTATCGACTCATCAATGTACACGTCATCAAGAGGAATATGGAGGTTCTCATTGGCTAAGCATTTCTTGAGGTTGGACACGTGAAATGTAGGATGAATGTTGCTAAGCTCTTGTGGTAGCTCGAGCTTGTAAGCCACCTTTCCAATTCTTTCAAGAATTTTGAACAGTCCTACATAACGAGGTGCTAGCTTTCCTTTCTTCCCAAATCGGACTACTCCTTTCCAAGGGGACACCTTAAGGAGTACAAGATCGCCGGCATTGAATTCCAAGGGTTTTCGTCGTTTATCAGCATAGCTCTTTTGACGACTTCTAGCAGCGAGTAGATTTTTGCGAATTTGCATGATTTTGTCAGTAGTTTCTTGTATCAACTCAGGACCGCTGATTTGAACTTCACCAATCTCGCTCCAACAAACGGGTGAGCGACACTTACGACCATAAAGTGCTTCGAAAGGTGCCAGTTCGATGCTCGAATGATAACTGTTGTTATACGACAACTCGACCAAAGGTAAGTGAGTATCCCAATTGCCACCGAAATCGATGACACAAGACCTCAACATATCCTCAAGGGTCTGAATTGTTCGTTCTGATTGACCATCATTTTGAGGATGACAAGCTGTGCTAAGGTCTAGTCGAGTACCTAGATTTGATTGAAGTAATTGCCAAAAGCATGAGATGAATCGACCATCACGATCTGAGATAATGCTCAAACGTACGCCATGGCGGCTTACTATTTCATTGATGTAGGTTCGAGCCAATTTCTCAATTCAATCATCCTCACGAATAGGTAAGAAATGTGTCGATTTAGTAAGACGATCGATGATCACCCATATACTATTATGACCCTTAGAAGTGCGAGGGAGCTTGGTAATGAAATCCATAGCTATGTTTTCCCACTTCCACAAAGGAATTTCTGGTTGTTCAAGTAGACCAGAAGGTCGTTGATGCTCGGCTTTTACTTTTGAGCAAGTGAGACATTTTGCCACAAAGAGAACAATGTCCTTTTTCATACCTGGCCACCAATAGTGATAGAGAAGATCCTTATACATCTTATCTGCTCCAGGATGAATAGAGTAGCGAGACTTGTGTGCCTCATCCATGATGAAGGTACGCAAATTATCACGATTTGGAACCCAAATGCGATTCAAGAAACAAAGCAGCACATTTGATTTAGTTTCCAAATGTCCTTCAGCTCCTCATGACATTTCGTCATACATGTTACCCTCGGTGACTGAGACATTTTGTGCTTCGAGTATACGATTCTGGATATCGTTTTGGGCTCGGATGCTTTGGAGTCGAATAGAATTGGCGTGACCTTTACGACTAAGAGCGTCGGCTACAACATTTGCCTTACCAGGATGGTAGCGAATCTCGCAGTCATAGTCTTTAAGTAGTTCAACCCATCGTCATTGTCTCATGTTAAGTTCCTTTTGATTGAATATGTGTTGAAGGCTTTTGTGGTCGGTGAAAATGACACAGTTGGTTCTGTTGATACATGTAATGTCCCTAGTTTAGTTTTGTAAACTCTAATCATGTAATGTTGAAATTATTAATGGAAGATGTCTTTTTACATTGTTCTTAATGTTTAATAATTGGTTATATGTTTATGTTATTGGTTGATGTGATTGATTATGTAATTGAGTATGAGTCTGGTTCATTCGGCCGAATGACTCTAACGTATGAAGTCATTCGGCGAATGAAACCAGAGTATGGCTCATTTCAGCGAATGAGTCATTCGCCGAATGACTCATTCGACTGAATTATCATTCGACAGATGCCATTCGCCGAATGAGTTGCTTCGGCCTCTCATTCGGCCGAATGTCGACTGCCTATATATACAAGTTCAAATCATTTTAACCCTAACTTTCTAAGAGCCCTCCTTCTTCCCAGAGATACCAGAGTCAAACCCTAGGAGATTAGAGCGGCCTTTGATCGTCCAAGTTCGATTCTCAACCCGTGGTGTTCGATTGTTGATTCCAAGTCGTTCCTACAACTTCGGATCACCACGGTTCCAGTTGATTTCGATTGGAAAACCCTGGAATAGGATTCCGCACTATTCCAGAGGCTGTCGGGTAGATTTACATAGGAATCGGATTCTTTCCGAGCTCCAAATCGGTCCAACAAAGTGGTATCAGAGGTTTGGCTCTTGATTCTACTCGATTTCCACTCTAAATCATCAGATCTGTGTTTTCCAAAACCCTGATTTTCGTAACTTCCAAAAACCCTACTTTTCTTGCTTTCCAAGTTACTATTTCATTGAAAAACCATGGGTTTTTGTGGATTGTTTGTTAAAATTCTTTCCCAATTGTTTTGTTATCATGTCTTGAACTTCTGTACCAAATTTGGTGCTTAGATTTGGTCAAAATCACAAGATATCTCGATTTTCGTTGCTGAAAACCCCAGATCGCCGAATGACGATTGCGGCCGAATAAGTTCAGCCGAATAGCTCTCCTTTCGCCGAATAGGTCTCATTCGGCGAATAGCTCCTTCGCCCTTTTCATTCGCCGAATAAGTCTCATACTCCACTCTCATTCGGCGAAAGAGTTCATTCGATCAGACATTCGCCGAATAGGTCATTCGATCATCCCATTCGCTAGTTGTCATACTCAGCATTCATTCGCGATATTCAGGTCATTCGGTCCCCGACATTCGCCACCCTTCATTCGCCAGTTTTCCTGAAATTTTTCTAAGTGTTGAATTTTATTACTTCTGATCAAATGGAGGATCTAGCACTCATGGCTAACCAAAACCATCGCATTCAGACTCTCTTATTGGCAGAGAATGAGACAGGGAACTCAAATAAAGCTCCTAAGTTGTTGACTTTAGATGATTACCCTCATTGGAAGTATAGATTTGAGATCCATATCAATGGGGTGGATACAAATCTGTGGATGATGATAGAAGGAGGTTATTTGAGGCCTTTTACCGAGGATGGAACTCCTATGCTTGTTACAAGAATGACCGAGCCTCAAAGGAAGTTGTATGACTATGAGAAGAAAGCATATGCCATTTTGTCACAGTCCATTGCTACAGACATCTTCCATCAGTTTAGACAATTTACATCTTCCTAATACCTCTGGATGCCTTACAACAAAGATATGAGGGGAATGATGCGTTGAAGAGCATTAAGTCTAAAGCTTTGAGAAAAGAATTCAATAGCTTTATGTATGTGGGTAATGAGTCACTTGATGAACTGATTGCTAGGTTTTATCATTTGTTGAGTGAGTTGTTCAACCATGAGGTCAAAACTACAACTCAGGAGAAGATTCAGTGTTTGACAGATGCTCTACCTCCAAAGTGGGAGTCTTTCTTGATGGTACTCAAGCAAAACCAGATGTTGGCTCATATGGACATCAATGATTTTATTCAGAAACTGAAAGAGCAGGAGATAGAGAACAAATGGAAAGCCAAGAGGGTTGTGCAAGTTCAGGATCCTTCTCTATACTACTCCACTCCCACAGTCGATAAATCCACAACTCATGCTCCTCTGAAGACTGCTTTTGTTTCTAAAACATCTGAGGCACCATCTACAGCTCAGATGCATTTCAGTCAATCTTCTTCAACAAGTTCACAACAAGAGCATCATCAGCCTACCGCCAGTCTGAAAACAGAGAACTTTGACAAAGGTCACAGTAGAGGTTGCAAAAGAGCATATGGGCCTTTTGTCAACATTGGTTAGCTCATATGATGGATTAGTTGCTGGTGAGATCGGCAATCCATATTTGACCAATGATGACTACTCTCAGATTGATCCTGATGACATGGAGCGAATTGACATTATGTGGGCATTGGCTAGTGCGGTTAGAAGAGCTAAGGAGTTTGTTAAAAGAACTGGGAAGGATATCAATTTAAACAAGGAGTCTAAGTTTGGATTTGATATGGCATCGGTGACATGCTACAATTGTGGAGAGAAGGGTCATTTTGCCAGGCAGTGCAAACAACCAAAGAAAGCAGGGAACAAAAATCCATTTCAGCATCAGAAATCCTCTACCGCCAATCCAGAAAGGAGACTAGTCCCCATTGATTCTCCTTCTCAAGCTGGATCTTCATCCACTGCAAGTAAAGCTTTAATGATTCAACAGGATGAAGAGGTGAACTGGGATTTCAGGTTTAATGCTGATAAAGAAGAACAAGATAAAGCTTGTATTGCTGAGATTCAACAATCTGAAGATCAAAGTGAGGAAAGCATTCGGGAAGACTCAATGGTGAATGATGATAAAGTCTCAAATTCAGAATCAGACAGTATGACAGATTCAGACACTCAAGGTTCTGATGGTGAAGCTGATGACTCATCTACTCAATTTGCCTTGATGGCAAACTCTTCTGCTTCTACAGAATCTGAGCAGGTATACACTGACTGTTCATCTTCCCATTCTGATTGTTTCAATTGTGTTGACCTTAGGAGTAAAGTTCTTGCTTATCAGAAGCATAACAGTGACTTGTTGAATGATCTCGACCTGTGCATTGAAGCAAACAAACTTTTAAAATCTAATGAAAAAGATTTTCAGATTAAAATTGATCTTTTAAACCGACAATTGCATGAGGCTGAGATCGCTGTTCTGAACAAGCAAGATGCTATAACTTCTTATCTCAATACCATCAATGAGATCAAGAAGAAGTTAGCAATGGTTGAATGTGACTATGAGACTCTAGGTCAAAAGCTCAAGAGCTATGAAAGCTCTTCTTATATCATTGAGCATATGATCAGTAGGGGTACTGATCAGGGGAAGGAATCGGTTAATTATCAAAATTGTCCTCCACCAATCCTCAATGCCTTTGTCAATACTCCAAATGACAAAGATGTAAAGGATTTTCAAGTTACTACTCCGTTAGTAATAGATCCAGTTAGTCTGAGTACAAATCAGAGTTCATCACAGACTAAGGGATCACTGGTGGATGGAGTTGTTGAAGATTGGGTCTCTGATTCTGAGGATGAATCAGATTATTCATCTAAGCATAGTACTCCTCAGAATCAAACTCCTATTGTCATGAAAGGTGACCCAATCTGCAAATCAAAGATTTACAAAGAATTATGCTTTGTTAAAGCTTCACAAGAGTCTGAAGCTAATTGTGCTACCAATTCAGCTCTGTTTGGTAACAAAGGGAAAAAGGGTTTGGGTTTTGAACAAGATTGTCAGAAAGCAAATGTCTTTAAATCAACTAAAAAATCTTTTTCTGATCTAAAACATTTTCATAAGAAAGGTGATAAAGTTTGTTTTGAATGTGGTGAGTCAGGGCACATTGTGAGATTTTGCCCTCAGTTGATCAGGCCTAAGGTTGTTTCTTTCAAAAACTTAAAATATGCTTTACCAAAACCGGTAAAATCTGTACCTAAGCCTGTTCAACTAAAGTCTGAACCACCAATTCAGTTTAAGACTTCAGACAAGGGAAAAGGAAAACTGGAAACTTTGAATGTTCCAAATGTGATTAAAGTTAACAAAGCAAAATCATCATCCATTTATCTGAAAACCTCTTTTGATAAAAATGCAATTTGGAAAGTTAAATCATCTGAGGATTCTGTTCCACCAATTTCAGATAACTCTCTTCCTAAAGGGAAATGGATTGATGTTTGGATCCGAGACTCTATGGGTCAACCCAAGACTGTAAAGGCTTGGGTTCCCAAGGTAAACAAATTGTCTCTTTATTGTGCAGGTTGCCCCAAAAGCTGGAGTTAACAGCAATTGGATCGTTGATAGTGGGGCTTCCAGACACATGACTGGTGATATTTCTCTGCTCACCAATGTGAATGCAGTTCGGGGTGGATATGTTGCTTTTGCTGGAGATAAAGGCGGTTTTATTACAGGAGAGGGAATTCTGACAAATGGACAAGTTTCATTTGATAATGTCAGATATGTTAAACAGCTGGAAAACAACCTCCTGTCAGTCTCTCAGATTTGTGACAAAGAGTACAAGGTCTTATTTGATGAGTCAAAATGTTACATTCTCAAGCAAGGTGTTAAGATCCCTGAAGATTGGATTTTGATGTCTGCTCCAAGAAAGCAAGATTTGTACGTTCTCAATATGGCCACAGCTTCAACTACATCCTCCACAGCTTCATGTTTTATGACAAAGGCAACTGAAAAAGATTCAATCCTTTGGCATAAGAGGATGGGTCATTTGAGTTTACGCAAAATGAATCATTTGGTTCATAATAGTCTGGTTGAGGGAGTTAGCTTGAAGAATTTTAAGCTGTCTGATATCTGTGTATCCTGCAAGAAAGGGAAGCAAGCCAAGCAGTCTCATAAGCTGAAAAAGTTTCATTCAATCAATGTTCCTCTTGAACTTCTCCACATGGATTTATTTGGTCCAGTGAATCGGAAGAGTATAGCTGGAGATCAATACTGTCTTGTCATCACTGATGAGTATTCCAGATACTCTTGGGTTTTCTTTTTAAAGGAGAAATCAGAAACGTTTGATTGCATTCAAGTTTTGGTTACCAAACTTGAATCACTTTATAAGCTCAAGATTCGTCAGTTTCGAACTGATAATGGAACGGAGTTGAAAAATCACAACATGGAAAATTTTTGTAATACAAGAGGCATTGTGCAACAATTTAGTGCTCCATATGTTCCTCAAATGAATGGTGTTGCTGAACGCAAAAATAGGACATTGATTGAGGCTGCTAGAACCATGCTTGCTGATTCTTCCCTGCCGGTTCAATTCTGGAATGAAACTGTAGCAAATGCTTGCTATACATTGAACCGGGTACTAATTGTGAAAAGACATGGGAAGACTTGTTTTGAACTGCTCCACAATAGAAAGCCAAATCTTAAGTATCTTGAACCGTTTGGTGCACCATGCACTATGCTTAAGAAACATGAACAGGGCAAGTTCAATGAGAAGGTGGAAGAAGGGTACTTTCTTGGGTATAGCACTCCAAATAAACGAGTTTACAACATTTCAACTCATAATGTGGAGGAGTGGTACCATGTTGATGTTCAGAAATATTCTATGCCCCCACCTGGAAAAGGGCCAGATTGGATGTTTGATTATCCCAGTCTTTTTGATTCATTCAATATGCCCCCCCATGTATTCAGATGAAGATGTTGCTGTTCAGATGTTGTATGATGCACAGAATGCACCTGATGAAACATTTCAACCTTCATCTGCATCCGTTCCTACTACACAGATAAATGATGACAGCTCAGACACAGATGACAATCCTCCAGCTGCTCCTGAACCCGTTGTTGATAATCTTGTACCAGGTCTTGAGGATTTGAATCTGAATAACTTAGATCCTGAGGTTGAGGTTCCAGCTCATCCTGTTGGAAGAATTAATCATATTCATCCTCAAGATAACATTATTGGGAGTCCTTTGGATGGAGTGAAGACTCGAAGTCAGATTTCTTCAGGTGGTCTTGCGGACATTCTTGATTTTGCAGATGTAAGCTTTTGTGCTCATTCCTGCTTTATCTCTCAAGTTGAACCGCGTACTGTCACTGAAGCCCTCAAGGAAGAATCATGGGTTGATGCTATGCAAGAGGAACTTTTGCAGTTCAAAAAGTTAGGGGTCTGGCAATTAGTTGATAGACCCAAAGGTGCAAAAGTCATTGGCACTAGATGGGTTCTTCGTTGCAAGAAAGATGATCACGGGATCATAGTGCGAAACAAGGCACGTCTGGTGGTTCAAGGATTCAGACAGATAGAAGGATTGGATTACAATGAGGTGTTTGCTCCAGTTGCTCGACTCGAAGCCATTCGTATCTTCTTGGCTTATGCATCCTTTAAAAAGTTCAAGGTCTATCAAATGGATGTCAAGAGTGCGTTCCTTCACGGTGTCATCAGTGAAACAGTGTATGTCAGTCAACCTCCCGGGTTTGAGGATCCATTGCATCGTGACCAAGTCTACAAGCTAGACAAAGCCTTGTATGGATTGCATCAAGCTCCGCGAGCGTGGTACGAGACACTTTCTACTCACCTTCTGAACAACGGGTTCAGAAGAGGTGTCATTGACTGCACATTATTCATCCGTGAGAAGGACAGTGATTTACTCTTGGTGCAAGTGTATGTGGACGACATAATCTTTGGTTCCACAAATGATAATCTGTGCAAGGAATTCGAGAAGGTTATGAAAGAAAAATTTGAAATGAGTTCGATGGGAGAGATGAATTTTTCTTGGGTTTGCAGGTGGATCAGTCTGAGGCAGGGATTTTTATTCATCAAACCAAATATGTGGGTGACATTCTGAGCCGGTTCAGTATGTCTGACGCAAAGCCTGCTGGTACCCCACTGGCGATTAATCACGGGATTACTCCAGATGAAAAGGGGGAGTTAATTGATGCCACTCTGTACCGAGGAATGATCGGATCTCTCATGTATCTTACTGCTTCTCGGCCAGATATCATGTTCGCTACTTGCTTGTGTGCACGCTATCAATCAAAGCCAAGAGTATCTCACCTCATTGCTGTCAAAAGGATTATGCGTTATCTGAAGGGTACACCGGAACTTGGCTTATGGTACCCTAATGATGATAACTTTGAGCTTACTGCATATAGTGATTCAGATTATGGCGGATGCAAGAGAGATTTCAAGTCAACATCTGCAGGATGTCAGTTCTTTGGAAACCGATTGGTCACCTGGCAGTGCAAGAAGCAGACGTCGGTGTCTACTTCAACCTGTGAAGCTGAATATATTGCTGCTGCTAGTTGTTGTTCACAAATCATCTGGATTCAACAACAACTCAGGGACTATGGGTTACATTTTTCTAACACTCCTATTTATGTTGATAATACTGCTGCCATTGCTGTCACTAAAAATCCTGTTCAGCACTCCAAAACCAAACACATCGACATAAAATATCACTTCATACGTGATTGTTTTGAAAAGAAATTAATCGATGTAGTGAAAATTCAAACCGATCACCAAAAAGCCGATCTTTTTACAAAAGCATTTGATAAACCCAGATTTTTATATCTGTTATCGGTTAATGGTGTTTTCCAAAAGGATGAAGTTCAATCCTCATCTGAGTCTAACAAATGATCATCATTTTTCTTTGCTAGTTTTTACTTTGTTTATTTTAGTCCAGTTCTTAAATTTTATCCTGTATAGTTTATTTTCTTCATCAAAAACTCAAAAAGATTTTCTGTTGTTAGGTTTTTAGGGGGAGATATTCTGTTATTGAAAAACCAAAAACAATAGAAAATTTGAAAAACCAAAAACAATAGAAAAATTAAAAATTGAGATGGTCTTGTTTTATAAAATAATACATTAATCTATTATGTCACAGAAACAGAAGTGAATGTATGAACTAAAATCACAAGAGAATTATGATGGGATGTACTGATAGGCTGACTATACAGAATGAATAAACAACTTGTGATAACTTAGAAAGTTTGATCTGTGGGACTCATGTTATAAAACCACTTGAGTGAGAAACAGTTTTTGACTCAAATCAAGCATACACCTGTCATCATGGAATCAAATGAGGTTTCATTCAAAGAAAAATAAAGGCAAGCTGGTATTAAGCTTGATGAAAATCAAAAACAAGCTGGTATTAAGCTTGATAAAAATCAAAAACAAGCTGGTATTAAGCTTGAAGAAAACCTAATGCAAGCTGGTATTAAGCTTGAGAAATACTTAAACAAATTAAGTTCGATTCCATACATGTGCCATATTGCTGGGACGGACCTAGCTGAAGCCATCCATTTGGATAGAACAAGAAAAATACAAAAAGATAATAAATGTTTGAATCTTATTGAATTCATGATGACTGGTTTTAAGATATGCAGAAATGAGTTTTGAACTGACTTTGATCTTTAATGGTGAAATGAAATGGGGAACTCAATCAGAAAATATGAGTGATCATAAAGTTTGTTTAGTAGTTGTGTATTGTTTGGCTTAATTTTGGACAAACATATCAGTAATCGTATCATAATGGAATTGTGTTTAAAGTTAAACATTCATTGAAGATAATGTGATGTGATTAGAGATATGTGTTAGTTTATTAATGGACTTCTCACAAAAACATGTGATTATTTGTTTTTAATTATTGTTTGTACAGTTGTAATGGTTGTTTAAAAAAAAAAAATTCAAAAAGATTTTCTATTCTCAATCTTGTTTTAGATGATCATTTGTAGATTTGGATGTCTGTCATATCTGAATCCAGAACCAACCAGACATATCTTCATAATTTGTTAAAAGTTTGTTGCTCAAAATGTCAAATGTTGAAAAAGTTGAGTTTTGGAGGTTTTGATCTCTCATTCGTCCGAATGAGAGGTAAAGTTCATACATTCGGCCGAATGAACTCATTCTGCGTATGAGTCATTCGACCGAATCAATCATACAAAGTGTTCATCATTCGGCGAATGAAGGGTGTCGAATGTCTCATTCAACATTCTCATTTGGCGAATGAGTATCGTCGAATGTTTCAATCGCAACACTCATTCGGCGAATGAGACTAATTTACATCAGACCTTTCGCCTAGCTCATTCGGCGAATGAGCTTGACTATATAATAGTCCTTAGGCCGAATGAAGGTCATTCGACCATTTTCTCTTTCGCTACATCAGAGTGCACCTCATTCGGCGATTCACACCTATATTCAGTTCTCTCGATTTTCTGTTGCTTTTTATTAACCCTGCTTCTGACAACCAAGTTCTATTTCATCTCAGGTACTTGGAGATCGATTATCAAGCATTTTCAACTGTGAAATCATCAAAAACAGTTGTGATTTTAGGATTTTAGGGTTTTGTTGTTCGCCGTTTAAATAGACTATTAAAATGGACTTGAAACTATCTAAGTCCAGTTTTAAATGTCTTAGTCGGTTGATTCTGAGTGTGTATATACAAATTTTGTGGGCTGATTCGTGATTTTTGGAAAGAGGGATTTTGAATTCAAAATGAGCGCCGAATGTCGTCATTCGGCGAATGACTCATTCGGTGAATGACTCTTTCGGCGAATGAAGCTCATTCGGCGAATGGCTCATTCGACGAATGACTAGCCTTGCCTATATCTCATTCGGCGAATGATGTCTATTCGACGAATGAACCTCATTCGACGAATGAATCATTCGATCATAGGTCTCATTCGGCGAATGAATGACATTCGACCCAACTGTTAAACTCTAAATCTGATTTTCTAATTCCAGTTTCCTGTTGTACTGACTTGTACTAACATGTTTGTTTCCTTTTTTGTTCAGTATGGCAGGTTACAAATCAGTCCCTAAGCACAACATATGTGCTCATCTGGAGTTGAACACACCGAACGCCAAGCACTACTCAGAGATTATTACATTTCAGCGGCGTTCGAGGATCTTTACTGCTATATCGACTGTTCATGTGCCTTACCATTCTCATCAGCAGGATTTCTGGTCATCAGCTGACATAGACTGTGAGGCCGAGCCGACAGTTATCAGGGGAAAGGTGCAAGGGCACGATGTTGTTGTCTCTGCTGAACACATCAGGAGATTGTGTGGGTTTCATGACTCTCCAGATCAGCCATCTCTGCTTGATCGCTTCTTAGTTCGTGGATGCTTTCTCAGATGCAAGTATGAAGGTGACATTGGTGCGGGCATTCTCAACAAAGCATTCATGTCTCCACAATTCAAGTATCTCGCTCATGTCTTAGTTCACTGTCTCGGATCAAGGCGAGGAGGATTCGATGACATGCGAGAGACTATCCAATGTGCCTTTGCTGCTTTAGTACTGAACAAGCCGTTCAACTTCTCAGAGATGATCTTTATTCATATGAAGGAGAACGTGGTCTTAAAGGGGAACAAGAAGTTTCTCATGTACCCTCGGTTTTTGCAGCAGATTATCGATGCTCAAGTTCCAGATCTTCCCAAGATCAATGCTGATGTTATACGTTTAGAGCACATGAATGACACCACTCTTAACAGAGTCTTGTCATACAGAGGGAAGGAGAGGAAGCCAACCACCAGATCATTATTCGGTCATCTCTCTCGACCTGATTATCGAGCTCCTGCTGGTCGCAGATGGAGGCATGATGACTCCGATTCAGATGTGGAAGACATAGTTGTACCAACTGGTGGAGATGACAGTGATGGAGGTGATGGTGGTGATGGGGCAGGTCCTAGTGGTGCAGGAGGGGGTGACAGCACAGTGATTGTGAGCACTACTGCGGTGAGTTCTGATGTGATTGATGTGAGTTCAGGATGCATAACCACTGCTGCTGCTGTGAGCATGGTTGATGTGAGTGGAGCTGTTACTGGTGGTGATGCTGTTTTGTCTACAGCTCAGGAAGATGACATAGATATTGATTCATTGATGGATTTAGACTTCCTGGCCACTACTACCACTACTGTTACTACTTCTGTTGATGCTTCTGTTCCTCATATTTCTGAAGGTAGTGCTGAGTCAGAGGACTCTGGTGATGAGGGTGTTGTTGGAGATGGTGATGAGGGTGTTGTTGGAGATGGTGATGAAGAGAGCACCGACTCTGATGATGTTATGAAGGAAGGCTTTGAGAAGGTGATGGAAAGTGGCAAGATGGTTGTCAGGAAGAGGAAAGTGGAGATGGTGATGAAGAGAGCACCTCGGTCTTCTATTCCTGCTTCGGTGGCTGTGACTGTTGCTGCCTCTCAGCCTACATCCTCTAGGGTTGGAAGGGGAAAGAGATCAAGGTTTTCATTCCAAAGGAGGTCAGAACTGACTTCAGCTGCTACAACTACTGTTACTTCAGTAGCAGCTGTGTCAGTTTCTTCACTGACGCGGTCAAGGGCTGTTCTTACACAGACCACTATTGCCCCTCTGACCACTCCTGTCACTCATGAGCCAGTATATGTTGCTGCTTCTTCTGGCCCGTCTGCATCAAGAGCTGATATGTACATACCTACTGTTTCAGTTGTGGATCAGCTTAGCACACTGAACAGTATGGTTCTCAGGTTGATGGAGAAGAACATGGAGCAAGAGTCTAAGATTGCTCAGCTCACCCAAAGGATAAACGATCAGGATGCCCTGTTGCTGCAGGCAGCTGATCAACGAGCTGATCTTAGAGCTCGTTCTGCTCAGCAAAAGGAGCAACTACTCAAGTACATAGATGAACATAACCAGTTGGCTCTGACAGCCTCTGGTTTCAGCGAGAGGATTCTCCTGTTGGAAGCTGAAAATGTTCGCCTTGCTGAACTTGTCGAGGGTTCCAAGGAGGGCACTCCCAGGATAGAAGGTGCTGAAAACCGTTCCGATGAATCAGACAAGGAGATAGACGAAGACGAAGAAGAAGAGTCTGATGAGGAACAGGTTGACTATGAAGACTCAGACAAAGACGATGAGTCTGATGATGATGATGATCATGATGATGAGGCCAAGTACGGATCTGGGAGTGGGTCTTCTGGTTCATCGAGTGCTGATGATGATGACGATGATGACCAGGCCCCTCCCTCATTAGAGATTCGATCCAAGAGAGCCAATGATAAGAAGAAAACCTCTTCTCAACCTCCTCCTGCACAGACAGATGAACCCACAGCGGCCGAGGAAGTAGAAGCTGTGCCCTTGAGACGTCAGCTAGATGAGACGTTGACTATGATCTTGGACGCTTAGGGCATTATACAGCACTCGGTCAGCTATGACAAAGAGAAAGGGAAAATTATTCACTGCCTATCCAGAGTGCAGATTGCTGAGCTGTTCAGGCTTAATCCGGACGAGGTGATCACTGATGATACCTCCGTTCCTATCGTTGATGAACCGGAGCCTGAAGTCTTTGATGACATTGACGAAGTTATCTTAGAAGACATCACAGAAGAAGAGTACCCAAAGTATACATCTGCTGAGGCTGAGCTGCCGATATTTACTGATCAGTTTGATCAAGAGACTGAAGATCTACTGGTCCGATACTTAGAGGAACAAGTCGAAGCCAGCAAAGCCGAAGCAGATGACCAAAAGAGAAGAAAAAAGGAATGGCAGACCTATTGGGAGGTCTTAAAGAAGCAAAGCACCGAGAACATGCCAGCAACGCACAAGAAAGTTTACAGAACCAAAGGCTACAAAGCTAGAGGTCAAATCCTGAGCTGGGCATACTTCCATGATCTCGGGTGCTATGCTGTGAAGAGAGAAAGGGGGATCGATTACTTCAAGCACCCTCATGACTTCAAGACGCTGCCGGGCTTTGAAGTAAATCAACTAGCACGTCTGAAGTTACTGTACAGTGAGGATTCTGGCATGTCTGCCTGGTTCTCTAGGCAGATACAGTACGAGTACAGGAAAAGGTGGGTAAACTTCCAGCCCCAACAGCCGGAACGTTATTATTTGCCAGAAATTGATGGAGATACCCGCAAGCATAAAGTCATCCTGAAGTGGCTTCCTCCTATAGTCATGAAGAAGATTCCATTACGGAAGATGCGACATGACTTTATGGAGGGCTTCCGATGGTGGTACTATGATGGAAGAACTGGTGAGGCTGTGATAGTTCTGTGCAAAGACAAACAGTGGGAGACTGTTAGGATTTTTGATCCTATGTGGTTGACTAACTTGTCCCACAAAGATGTTATAGCACTGTATCGTCACCAGATTTTCTTCGACGTACAGGATACGGAACAAGCACTTCAGTTTATGAGAGTGATCCGAATCTGCATATGCTTAAAGGTTCACGCTGGAGCTGATTGGAAAGCGATCTCGGCTAAGTATTTGAAGAAAGACACTTCCAAGAGTTGAACTAGGTCCAAGGGGGAGTTTGTTGATACATGTAATGTCCCTAGTTCAGTTTTGTAAACTCTAATCATGTAATGTTGAAATTATTAATGGAAGATGTCTTTTTACATTGTTCTTAATGTTTAATAATTGGTTATATGTTTATGTTATTGGTTGATGTGATTGATTATGTTATTGAGTATGAGTCTGGTTCATTCGGCCGAATGACTCTAACGTATGAAGTCATTCGGCGAATGAAACCAGAGTATGGCTCATTTCAGCGAATGAGTCATTCGCCGAATGACTCATTCGACTGAATTATCATTCGACAGATGCCATTCGCCGAATGAGTTGCTTCGGCCTCTCATTCGGCCGAATGTCGACTGCCTATATATACAAGTTCAAATCATTTCAACCCTAACTTTCTAAGAGCCCTCCTTCTTCCCAGAGATACCAGAGTCAAACCCTAGGAGATTAGAGCGGCCTTTGATCGTCCAACTTCGATTCTCAACCCGTGGTGTTCGATTGTTGATTCCAAGTGGTTCCTACAACTTCGGATCACCACGGTTCCTGTTGATTTCGATTGGAAAACCCTGGAATAGGATTCCGCACTATTCCAGAGGCTGTCGGGTAGATTTACATAGGAATCGGATTGTTTCCGAGCTCCAAATCGGTCCAACAGGTTCCATATAGGTAGTGTCTCCAAATTTTTAAAGCAAAGATGACAACACCCAATTCAAGGTCATGCGTCGTATAGTTCTTTTCATGAATTTTGAGTTGTCGTGACGCATAAGATATAACCTTACCCTTTTGCATAAGGACACAGCCAAGACCTTGATTTGAAGCATCACAATAGACCACAAAATCGTCGTGACCATCAGGAAGAGTCAATATAGGAGCATTGCATAACATATGTTTTATATTTTGAAACGCTTCTTCTTGCTTAGGACTCCATTCATATGATTTACCTTTTTGAGTCAAGGTAATGAGGGGTAAAGCAATTTTGGAGAAATTAGATATGAAACGCCTATAGTAGCCCGCTAAGCCAAGAAAAGAACGAATTTCGGTAGGGTTAGTTGGGGTTTTCCAACTCTTAACAGCCTCAATTTTTGCAGGATCTACATGAACACCCTTTTGTCGTCGACAATGTGACCCAAGAATTGAACTTCCTTAAGCCAAAATTCACATTTGGAGAATTTGGCGTATAGTTGTTCTTTTCTTAAAAGATCCAAAATCAGACGCAAATGTTGTTCATGGTCAGATTTAGTCTTAGAGTAGATTAAGATGTCATCGATGAAAACAATTACGAATTTGTCCAAATAGGGCTTGCAAACACGGTTCATAAGATCCATGAAAACCGCAGGTGCATTAGTTAACCCAAATGGCATAACCATGAATTCGTAATGACCATATCTTGTGTGGAAAGCTGTCTTTAGAATAACATCATCATGAACGCGAAGTTGATGATATCCCGATCGAAGATCGATTTTAGAGAACCAATTAGCACCTTGAAGTTGGTCGAAGAGATCATCAATTCTTGGTAATGGGTATCGATTCTTAATGGTAAGCTTGTTTAGTTCACGGTAGTCAATGCACATCCGAAACGTTCCATCTTTGTTCTTTACAAACAATACACGTGCTCCCCAAGGCGACGAACTAGGATGAATGAAACCTTTTTCAGAAAGCTCTTGAAGTTGACTAGCCAGCTCTTGAAGTTCCGACGGTGCATGACGAGAAGGAGACTTAGCCACAGGAGTTGCGTCAGGTACAAGTTCAATACGAAATTCAACTTGTCGAACTGGAGGAAGACCAGGTAAGTCTTCTGGAAAAACTTCAGGAAAATATTTGATAATAGGAATATCCTCGATTTTATTTTCCTTGTCCTTCTTGTTCACAATATGAGACAAGAAAGCCACGTAATTCTTACGGAAGTACTTTTGTGCGGTTGTACAGGACATAAGCTTAATCCCACATGTTGGTTTTTCTCCAAACACGTTCAAGGTATCGCCAGATGAAAGAGGAATACGAACGTACTTTTCAGCACATACGATTTCAGCACGGTTAGTAGTTAACCAATCCATGCCTAATATGATGTCAAAACTTCCAAGTGGCATAGGTATAAGATCAATCGAGAATCTATGGTCATTTAAGTTTAAGGGAACGTCAAGAATGATGGAATCAATAGTAATAGGGTTTCCATTTGATACTTCTACTGTGAATGTGTTTTCTAGTCTAGTGTGGTTCTTTGTAAGTAAATGCTCAAATTCAAGAGATACAAAGCTTTTATCAGCACATGTATCAAATAGAATAGAAGCATATTGGTTATCAACTAAGAACGTACCGTTCACCACGTCATTGTTGTTTTGAGCTTCATTAGCATTGATGTTGAAAGCACGGTCGCGATTCACAGGAACTATCGGGTTTTGAGTAGCAAGCCTTGGGCATTGGTTGCGAAAATGCCCCTGGTCACCACAGTTATAACATGCCCGACCTTGGATTGCAAGTGGTGGTGCTTGGTTGTTTTGACCCATGGCTTGGTTGGCTTGGTTAAGTTGGTTATGTTGGTTGTTGAACTGAGGCCTGGTGGTTCTGCAAGTGGTTACCAAGTGTCCATATCGTCCACAGTTGGTACAGATGCGACACGGCACGTTGGCTGGATGATGGAGTCTACATGTGTTGCAAAGAGGCTGATTACCCACATATTGTTTCTTGGGAGGGTTGGTAACCTGAGCAGGCATTTGATTTACTGGTGTAGCTGGGGTTACTACAGCATAGTTTTTGGCTTTATGCTTCTTGCTCTTGGATAAGGATTTAGTTGGGTTGGTTTTGGATGATTCACCTATAGTAGGTTTAGAGAAAGTTTTCTTGCTTCCTTTTCTTGGTTAGGGTACCATCCTTGACATGATTATCGGTTAATGTTGCAGCAAGTCTGATAGCATCCTCAAGAGTTGTAGGATTTCTGCCCAGCACAGTATCTTGAATTGTCATTGGTAATCCACCAACGTACTTCTCGATGGCCCTTGATAAAGGGGTGACCATATGAGGTACAAGCATACTAACCTCAAGAAATCGGTTCGTGTATGCAAGATTTTCACCACTATCTTGGGTAAGATCCCAAAACTCTGCCTCGAGCTTCTTCATTTCGTTTCTTGGGAAAAATTCTTCGGTCATAAGTTGTTTGACATCGGCCCAAGGTAGTGCCATAGCAACATCCACACCACGGTTACGTTTTTCACCGTTCCACCAAGTTAGTGCCCTCTTTTGAAAAACACTTGTACCATATTGTACCCGAAGATTCTCAGGGCAACCACTATTGAGGAAGGTGTTCTCGATACTTTCGGACCACTGTAAAAGACCAGTGGCTCCTTCTGTACCATTGAATGTAGTGGGGTTGCAAGAGTTGAAGTGTTTAAAGGTGCAAGTGTGATTGCTACCATTTCCGCCATTACCATTTTCATCATGCCCGTTATGGGCTGCAACGTTGAGTTGAGTTACAAGATTCGGTAAAGCAGCAGCCATTTGTTGGGCTATGAGTTGGGCAAGTCTTTGACCTCTCGGACGACGAGGAATCTGGAGACGGGGAGGCATTCTATAGAATATAAAAACATGGAAAGGATGAATATGAAATATTCATAAGAGTATTTCATAATATAAGAGATAATTTTAAAACATATAAGGTGTAACCAACAGATGATCACATGGACTAATCAAAGTTGCTTCAAGTTTTTCGAACAATTGTAAGAGACATGCTCTAGCCTATAAGTGACTACTCACCCCAAGAGTTCCCAGGAAAGTGTAACAGGTCCAACGGTTGATTAGGATTTATACGAAACACTTTCCTAGACAGAACCCCCGAGATACGGGTAATCACCCTTCTAGATTGCACGTGTCTATAATTATTATTTAAAACTCGAAGACTTTGACGAGATTTTTATACAGATTAGACATATAGTCTAAAAACATTTGATTTTTGAGGGTTTGAGGATTCCCTAAGAGTAGTTAAGGATGGGGATGAAAAATAGGGATGCAGATAGAAATAAGGTGTAGATATGTCGCACGTAAGATCCTAAGCGAACTTAGGTTATAGTCTAGGTCATGTCTAATAACCTAAATCCCTATAACCATGGCTTTGATACCAATCTGTCACACCCCAACCAACGGCGGAATAACGTCGGGGCGTGACGACAACTGTTCAAAAGCTCATGATCGACTATTAAAGTTGAATATTTATTACATTCCAAATTAAGTGACATACAAGTAGTTCAAAAACATAACATAACATAACATAAACAAGTTCATAGTTCAAAGTTTATTCTAAGTCCAAAAGCCTACATGATCCTCATAGCTTCACTAGTTTGTACCTGAGACATGTTTAAATTCAAAGCTCAACTATAAATAGTTGGTGAGAAAAATAGGTTTTGACACCAAAAGTTAACAGTTCAAAAAGATAAGCTTTGCAATTCATATGTAACATAGTGATATAAGGCTATATGTGGAAACATACACATGTAACTATTGCAGATCAACCCTTAGTTAACCTAGTTAGGCATAGTACTCCATACTACCCTCAAAATAGTTAAGTATTGTGTGATCACCGGCTGGGTGGAGTGGTCAATTCAATAGATCTATCATGACAACAGTATGGCTTTCACAAGTTAATGATCAATGCACAAGTTAAGTATAGTTAAGATGGTAGTTTGGGACATATAGCTCAAATCCACATAGATACAAGTTTGAATTGCTAGAAAATAGTTCAAAGTTAAACATGTTCCAGCCTCGATGATTTTATAAGCAAAAACAAAAGAAAAGGGGACTATGTAACTCACCTTGCAAACTGAGTTGGAAACAGAAATCGGGATGTTGTCCAAACTGGTACCGTATTAGGCACCTACAACATTATAGATTTCTTTTGAGTTTTTGTACTTAACGTGGTTCGTGTTGTCGTACATTGTTGTCTTGCTTTTTGTATATTTGGTTAATTTAAGTTTCGAAATTTCTTAAAATAATTATGCTTTGAACTTATATTTACGTATTTGTTACAATACTTTGAAAATACTAAGTGTCGGGTTTTTAGAAAATTTTGACATTATAACGACGTATTTTTGGAATATTACCATTTTGTTTAATACGTCAATACTTACTAATTATTTCAATATATATAAACATATTTACATATATCACATCTTTCAAGTGTGTGTATGTAATTTATACACTTTTATACATGTGATAATAATTAATATATATGTAGAAATGTTAAAGTTTATAAAACTGTTTTTAGACAGATTTTGTCCGGCTTGTTCGGATGGACTTTAAAAATAGCACTCGCTGCAATAAAATTATGAAATTTTACAGTCTAATATTTTAAGGTGTTTTGAAAAACTTTCATTTAGAAAACTTTTCGTGATTTTGCTTGTAAATGGGTCAAAACAGTCACACAATTATAAGTTCTTAAAGTTTCTGTTTTGACAGATTTAGTCCAGTGAGCTCAGATTCATTTTTGACATAGTAAACCTTTGAGTTAGATTATGAAACTCTCCATTCTACCATTTTAATATATTATGAACAACTTTTATTTAGAAAAGTTTTCATGATTCCGATCTTAAGCAAGTCAAAAAAAACAGCACAAGTCAGGGGTACAAATCCGCGCACTGATTTTGTGAAGGCCGTTTGAAGTATCATTTGGTTGTGTTAGGAGCTGAATAAGTAGTGCATGGAAAGCTAACTCAATGAACTTAGTCTTGGAATATGAGTTTGTTCATTTTGGAGCTGTTATTTCCATTTTATGACTTGTTGAAGTTGTGTAAAGTTTCTGCCAGAATTTCAGAAATGTTTGTTTTCTTATATTTAAAATAAATAGTTTGATCATCCATTTGTATATGTAAATTCTTACATGCAAGCACTCATCATTTACCCTAAGATAATTATACATACATATACATATACATATACATATACATATACATATACATATATATATGTATATGTATATGTGTATGCTTGCATGCATCCACCATCATACACAAACACACACATTTCTAAATCACTTTGATCTTTTAAAACCCATGTTATGATTTCATTTCTTTAAAGTTTGATGATCAACACTTCCATTTTTATGATTTTGAGTACACAAAATAATAAGAATGTTATACCTTAGTGAAATGAAGCTAGATGAAACAAAGTGTATGTTATTGAACAAAAACTTCAAAAACGCATCAAAACCTTCAATAATTTGATGAATGATGAAGAAAGAAAAGCTTTGAAATTGAGATTGTGGTGTGGTGGTTCACGTACAAGAGGGAGGGAGGGAGAAAAGTTTGAGTGTTGTAATGGTTAAAAGGATTTGTGTGGATATATAGGATTTTTTTCAAGATCTTTCAAATGATGGGCTTTTGCATGTTTGACAAGTGTCCATACTCTTGTCATAACAAGAGATATGGTGGGATTCTAATGACATAACTGGTATAATCTGAGTGTTACGGTGTTCAAATCTTGTCCGGATAATTATTTTATTACCGATTTTTAGCCGAAAAATTATTAAATATTTAAACCTATTAAAATAATCAACTTTTAATTAATAATAGTTATTTTAGATAATATTTGGTTCATTGTGTTAGTTTTAACCGGGTAAAACACAGATATAATCTGTTGTCTGTAAATTTACCGGTTAACGTTTTAATTTACGGGTTTACATCGTTAACTCAAATTCTTCAGTTATGAATTATTATTTTAAGCTAAATTAATCGTGTTGGCTAAATTAAGTAACCAAGTCGTCATAAATGTTTGCTTCAGCTAGTTTATTGCAAATTAGAGTTTATAAAATGCAAAATAATTCATTTTAAAAGAAATACATTTTTACTAGATTTAAAATAAATTTTAAATTATTAAGTGTATGACAGATAATCGTAGCCAACTTTAAATATATTAACTGTGTTAAGTTAAGTCAAACCTTAAAGTTGACGGATGTCACAGTCTCCCCTATTTAGAAGAATTTCGTCCCGAAATTCAACTTATGTTATGGTCGACTCGTGTATATGTGAAGTGTTGTGGATATTTAAGCTTCATTTGATCCTCTCGTTCCCAGGTAAATTCAGGTCCACGCTTAGATTCCCATCGAACCTTGACTATTGGTATTCGGATGTGTTTGAGCTTTTTCTCTCCACGGTCCATGATCTCCACGGGTTTCTCCACAAAGTGTATCGACTCATCAATGTACACGCCATCAAGAGGAATATGGAGGTTCTCATTGGCTAAGCATTTCTTGAGGTTGGACACGTGAAATGTAGGATGAATGTTGCTAAGCTCTTGAGGTAGCTCGAGCTTGTAAGCCACCTTTCCAATTCTTTCAAGAATTTTGAACGGTCCTACATAACGAGGTGCTAGCTTTCCTTTCTTCCCAAATCGGACTACTCCTTTCCAAGGGGACACCTTAAGGAGTACAAGATCGCCGACATTGAATTGCAAGGGTTTTCGTCGTTTATCATCATAGCTCTTTTGACGACTTCTAGCAGCGAGTAGATTTTTGCGAATTTGCATGATTTTGTCAGTAGTTTCTTGTATCAACTCAGGACCGCTGATTTGAACTTCACCAATCTCGCTCCAACAAACGGGTGAGCGACACTTACGACCATAAAGTGCTTCGAAAGGTTCCATATCGATGCTCAAATGATAACTGTTGTTATACGAGAAGTCGACCAAACGTAAGTGAGTATCCCAATTGCCACCGAAATCGATGACACAAGACCTCAACATATCCTCAAGGGTCTGAATTATTCGTTCTGATTGACCATCATTTTGAGGATGATAAGCTGTGCTAAGGTCTAGTCGAGTACCTAGATTTGATTGAAGTGATTGCCAAAAGCATGAGATGAATCGACCATCACGATCTGAGATAATGCTCAAAGGTACGCCATGGCGGCTTACTATTTCATTGATGTAGGTTCGAGCCAATTTCTCAATTCGATCATCCTCACGAATAGGTAAGAAATGTGCCGATTTAGTAAGACGATCGATGATCACCCATATACTATCATGACCCTTAGAAGTGCTAGGGAGTTTGGTAATGAAATACATAGCTATGTTTTCCCACTTCCACAAAGGAATTTCTGGTTGTTCAAGTAGACCAGAAGGTCGTTGATGCTTGGCTTTCACTTTTGAGCAAGTGAGACATTTTGCCACAAAGAGAGCAATGTCCTTTTTCATACCTGGCCACCAATAGTGCTAGAGAAGATCCTTATACATCTTATCTACTCCAGGATGAATAGAGTAGTGAGACTTGTGTGCCTCATCCATGATGAAGGTACGCAAATTATCACGATTTGGAACCCAAATGCGATTCAAGAAACAAAGCAGCCAATTTGATTTAGTTTCCAAATGTCGTTCAGCTCCTCATGACATTTCGTCATACATGTTACCCTCGGTGGCTGAGACATTTTGTGCTTCGAGTATACGATCCTGGATATCGTTTTGGGCTCGGATGCTTTGTAGTCAAATAGAATTGGCGTGACCTTTACGACTAAGAGCGTCGGCTACAACATTTGCCTTACCAGGATGGTAGCGAATCTCGCAGTCATAGTCGTTAAGTAGTTCAACCCATCGTCGTTGTCTCATGTTAAGTTCCTTTTGATTGAATATGTGTTGAAGGCTTTTGTGGTCGGTGAAAATGACACATTTGGTTCCATAAAGGTAGTGTCTCCAAATTTTTAAAGCAAAGATGACAGCACCCAATTCAAGGTCATGCGTCGTATAGTTCTTTTCATGAATTTTGAGTTGTCGTGACGCATAAGATATAACCTTACCCCTTTGCATAAGGACACAGCCAAGACCCTGATTTGAAGCATCACAATAGACCATAAAATCGTCGTGACCATCAGGAAGAGTCAATATAGGAGCATTGCATAACATATGCTTTATATTTTGAAACGCTTCTTCTTGCTTAGGACTCCATTCATATGATATACCTTTTTGAATCAAGGTAGTGAGGGGTAAAGCAATTTTGGAGAAATTAGATATGAAACGCCTATAGTAGCCCGCTAAGCCAAGAAAAGAACGAATTTTGATAGGGGTTGTTGGGGTTTCCAATTCTTAACAGCGTCAACTTTTGCAGGATCTATATGAACACCCTTGTCGTCGACAATGTGACCCACGAATTGAACTTCCTTAAGCCAAAATTCACATTTGGAGAATTTGGCGTATAGTTGTTCTTTTCTTAAAAGATCCAAAATCAGACGCAAATGTTGTTCATGGTCAGATTTAGTCTTAGAGTAGATTAAGATGTCATCGATGAAAACAATTACAAATTTGTCCAAATAGGGCTTGCAAACACGGTTCATAAGATCCATGAAAACCGCACGTGCATTAGTTAACCCAAATGGCATAACCATGAATTCGTAATGATCATATCTAATGTGGAAATCTGTCTTTGGAATATCATCATCATGAACGCGAAGTTGATGATATCCCAATCGAAGATCGATTTTAGAGAACCAATTAGCACCTTGAAGTTGGTCGAAGAGATCATCAATTCTTGGTAATGGGTATCGATTCTTAATGGTAAGCTTGTTTAGTTCACGGTAGTCAATGCACATCCGAAACGTTCCATCTTTCTTCTTTACAAACAATACAGGTGCTCCCCAAGGCGACGAACTAGGATGAATGAAACCTTTTTCAGAAAGCTCTTGAAGTTGACTAGCCAGCTCTTGAAGTTCTGACGGTGCAAGATGATAAGGAGACTTAGCCACAGGAGTTGCGCCAGGTACAAGTTCAATACGAAATTCAACTTGTCGAACTGGAGGAAGACCAGGTAAGTCTTCTGGAAAAACTTCAGGAAAATCTTTGATAATAGGAATATCCTTGATTTTCTTTTCCTTGTCATTCTTGTTCACAATATGAGACAAGAAAGCCACGTAATTCTTACGAAAGTACTTTTGTGCGGTTTTACAGGACATAAGCTTAAGCCCACATGTTGCTTTTTCTCCAAACACGTTCAAGGTATCGCCAAATGAAAGAGGAATATGAATGTACTTTTCATCACATACGATTTCAGCATGGTTAGTAGTTAACCAATCCATGCCTACTATGATGTCAAAACTTCCATGTGGCATAAGTATAAGATCAATAGAGAATGTATAGTCATTTAAGTTTAAGGGAACGTCAAGAATGATGGAATCAATAGTAATAGGGTTTCCATTTGCTACTTCTACTGTTAATGTGTTTTCTAGTCTAGTGCGGTTCTTTGCAAGTAAATGCTCAAATTCAAGAGATACAAAGCTTTTATCACAACCCGTATCAAATAGAATAGAAGCATATTGGTTATCAACTAAGAACGTACCGTTCACCACGTCATTTTTGTTTTGAGCTTCATTAGCATTGATGTTGAAAACACGGCCGCGATTCACATGAACTATCGGGTTTTGAGTAGCAAGCCTTGGGCATTGGTTGCGAAAATGCCCCTGGTCACCACAGTTATAACATGCCCGACCTTGGATTGCAAGTGGTGGTGCTTGGTTGTTTTGACCCATGGCTTGGTTGGCTTGGTTAAGCTGGTTATGTTGGTTGTTGAACTGAGGCCTGGTGGTTCTGCAAGTGGTTACCAAGGGTCCATATCGTCCACAGTTGGTACAGATGCGACACGGCACGTTGGTTGGATGATGGAGTCTACATGTGTTGCAAAGAGGCTGATTACCCACATATTGTTTCTTGGGAGGGTTGGTAACCTGAGCAGGCATTTGATTTACTGGTGTAGCAGGGGTTACTACAGCATAGTTTTTGGCTTTATGCTTCTTGCTCTTGGATGAGGATTCAGTTGGGTTGGTTTTGGATGATTCACCTATAGTAGGTTTAGAGATAGTTTTCTTGCTTCTTTTTCTTGGTTAGGGTACCATCCTTGACATGATTATCGGTTAATGTTGCAGCAAGTCTAATAGCATCCTCAAGAGTTGTAGGATTTCTGCCCAGCACAATATCTTGAATTGTCATTGGTAATCCACCAATGTACTTCTCGATGGCCCTTGATAAAGGGGTGACCATATGAGGTACAAGCTTACTAAGCTCATGAAATCGGTTCGTGTATGCAAGATTTTCACCACTATCTTGGGTTAGATCCCAAAACTCTGCGTCGAGCTTCTTCATTTCGTTTCTTGGGCAAAATTCATCGGTCATATGTTGTTTGACATCGGCCCAAGGTAGTGCCATAGCAACATCCACACCATAGTTACGTTTTTCACCGTTCCACCAAGTTAGTGCCCTCTTTTGCAAAAAACTTGTACCATATTGTACCCGAAGATTCTCAGTGCAACCACTATTGAAGAAGGTGTTCTCGATACTTTCGGACCACTGTAAAAGACCAGTGGCTCCTTCTGTACCATTGAATGTAGTGGGGTTGCAAGAGTTGAAGTGCTTAAAGGTGTAAGTGTGATTGCTACCATTTCCGCCATTACCATTTACATCATGCCCGTTATGGGCTGCAGCGTTGAGTTGAGTTACAAGATTCGGTAAAGCAGCAGTCATTTGTTGAGCTATGAGTTGGGCAAGTTTTTGACCTCTCGGACGACGAGGAATCTGGAGACGGGGAGGCATTCTATAGAATATAAAAACATGGAAAGGATGAATATGAAATATCATAAGAGTATTTCATAATATAAGAGATAATTTTAAAACATATAGGGTGTAACCAACAGATGATCACATGGACTAATCAAATTTGCTTCAAGTTTTTCTAACAATTGTAAGAGACATGCTCTAGCCTATAAGTGACTACTCACCCCAAGAGTTCCCAGGAAAGTGTAACAGGTCCAACGGTTGATTAGGATTTATACGAAACACTTTCCTAGATAGAACCCCCAAGATACATGTAATCACCCTTCTAGATTGCACGTGTCTATAATTATTATTTAAAACTCGTAGACTTTGACGAGATTTTTATACAGATTAGACATATAGTCTAAAAACATTTGATTTTTGAGGGTTTGAGGATTCCCTAAGAGTAGTTAAGGATGGGGATGAAAAATAGGGATGCAGATAGAAATAAGGTGTAGATATGTCGCACGTAACATCCTAAGCTAACTTAGGTTATAGTCTAGGTCATGTCTAATAACCTAAATCCCTATAACCATGGCTTTGATACCAATCTGTCACACCCCAACCGACGGCGGAATAACGTCGGGGCGCGATGGCGACTGTTCAAAAGCTCATGATCGACTATTAAAGTTGAATATTTATTACATTCCAAATTAAGTGACATACAAGTAGTTCAAAAACATAACATAACATAAACAAGTTCATAGTTCAAAGTTTATTCTAAGTCCAAAAGCCTACATGATCCTCATAGCTTCACTAGTTTGTACCTGAGACATGTTTAGATTCAAAGGTCAACTATAAACAGTTGGTGAGAAAAATAGGTTTTGACACCAAAAGTTAACAGTTCAAAAAGATAATCTTTGCAATTCATATGTAACATAGTGATATAAGGCAATATGTGGAAGCGTACACATGTAACTATTGCAGATCAACCCTTAGTTAACCTAGTTAGGCATAGTACTCCATTATACCCTCAAAATAGTTAAGTATTGTGTGATCACCGGCTGGGTGGAGTGGTCAATTCAATAGATCTATCATCACAACAGTATGGCTTTCACAAGTTAATGATCAATGCACAAGTTAAGTATAGTTAAGATGGTAGTTTGGGACATATAGCTCAAATCCACATAGATACAAGTTTGAATTGCTAGAAAATAGTTCAAAGTTAAACATGTTCCATCCCCGATGATTTTATAAGCAAAAAAAAAAAAGACAAGGGGGCTATGTAACTCACCTTGCAAACTGAGTTGGAAACAGAAATCGGGATGTTGTCCAAGCTGGTACCGTATTAGGCACCTACAACATTATAGATTTCTTTTGAGTTTTTGTACTTAACGTGGTTCGTGTTGTCGTATATAGTTGTCGTGCTTTTTGTATATTTGGTTAATTTAAGTTTCGGAATTTCTTAAAATAATTATGCTTTGAACTTATATTTACGTATTTGTTATAATACTTTGAAAATACTAAGTGTCGGGTTTTTAGAAAATTTTGACGTTATAACGACGTACTTTTGGAATATTACCATTTTGTTTAATACGTCAATACTTACTAATTATTTCAATATATATAAACATATTTACATATATCACATCTTTCAAGTGTGTGTATGTCATTTATACACTTTTATACATGTGATAATAATTAATATATACGTAGAAATGTTAAAGTTTATAAAACTGTTTTTAGACAGATTTTGTCCGGCTTGTTCGGATGGACTTTAAAAATTGCAATCTTTGTACAACTTTCATTTAGAAAACTTTTTGTGATTTTGCTTGTAAATGGGTCAAAACAGTCACACAAGTATAAGTTCTTAAAGTTTCTGTTTTGACAGATTTAGTCCAGTGAGTTCAGATTCATTTTTGACATAGTAAACCTTTTAGTTAAATTATGAAACTCTCCAGTCTACCATTTTAATATATTATGAACAACTTTCATTTAGAAAAGTTTTCATGATTCCGATTTTAAGCAAGTCAAACAAAGCTGCACAAGTCAGGGGTACAAATCCGCGCACTGATCTTGTGAAGGCCATTTGGAGTATCATTTTGTTGAGTTAGGAGCTGAATAAGTAGTGCATGGAAAGCTAACTCAATGAACTTAGTCTTGGAATCTGTTTTGTTCATTTTGGAGCTGTCATTTCCATTTTATGACTTGTTGAATTTGTGTAAATTTTCTGCCAGAATTTCAGAAATGTTTGTTTTTTCATATACTTAAAATAAATAGTTTGATCATCCATTTGTATATGTAAATTCTTACATGCAAGCACTCATCATTTACCCTAAGATAATTATACATACATATACATATACATATATATATATATGTATATGTATATGTATATGCTTGCATGCATCCATCATCATACACACACACATTTCTAAATCACTTTGATCTTTTAAAACCCATGTTATGATTTCATTTCTTTAAAGTTTGATGATCAACACTTCCATTTTTATGATTTTGAGATCACAAAAGAATAAAAATGTTATACCTTAGTGAAATGAAGCTAGATGAAACATAGTGTATGTTCTTGCACAAAAACTTCAAAATCCCATCCAAACCTTCAATAATTTGATGAATTATGAAGAAAGAAAAGCTTTGAAATTGAGATGGTGGTGTGGTGGTTCACGTACAAGAGGGAGGGAGGGAGAAAAGTTTGAGTGTTGTAATGGTTAAAAGGATTTGTGTGGATATATAGGATTTTTTTCAAGATCTTTCAAATGATGGGCTTTTGCATGTTTGACAAGTGTCCATACTCTTGTCATAACAAGAGATATGGTGGGATTCTAATGGCATAACTGGTATAATCTGAGTGTTACGGTGTTCAAATCTTGTACCGGATAATTATTTTATTACCGATTTTTAGCCGAAAAATTATTAAATATTTAAACCTACTAAAATAATCGACTTTTAATTAATAATAGTTATTTTAGATGATGTTTGGTTCATTGTGTTAGTTTTAACCGGGTAAAACACAGATATAATCTGTTGTCTGTAAATTTACCGGTTAACGTTTTAATTTACGGTTTTACATCGTTAACTCAAATTCTTCACTTATGAATTATTATTTTAAGCTAAACTAATCGTGTTGGCTAAATTAATTAACCGAGTCGTCATAAATGTTCGCTTCAGCTGGTTTATTGCAAATTAGAGTTTATAAAATGCAAAATAATTCATTTTAAAAGAAAAACATTTTTGCTAGATTTAAAGTAAATTTTAAATTATTAAGTGTATGACAGATAATCGTAGCCAACTTTAAATATATTAACGGTGTTAAGTTAAGTCAAACCTTAAAGTTGACGGATGTCACGGTGAGTTCATGTAATTTTTATAAAAATGAGTTTGAATAACCCGAATGACAACCTTAACCTCACCATTAATCACCTATAACATCCGGTTCAGTATGCTTATATATAGGGCATATGTAGGGTCGAACTTACCGCCCGCCCATCCACCGTCCCACCATATACTAAACCACATAATATATTGTTCCTGGTGATAATTAAGCATTTCATTCCACTACTTTGATTCCATAACATATGATTCATAGCATTTGATTAACCTGAAAATGTTACCTTGATCCCCCGAAGTGACAACCTTAACCTCATCAACAACACCTATACTATCCAATCAAGTGTGCTTATATATAGGGCATATGTAGGGTCAAGCTTACCGCCCGCCCAGCCACTGTCCCACCACATACCGGACTGCTTAGCATATTGTTGTTAATGATAATTAAGCGTTTCACTCCATTCACCTTCAATTTAGATTCTGATTTCCACAAATAGATTACCTTTGATCTCTTGAGTACACCATGTAATCATGATTTCCCCAAAACATTTGTAGAAATATGATATTAAATGTTTAATTAAATAAATAAATAAGCATTTAAATACAACTAAGACATGATGATTGGGCCTTATTAGACTCAATCAATTAGACTTAGTTGTTGGTGGTTGTCCAAGTTGTACCCTCTCACACGTGACCCATATCAGGCATGACTCACAAGGAGTCTACCTGTGTGTGCCGGGATTTTAATGATGCCCATATCAGCTTGACCCACCGGTCTACTGTACATGCCAGGACTTTACGGATATCCTTTGATTCTTGATCTTCTTTGATTCTCTTGATTTTGTTTGATAGTTCACGTTATTGCCCATATAGCTTGACTACAAGGGTCTACTATTTATGCCGGGACTTTATGTGTGTTACACGTGGTCTTGATTTCTATACAACTGACATCCACATTGACTCAAGCGTTAATGATTTCATTAGATTTTAATGATTTCATTATTTCAGTGATTCATACACAACTATGATTTCCTTGATTTTCTTGAGTCTTTTGATCTTTAGAATTCCATGATTTCACAATGATTATAGATTTATGAGTAGGATCCTTTGATTTACTGATCACCTCACTGAATTAATTTCCATTGCATTTGATCTTTAACTTTAGTTCTTTTGATTTCACTTCGAGTTTGGATTCTTGAATTTGAGCTTTATGGACTAAGGGTTTGTGTAGAGTTTTAGAATTAAAGTATTACCCGTAGGAGTGATTTAATTAACTTGTTAGTTAATTCCGCATCGCAATTACCTAGACATGAGTCTAGGAGTATAAACAAGCATATATATGTAAAACATATAATAAATAAAAGCATTTATGTAAACAATTTAAATAAAACAGTTTAGCATGCTTCTCAGCCCCGCGTTTGAAAACAAAAATGTTTAGAAAAGGGCGAATGAACTCACCTGTGTTGCTGTGCAAACGATCTATCACAAAATACGCGCTCGTTGTAGTAGCTTAGGTTTCTTCAGTTCCTGAGTTGTTTTACAAGAGTTCGAATACGATAAGTATACGTATAAGTTGTCGTATCTAGGGTTTAGTCTCGGTGTGCAACTAAGTGTCCTAAGTACTAGTGTGCTTCTAAGACTTTATCTTCTAGTCTAACTTAGATACCCATATCCCATGATTAGTCACAACAAGTCATGATTAATGTGTTTTAAATAAATTTCATTTTAAGTTAAACCTAATTTAGAAAATCATTTAATTTAATTCAGCAAGTTCATAAATCATTTTCTATTTTTTTTTTCAAAATATCATTAACTTGTCTTAAATTATTATATAATATATGTGATGGGGTTAACTAAACCCATTGGGCCCACTTAGGCCCAATTGATGATCTTTGATTTCTAGTTGATTACAAGGCTTTTGTTTTGATCCGCATGAGTTCATGATAATTTTCCCATGGGTTAAACTAAATTAATAGGTGTTAACACTCATTTTTGGTGTGTTATTGTGTTCCATGAAACCCATTTCTCTTAGTAACCCTACTTCCTTGTTTACTTTAAAACGAAACCGTAATAAAACTCAAACCATGCATGCATCCACGTGTAGCTTCCCATGCACACCTATATCACCTTTTTATTTCATTATGTAAAATGTTAACAATCTACAATAAAATACCCAAGAATGACTGGATAATCCTAATTCCAAATGTTAGCCGACAAACCCCACCTTTAATAGTCTATGTATGGATCCTGGTCCTGAATTCCTTAGTAAAAGAAATAGGTTCGCTGCCCACGAATGCCTCGACACAAGGTTCGGTTAATACCCCATTTATGGCCCAGGGTTCGTTGCCCCTAAACCCCTAGGTTCGTAGGCTTCCACCGGTTTAGATAACTTAAGGTTCGTAGACTTCAACCGGTTTAGATAACCTAAGGTTCGGCTGCAAACATGACCCTGGGTTCGCTGCTCCTATAAGGTTAAGCATAAGGTTCGGCTAAGGGTGAATGGGTTCGTGACTTCACTGGTTCGCTCAAGACAATAAATTCGTGAATGTATGGGTTTGTGGGAAGAAGGGTTCGTCTAAAGCATGGAGGTTCGTGGCCAGCTGTATCCTTCGAAGGTTCGGCTATGGAGTAGAGAGGTTCGTGGTCCATGGATTTCTAAGTGACACAGGTTCGGCTCCTTTAGGGTTTCGCCCATAGGTTCGTCTTCATATAGGTTCGCCTGGTCCCTGGTTGATGTCTCAGGTTCGTCACTTCATGGAGGTTTGGCAAGCTCTGAAGGGTTCGGCTGAAGACTTTCACGAACCTGTAGACGTTTAGGCATCACCATCTTCATCCTAACGAGCTCAATCTGTTACAGAAATAATCTATCCACTTATGTTCGTGGTTACCAACTTATTTGATGGTTTTCTAGGGTTTTTAACCGGTTAAACCATCAATAACCAACAAAGAATCGTGACACCCCCTAAAACTAAATACCAAAACCAAAATTTTACCTATAAATCGACCGAAAAACGCTTGAAAGTCTTGTACTTCCTTGATCTACGTAGTGTGGTGGTCGTTTTGACACTGAGAATGCGTGAAATGATGAAGTTTTGAGGAGATTATTGTAGAGAGAAGGTTTTCTAGAGAGAGATGGAGGAAAAACTAAAATGAAGAGAGAGTTGAGGTTGGTGGTGGTAGGTTATGGCATTTAATGTCATCTTTAATGTTTCAAATTACCCGATGGTTCGTTTTCGCTCGGTTTCGCGTAACACGTTGTTTCTCCGTAGTTTTTCGTAACGAAACGGTTCGGATTTTAACGTAAGGTTTATAAAATTATTTTAGGTGGTTATTCCTAGTAAATTAACTAAATATCTTTTATTGATTTTAAAATTTTCGAAATATTAAATTTACTGTTTAAAATTGAATCGTACAGTCGTCTCGCGTATTCGTTCGGATCGTCAATCATACGAACACGACGATAATATACTATTTAATGTTATTTTCTAATTATCGGATATCATTCAGAACATTAAACTTTCAGATTTATTCGTACAGATGGTCACCTATACGAAAAATCCGTCGGTTTAGCATTCACATAACGACATCCGTGTTGTTTTGTTCTATAAAGCCTCACATACGTTTATACATAATAAAATCCTAACACATAATCACATGATGGTTCTGTGTTGCCAGATAATTATCTGACTGATGAACAATATTTACTATGTTTAGTTTCTCTGAAATGATTTTGAATTCATTGATTGTTTCATGAGATGATAATGATATATGCTATGATTATGAAATACACTGAAATGCCATAGAGTTTGTACCTGATTACTGTTCCTGACACTGTTGCGATCACTGTTCCGGTACGATTCCGGCATTGATGTTACAAAAACACATCAATAAACCATACATATATACACATACACAGCCATACTGTGACAACCGGTATACGAGCTACAATGAGTATGAAATGTACACGACAATAGCGGAGAAGACTGTGTTACGAGAGTGACGATAATGATAACAAACATCAAATCAAAATACATTGATAATTCCTAAGACAGTTGGGAAAATCCATTGAATCACACAAACATAAATCAGAAGAAAAGACATAAACCTTGTGAGGGAAAACAATGAACCAAATCTGAGTGGATAACATTTGGACTATCGATCCATTGAGATATCGGCATGGGTGACGATCTGTCACACCCCCAATTTCAACTAACGGAATCATACCGTTTGGGAACGTGACAAACCAGGATCTCAGATCATTAGACATAGCGAAGACCTCTATATGAATTTCAAAAACATATGTTGGTCTTTAAAACAAACATAATAACCAGAGTTTACAAAAAGTGCGGAAGCGTTTAAAAACCATAAACAGTTGTAAATCAAACATTACAATTCAAAGTACTTAAATATTCAGATTTAAATAATCAAAGTAAAAGAAATGCATGAGACTCTATCTTCCTAGTCCATGCCAGCTGTTACGCGCGCCTTAGCGTCCTGAGAAAACATGCAAATCAAGTCAACACAAAGGTTGGTGCATAACACAGGTTTTAAGTAATCATAGTGTTCAAAACATCAGTTTGAATAACAAGTTTGTAGATAACATAATCACAATTGCACAGTCATGATAGCTAGTCATATAAACTATTTACATACGTGTTCGACACCGAAGCTGACTAGTTGCCATGCTATAGCATGTTTTCGCCTTGCCACTATTGTCTATCACAACAATAGTAAAAAAAAATGTGTTTGGTCAGTCAAACACCCGCGTAGATCCCATCTACCAGGTGAGGTTTGTCAAACCTAATAGATCTATTTCCAACTACCACGCTTTGCATTACAGCAAACTAAACGGTTCGAGGTGTGTAAGGACTTTCAAGTTGATATGTTTTCACATAATGTAAACAGATAACTCATGCAAGTGTTATGTATCTAAAAATCAGTTTGTTGCACATGTTTTCTCCCCCAAAACAGTTTAAAATAAGAAAGGGGCCGTGTACGCACCTTTGATAGTAGTAGAATGATCAAACACGTGTGAACTTGCGTAGAAATCCTCTACGAAGAATCTGTGATTTAAACAATAACCTATTGTTATTCGAATAATCGTTTTGTGCTTAAAATCACATACGTATCAACATACGTATGTTAAAGTGTGAGAATTTAGGCATACGGAAGTACGCGTGCCATTGAAATCGATTAAATAAAATCATATTTGATTTTATTCAATTAATCGTAATTATACGCGATTTCGTGTTTGGATTAAAAATATGGATTTAATCATTTCAACACGTTCGTATTCTCGTTACGGTTCCAACGCAACTTGAACGGATAGAAACGGACTTGAAATGAACAAGATATAATTGAAATACTAAATTGGCATAAAAACCAAAAAAAATGGTTGGGGCCGGGACTCGAACCCGCGACCCTCGACACCAACCTACATGCATCTAACCACTACGCCCGCTAGGGTATCGCGAAAGATAACAGAAATAAATTCTTTTACATCCTACATGGCCGGTTCTCTTTTATCTCATATAGCCGAAGCTTCCAATCCTTATTTGATCGTGAATTCGATTCCTTTCAAACCCAAAACCATAGGGTTTTCATTTAACAACAATTTCCGAACCTCTATGATTAATCAATTTCGACTAACATATCAATTTGCATCAAAAACCCCAAAACATATTCATCTTATGAACCCTAACATCGAATTCATCCAATTCTTAGTTCTAAAATGAAATTAGCATAACATTAACCTTAATCGACACTCTCTGAATCTACCCATGATATTTAATTTGTTTCTTAAACTAATTTGGTCGAAAACCCCCAAAACCGATTCTAGGATGAACCCTAGAATCAAACTTGATCAATTCGATGTTGTTACACAAAATACAGTTAGGGATAAGCTTGATCGGCCCATTATGAAGCTTTCTATAACATTCAATTCGATTCTTTACTACATTTGAACAGAAACCCCCAAAACCGTTTCAAGTATGAACCCTAGCTCTTGAATTCTTATAATTCGATATTATCAACTGAAATTGATTTGAATTACACCTTAATCGGCATGTTTAGAAAGTTTAGGAACGAAAACTTACTTGATTTGATAGCAAATCGAAAGAGATCAACTTGTGAGTTGGTGTTCGGCCGCCCTTTGTTCGAATTCTTCGAATCACTGCTTCTGGATTGAAATTGTTGTGTGTTTAGGATGCTAAGGGTGCCGAATAAGACTTCTGTAACTCTAATTGTGATGATCGAAATCGAATTGTGAGGTTTTGGTTGTAAAGGGCTACGGTTACAACTTATGGATCCTTAATTCCATTAAATTCGAATTCTAACAGGTAAAAACGTATGTAAACGGTTCATAATCATTATTACAATGATTATGGGTGATAATTTTGCAATTACAACTTCGAATTTAATACATTTCGAATTTCCTTCATGCATTCTACACGAATTTTGACTTTTAAAGTCAAAATTGGACTCATAACATAATTATAAATCTCAATTCAGTAATTAGAATAATTTGAGACTGATTTCTACAAAATTACATCCTTTAGATATGGTTTAACTCTATTGCACAATAATTCGATTAACCAAGTTGAGCTTAAAATCCTTAGTTGTTACTAATCGACTTCTTTTAATCATTGTTGACCTAAATTAAACTAATTGGGCCTCAAAATACTATTGGGCCTATCTAAACTTTACTGGGCCTTCCTAGATTCCATTGGGCCTCCCTGTGCCTTATTGGGCCTTAATTGGATTACATTGGGCCCCATTTGCCCCTATTGGGCCTAACTTAGTTCTGTTGGGCCTTTATAGGCTTTATTGGAACTGATTTGTCTTGTTGGGTCTTCCTTGACTTCACTGGATCTTCTTTGGCTTTACTGGGCCTAAATTAATCTTATTGGGCCTTCATAGACTCCATTGGGCCTTACCGGGCCTTCCTTGATTTTATTAGGCCTTCATTGGTATTATTGGGCTTTGATTGGCCTTGTTGGGCCTGTTATAGCACCAACTTCCGTTAACAAGGTTAGTGTGAAAAGTCGGATTGTCACATCATCCCCTTGTTGAAGGAATTTTCGTCCCGAAAATTAGTAAGTGTTAGGAGTAGTTAGGAAACTACTTACGAGTTTAAATCGTACGTGTGAGTGTGATTTGATCATTCTGTGTGCTTGTGTGTACTAACACACAAAGTCCAATGCTTGCAACATCACAACTCAATTGTGATCGTTCAATGTAACTGTTTTGCGTGTTCACTAGTTAGTTCACCTAACTGTGACTGTTTGTGTTTGATCTGTGACTGTTTGTGTTTGATCATACTGTGTTGTGTAGCCTCACACCTAGTGAGTGTCTGAAACTGTTTGTACTATGCAACCCCGCACATAGCAAAGTGTATGTAACCAATGTACTATGCAACCCCGCACATAGCAAAATGTATGTAACCAATCGTGTATGTACTACCATAACATGTAACATATGAAATGTAGCACATAAAACATATAAAATTCGTGTATGTACTACCATAACATGTAACATATGAAATGTAGCACATAAAACATATAAAATGTAATGTAGCACAAATATCTGTAACAAAATTTGTAACAAAATCAATTGAATAAATAAAATGTTTGTGCTTACAGTTTGAAATTTGCAGTGTTGATGTGTGAAAGCATCACGTCATCCCCTTGTTGAAGGAAATTTCGTCCCGAAATTTAACGTGCGCTCTCCGTGTTAGCAGTAGCTGTTTTGAATAGATGAGGATATTTCTTCATCATTTGATCTTCTCGTTCCCATGTGAATTCAGGACCCCGTCTTGAATTCCATCGGACTTTGACTATCGGAATTTTGCTTTGCTTCAATTGTTTGACCTCTCGGTCCATGATTTCCGCTGGTTCTTCAATGAATCGTAACTGTTCATCTACTTGTATTTCTTCCAATGGTACAATCAATGTCTCATCAGAAAGACATTTCTTTAAATTCGATACATGAAAGACATCATGAACTCCACTGAGTTCATCCGGTAGTTTGAGTTGGTACGCAACCGGACCAATCCTTTTCAGAATCTCAAAAGGTCCTACGTAACGTGGACTAAGCTTGCCACGCTTGCCGAATCGTATCACACCTTTCCAAGGTGATACTTTTAGAAGAACTCGGTCTCCTACTTGAAATTCTAACGGCTTGCGACGTTTGTCTGCATAACTCTTCTGGCGATCCCGAGCCGCTGCCATACGGTTCCGGATTTGAACTATCTTCTCTGTTGTTTCGTGCACCAGTTCAGGACCTGTTATCTGACTGTCACCAATTTCAGCCCAGCAAACTGGTGAACGACATTTGCGACCATATAAAGCTTCAAACGGTGCTGCTTGAATACTTGTATGATAACTATTATTGTAAGAGAATTCCACCAATGGTAAATGATTCTCCCAGCTATCACCAAAGTCAATTACACAAGCTCGTAACATATCCTCGAGCGTTTGAATCGTTCGTTCACTTTGACCATCGGTCTGTGGATGATAAGCGGTACTCATATCCAAGCGAGTCCCCAATGACTTATGGAGAGATTTCCAAAAATTAGAAGTAAACCGAGCATCCCGATCTGATATGATAGAGATTGGCACGCCATGCCGTGCTACTATTTCCTTGATGTAAATGCGAGTCAGTTTCTCCATCTTATCAGTTTCTTTGATTGCTAAGAAGTGTGCAGATTTCGTTAACCGATCGACAATTACCCATATCGTATCACAACCACTCGGTGTACGGGGTAACTTAGTAATAAAGTCCATCGAAATCTGTTCCCATTTCCACATCGGTATCTCTGGTTGTTGCAATAAACCAGATGGTTTCTGATATTCAACTTTGACTTTCGAACAAGTCAAACATTTGCTAACGTACTTAGCAATATCAGCTTTCATATGAGGCCACCAATACAGTGCCTTCAAGTCATGGTACATCTTGTCTGATCCCGGATGGACTGAATATTTAGACTTGTGCGCTTCGTCCATCACGAGTTCCCTTAAACCTCCATACAAAGGTATCCACATTCGATCAATGAAATAACGAATTCCATCAGGTTTAACATTCAATTGTTCTTCCATTCCTCGTAAAGATTCCGGTACTAAGTTTTCCGTTTTCAAAGCCTCAATCTGAGCACTATGTACCTTGTCAGGTAAATCAGTATGTATTGTCATCATAAGTGCACGAACCCGTCTTGTTCCCGTTGTATCTTTTCTGCTCAAAGCATCGGCTACGACATTAGCCTTTCCCGGGTGATACTTAATCGCACACTCATAATCATTCAACAACTCAACCCATCGTCGTTGCCTCATATTAAGCTCCTTCTGATCAAAGATATGCTGCAAACTCTTATGATCAGTGTAAATGGTACACTTAGTTCCATACAGATAATGCCTCCAAATCTTCAAAGCAAAAACCACTGCTCCTAACTCCAAGTCATGAGTAGTGTAATTCTTTTCATGTGTTCGTAGTTGTCTGGAAGCATAAGCGATCACTTTATCCCGTTGCATCAACACACATCCCAAACCCTGTCCAGATGCGTCACAGTACACCGCAAAGTCTTCCGTTCCTTCCGGTAAGGACAGAATCGGTGCACTGCAGAGTTTCTGTTTCAATAACTGGAATGCAGCTTCCTGTTTATCCGTCCAGTTATACTTTGTTCCTTTGTGCGTCAGAGCTGTAAGTGGTTGAGCGATCTTTGAGAAACCCTCAATGAATCGTCGATAATAACCCGCCAAACCAAGGAATTGTCGTATCTCGGTAGGGGTCTTTGGCGCTTCCCAATTCTTAATCGCTTCAATCTTCGCCGGATCAACATGTATACCCTTTTCATTAACTATATGACCCAAGAACTGTACTTCTCGCATCCAGAAATCACATTTCGAGAACTTAGCATACAGTTGTTCTTGTTTCAATAGCTCTAGTAGTAATCGAAGATGTTCAGCATGTTCCTCCTCAGACTTTGAATAGATGAGAATGTCATCAATGAAAACAATAACAAACTTATCCAGATAAGGTTTACAAACACGATTCATGAGATCCATGAATACAGCTGGAGCGTTTGTCAACCCAAATGGCATGACCAAGAACTCATAATGGCCATAGCGCGTCCTAAATGCTGTCTTTGGAATATCCTCCTCCTGAACTCTTAGTTGATGATATCCCGACCTGAGATCAATCTTCGAGTAGTAACTCGAACCTTGCAACTGATCAAACAGATCGTCAATCCTGGGTAACGGATACCGGTTCTTGATAGTAACCTTGTTCAATTCCCGGTAATCGATACACATACGAAAAGTTCCGTCCTTCTTCTTGACAAACAATACCGGAGCTCCCCACGGTGAAAAACTAGGTCGTATGAACCCCTTATCCAACAATTCTTGCAATTGTGTGGATAACTCCTGCATCTCTGACGGTGCAAGTCGATAAGGCGCCCTAGCTATCGGTGCTGCGTCTGGTGTAAGGTCGATTCGGAATTCCACCTGTCTGACAGGCGGTAATCCCGGCAAGTCTTCTGGAAACACCTCCGGAAATTCACAAACTATAGGTATATCTTCAAGTTTCTTCTCAGCTACCGGCTTTTCAGTTATAAGTGCTATAACTGTCGTGTGACCTTTCCGCAGACATTTGTGTGCTTTCATACAAGATATGAGACGCAGTGGCGTACTGCTCTTCTCTCCTTGTACATATAATGTCTCTCCCTGCGGAAGAGGTATACGAACAATCTTTTCATGGCATACAATTTCAGCCTGGTTCTTAGACAACCAGTCCATGCCAATAACTACATCAAAACTGCCTAGGGCAATAGGCATCAAATCAATCTCTAATGTCTGACCCATCAAATCAAGAATACATCCCTTATAAATGTTTTCTACTACAATCAACTTACCATCAGCTAATTCCACAGTGTAGGGACTATCTAAGGCAGTGGGACTAACATTTAGCAACTTAACAAGTGAACTAGATACAAAGCTCCGATCGGCACCGGTGTCAAATAACATAGAGGCATAGTGATTATTTAAGAGGAACGTACCCGTAACAATGTTGGGATCCTCCCGCGCTTGACGTCCTCCGATCACAAACGCCCTGCCTCTAGCACCGTTGTTGTTGTTGTTATTGTTGTTGTTGTTGTTGTTGTTGGTGCCATTGCCATTACCGTTGCCACCTCCATTACCATTACCATTGTTGTCCCCGCCTTTCTTAAGTTGTGGGCAATCTTTCTTGAAATGGCCCATCTTGCCGCACTCAAAACAACCTTTCTGCGCGTTGTTTTGATTGTTATTATGGTTGTTATTGTTGTTCTGCAGCTCTCCGCGACAATCCATAGCCGCATGCCCAACCTTGCCACACCTCTGGCACTTAGCTCTGTCACATTGGTTACCCGCATGATGGTAACCACACTTGTTACACTTGGGGTGCTTACCAATATAGCCCCCCGATGACGATGATTGCTGACCACTGTTGGAATTATGATAGGACTTGTTTGAGTCCTGCTTCCTGTTCTGCTGTTGGTTATTACCCTTGAAGTTGTTATCCCACTTTCTCTTGTGATCTCCTACCTTGGTAGCAGATGTTCGCTTAGGCAGGGTCCCTTGCAACACTGCCTGATCAGTAAGCTGATGTGCTAGACGAACAGCTTGTTGGATAGTGGTGGGGTTTGCTGAAGTCACCAACCCTTGAATCTGAGGCACTAGTCCTCCAATGTACCGTTCAATCCACTTACTGACTGGAGTAGCCATGTGTGGAAGCAGTCTGGCCAGTTCATGCGATCTGGTCGTGTATTCCTCAATGTTTGACCCCTCCATCTTGAGGTGCCAATACTCTTCTTCCAACTTCTGCATTTCACTACGAGGACAATACTCCTCTTGTAGCAAAGTTTTGAAGTTGTTCCAGGTCAACGCATTTGCTTCTCCCAACCCCAGAGTCTGAACATTGGAGTTCCACCAAGTCAGTGCTGGACCCTCCAACATTCCAGTAGCAAATTTCACTTTACTGTCATCCGGGCAGTTGCACATTTCGAACACAGACTCGGCTTTTTCAATCCATCGGAGAAGTCCTATAGCCCCCTCCGCCCCTTTGAAGTTGTGAGGTTTGCAGTCCAAGAACATCTTGAATGTGCAAACTTGTGGGTTAATCACTCCCCCAGCTGGACCCTGTGGCCCTGTGTTGTGTGTCTGAGCATACTGTGCAATAGCCTCCGCGACTCTGTTGTTAATTAGCTCGTTGAGCTCAGCAACAGTCATATGTACGTTTCCCTCAGCCATTAGTTTCCTATTTATAAGAAGTGTTAGCACGAAGTCAAAATCCAATGTAACATGTGTAAGTAAAAACAACAAACACAACATGTAATATAATCAACACAGTTGTTGAAAACAAACAATAATTCTTTCATAAATAGAAACTTTCTTTGAATACAATACTTTTGAAATGAAATACAAAATTTCAAACTACTAATGTAGGAACACAACCCGTTCCTAATAAGTTTAAATAAAACAGAAAGTAAAAGAAAACAATAATCAGTCGTCCTCAACGGCGGATTCAGGATCGGACTCAGCAACTGGTGCTGGTTCCTCCCCTTCTTCCTCCTCATCCTCCTCCTCGTTCTCAGAGGCCACCAAATCCTCCAAGGCTTCTACTCTACCTTCCAAGAATAGAGCTCGGTTTTCTGCAGTGTCGAGACGACCCATCATGTTCCACATCTCATCTCGCATGTCATGAACCAGTTGGGCAAGTTCCTCTTGCCTCTCAATGGCATCCCATAACTCCTGAGATCTCTGATAGAGCTTCTCCTCTGCTGTATCCACGTCCTCGCGCAACTTGGCGATCTCCTCTGCGTCCGTCCTTTGCCTCTTAGGCTCAGGAGCGTCCAGTGCTGGTGGTGGATGTGTAGATGGTCCTGCAGCATAGAGTCCCTGGGTATTCACCCATGGTGCCTCCTCCGGATCTTCATCCGGGTCCTCAACTGGATCCTCATCTGGATCCTCATCTGGATCCTCCTCTGGATCCTCATCAGGATCCTCGTCTGGATCCTCCTCCGGATCCTCCTCCGGGTCTTCCTCCGGATCCTCCTCTGGATCGGAGTCCTCCATCTCATATGGTGGAGGTGATGGAATGGGTGGTGGTGGTGACGATGGTGGTGCCGGAACTATCGGCTCCTCGTCCTCTGAATCATCAAGGATAATATACGGGACTGATGGTGAAGCCATGCCTGTTACATAATACCATATGTAAGTACAGTGCCATGGAATACGTAAACAAGTCAATTACATAATGTCATATGTAATTTCTAAGCAATACGTATAAGCAGATGTGTCTAATGTCTAACAGTCATAGTCTAGGCCTACAAATGCAAACCTAGTTCGCTATAACCAATGGCTCTGATACCAATCTGTCACACCCCCAATTTCAACTAACGGAATCATACCGTTTGGGAACGTGACAAACCAGGATCTCAGATCATTAGACATAGCGAAGACCTCTATATGAATTTCAAAAACATACGTTGGTCTTTAAAACAAACATAATAACCAGAGTTTACAAAAAGTGCGGAAGCGTTTAAAAACCATAAACAGTTGTAAATCAAACATTACAATTCAAAGTACTTAAATATTCAGATTTAAATAATCAAAGTAAAAGAAATGCATGAGACTCTATCTTCCTAGTCCATGCCAGCTGTTACGCGCGCCTTAGCGTCCTGAGAAAACATGCAAATCAAGTCAACACAAAGGTTGGTGCATAACACAGGTTTTAAGTAATCATAGTGTTCAAAACATCAGTTTGAATAACAAGTTTGTAGATAACATAATCACAATTGCACAGTCATGATAGCTAGTCATATAAACTATTTACATACGTGTTCGACACCGAAGCTGACTAGTTGCCATGCTATAGCATGTTTTCGCCTTGCCACTATTGTCTATCACAACAATAGTAAAAAAAATGTGTTTGGTCAGTCAAACACCCGCGTAGATCCCATCTACCAGGTGAGGTTTGTCAAACCTAATAGATCTATTTCCAACTACCACGCTTTGCATTACAGCAAACTAAACGGTTCGAGGTGTGTAAGGACTTTCAAGTTGATATGTTTTCACATAATGTAAACAGATAACTCATGCAAGTGTTATGTATCTAAAAATCAGTTTGTTGCACATGTTTTCTCCCCCAAAACAGTTTAAAATAAGAAAGGGGCCGTGTACGCACCTTTGATAGTAGTAGAATGATCAAACACGTGTGAACTTGCGTAGAAATCCTCTACGAAGAATCTGTGATTTAAACAATAACCTATTGTTATTCGAATAATCGTTTTGTGCTTAAAATCACATACGTATCAACATACGTATGTTAAAGTGTGAGAATTTAGGCATACGGAAGTACGCGTGCCATTGAAATCGATTAAATAAAATCATATTTGATTTTATTCAATTAATCGTAATTATACGCGATTTCGTGTTTGGATTAAAAATATGGATTTAATCATTTCAACACGTTCGTATTCTCGTTACGGTTCCAACGCAACTTGAACGGATAGAAACGGACTTGAAATGAACAAGATATAATTGAAATACTAAATTGGCATAAAAACCAAAAAAAATGGTTGGGGCCGGGACTCGAACCCGCGACCCTCGACACCAACCTACATGCATCTAACCACTACGCCCGCTAGGGTATCGCGAAAGATAACAGAAATAAATTCTTTTACATCCTACATGGCCGGTTCTCTTTTATCTCATATAGCCGAAGCTTCCAATCCTTATTTGATCGTGAATTCGATTCCTTTCAAACCCAAAACCATAGGGTTTTCATTTAACAACAATTTCCGAACCTCTATGATTAATCAATTTCGACTAACATATCAATTTGCATCAAAAACCCCAAAACATATTCATCTTATGAACCCTAACATCGAATTCATCCAATTCTTAGTTCTAAAATGAAATTAGCATAACATTAACCTTAATCGACACTCTCTGAATCTACCCATGATATTTAATTTGTTTCTTAAACTAATTTGGTCGAAAACCCCCAAAACCGATTCTAGGATGAACCCTAGAATCAAACTTGATCAATTCGATGTTGTTACACAAAATACAGTTAGGGATAAGCTTGATCGGCCCATTATGAAGCTTTCTATAACATTCAATTCGATTCTTTACTACATTTGAACAGAAACCCCCAAAACCGTTTCAAGTATGAACCCTAGCTCTTGAATTCTTATAATTCGATATTATCAACTGAAATTGATTTGAATTACACCTTAATCGGCATGTTTAGAAAGTTTAGGAACGAAAACTTACTTGATTTGATAGCAAATCGAAAGAGATCAACTTGTGAGTTGGTGTTCGGCCGCCCTTTGTTCGAATTCTTCGAATCACTGCTTCTGGATTGAAATTGTTGTGTGTTTAGGATGCTAAGGGTGCCGAATAAGACTTCTGTAACTCTAATTGTGATGATCGAAATCGAATTGTGAGGTTTTGGTTGTAAAGGGCTACGGTTACAACTTATGGATCCTTAATTCCATTAAATTCGAATTCTAACAGGTAAAAACGTATGTAAACGGTTCATAATCATTATTACAATGATTATGGGTGATAATTTTGCAATTACAACTTCGAATTTAATACATTTCGAATTTCCTTCATGCATTCTACACGAATTTTGACTTTTAAAGTCAAAATTGGACTCATAACATAATTATAAATCTCAATTCAGCAATTAGAATAATTTGAGACTGATTTCTACAAAATTACATCCTTTAGATATGGTTTAACTCTATTGCACAATAATTCGATTAACCAAGTTGAGCTTAAAATCCTTAGTTGTTACTAATCGACTTCTTTTAATCATTGTTGACCTAAATTAAACTAATTGGGCCTCAAAATACTATTGGGCCTATCTAAACTTTACTGGGCCTTCCTAGATTCCATTGGGCCTCCCTGTGCCTTATTGGGCCTTAATTGGATTACATTGGGCCCCATTTGCCCCTATTGGGCCTAACTTAGTTCTGTTGGGCCTTTATAGGCTTTATTGGAACTGATTTGTCTTGTTGGGTCTTCCTTGACTTCACTGGATCTTCTTTGGCTTTACTGGGCCTAAATTAATCTTATTGGGCCTTCATAGACTCCATTGGGCCTTACCGGGCCTTCCTTGATTTTATTAGGCCTTCATTGGTATTATTGGGCTTTGATTGGCCTTGTTGGGCCTGTTATAGCACCAACTTCCGTTAACAAGGTTAGTGTGAAAAGTCGGATTGTCACACGATCCATGTGGAAATGTTGTTATATTTGATACACTAAATGATATCTTGACAGTGCAAAAGAATGTCAGCAGCCAAACTCCACATCCACAGCCTCTAGCTTTTTCAGCTCATGGAGTGAAAAGAACTGCTCCACAAGTAGTTTCTTGAAATTTTCCCACGGCTGGCCAATGCAACCTCCCGTCCTCTGGTGTTCTTCTCTGAATTCCACCAGGTGAGTGCGCCTTTGTGAAAAGCGCTTGAGGCCATCTTGACCTTCAGATTTTCAAGACATCCGGTGAAGTCAAGGATATCCTCGATGCTCTCCAGCCACTGTAGTAGGCCGGTAGATCCCTCAATACTAGCGTACTTAGGAGGCTTAGCATCATTGAACTGCTTGAAAGTGAAGTTTGTAGTTCCAGTAATGTCGGTGTTTGAATTGTTTGCTGAATCACTGGTACTTCCCCAAAGGTTCTAGGTACTATCAGTGACCATGCCAAGAATAACATCTTTCATATGCACGGCGAGGATTCGATAAATTTTGTTGATCTCATCATCGTTGCCACTTGTTGAATCCTCGCCGTTAGTGTTACGTCGAGGAGGCATTCTACGAAGAGAAAGCCACAAGTGGGTTAGTAATGAGAAACGATACAATTGAATTTATAAGATAAAGTTAGTAATATTTCCATACTACTAATATTATCATTCCAATGTAATATGAGCAAGTACACATACAAGCAGTTAACATACAACAGTTAAATTCTTAATATACTTCTTATATGATGATGTTCAATGTTTCATAAGATTTCCCCACCAAACCTACATATTGACACTTTCCCGATTTACCGAAGATAGCATATATATAGGGCATACGTAGGGTCAAGCTAACTGCCATCCCAGCCGACAGCCCACCACCGCTTCGATATACCACAATCGTTCCCTTACTAGCATTTGGCAACACGATTGTTTTGATTCACAAGTATGTTCCATTGATAAAGAATTTCAAGATCTTGATCAACTGAACTATGGTTGAATCTATGGTTGAATTATGATTGAATTATGTGTGCACCTACTAGCAATTGTTAACATGTAGAACTAAATCACACATGTGCTCACACTTGATTGATTCACACATGGTTATTTCATCTATGATTGATTCACATAATGATTGTATCTCATATGGTTGACTAATGTTCAATGATCCCAGTTGCTCCCGGATCTTCACTTCAAATACTCACGCCGAATTCCCCCAGTCATACTGAAGTGAGTTTCCATATAGGCCATACATAGGGTCAAGCAAAGTGCCAGCCCATCTGCCATCCCACCACCACTTCAGTATCCCAGAGCTAGGCCGCTGTTTATATTTGAAGCTAGAATCCCAACTCTTGATTGATTATGATTGATTCATGATTGTCTCTTGTACTATGAATTTGACTATGATTGTGTAAACCATGGTTCTTAATTTAATTGAAATCAAGACCTTAGGTTTTAGTATATGTGTCATAGGTTAATTATTCTAGGTTCCCAATACTTACAGTATATTGAGCACAATGATCTCCTGGTGTGAACTTCAACTAAGAATACTGTTACACGGATTCTATATTATGAAGTCTTAATGATGATGATAACATGATGAGAATTTCAAATCAAAGATACTAAGAATACATATCTTTGCCTCTGAAATCCTTTGATGAATATGTGTTGAGAAATTTAGTTCGGTTTCTAAGATTATAGAATTCCGATCCAAATTCCTTGACTCTGCAAACTATTCTTAGAAAGATTTATCCCTAAGATCTTCCAAGCTTAGTGTAGACTTAATGCTTACTTAAGTTTACTTAGATCCTAAGTATCGTCAAGCCTATAGCACTTAGTCCTATGGGGTAGCTTAGGTTATAGTCTAGGACATTAATTATTCGGTTTTTCCTAGTTCTCTACAACTTTGGCTCTAATACCAGCCTGTCACACCCCCTGCGCCGCGTGCAGAATCCATGGCGCAGTGACGAACAATGGTTGAATCATGCACAAGTATTGAAAGAAGAACAACCACAATGCATTACTAAGTTTCATAATGTTATACATTTGTTTAATTACAGCCAATCTATCTAACTACCAAAAGAATGACAACTACAGACCCAAAAATATTGTTTACAAAATAAGACTCAAACAAGACAATTAAACAATCAGGATTAAGGGAGTTTCTAATCCGTCCTAGCTTGTTTCTTCATCTTATTCTATCTTAACTATGGTCTCCTTAGTTGTCCTTGTGATGCTCTAAACCTGATTATCTGAAACACGTGAAAAGTAACTGTCAACTACAAAAGTAGTTGGTGAGAACAATAGGTTTAACATTTGTAGATATGAATATGCAGTTATGAACATATGAATAAAACATTTATAACCCTGCCATCTCGAGGGTAGTTGGATGAGCAGCGATGACATGACCTTGAATGCAAGCCGGTAGTCCCCCGACATACCGCTCGATGCGTTTCTCCAGTGTTGGCACTATATCCTGTGCGAATGTTGCCAGCTCATGAAATCTTGTGGTGTAGGCCAGATGCCCAGCACCAATCATCACAAGGTTGAGTAGTTCAGTTTCACCCTTTTTCAGCTGATTTCTCGGACAAAACTCTGCCCTCAGCATTGTCTTGAAATCCTCCCAAGGCATTGACAACGCCTCGTCTCTTCCCCTGACTTGGACTTGAGCGTTCCACCAAGTCAGTGCCCGTTTGTTGAACGAGCCAGCAGCATACCTCACCCTATGCTGATCAGGACAACCACTTATGTTGAGAGTCGTTTCCATCTTCTCGATCCACTAGATCAATACGACGGCACCCCCACTGCCACTGAAACTTGGTGGCTTGCATCCTACAAAATTCTTGTAGGAATATTCCTGATGGTGTCGGGTGTTACCGCTGCCTTCTCCAGATGAGTTGGCGATGTTGTTACTGTTGTTGCTGTTGATTCTGTTCATCATGTCTGGGATCACATCTCGCAGTTGACTGGTCAGCAGTGTGGCCAGTGCTATAGTAGCAGGATCCAACTCATGGTTGGGTGGTGGAGGAGGAGGAGGTAAATGAGGAGGTGGAGGTGGATGTGGAGGAGAATCAGGTGGTGTCGATGTTGATGTGTGAGGAGCTGAATCTTGTGGTGGTGGCAGTAAAGCTGGTGGTGGTCTTCTTGGCGGCATTCTGATCATAACCGAAAGAAATCGGTTAGTGCAGTGATCAAATGCAGAAGACGTATGCAAATAGAATCCTAGGTTGCATGTTCTCTACATGAGGGTCCCTAGGTTATAGTCTAGGCCAAACCGTTTAAGTAATATGACCTATATTTCTCTATAACCATGGCTCTGATACCAATCTGTCACACCCAGAGCCGGCGGGCTGGATCGACTTTCCCGTCGGGCGGAAGGTTCTCGGGGCGCGATATCGTTTGATAATCAAAATGATCAGATTGTTTGCATAGCACAGGATATATAATTGAGAAATGCTAACATGACAAAGATATAGTATTACAAAGTTAAATTACAATGTATCGTTCATAATTTAAACAAGTAAATATATTCAAAAGAATCAATGAGTTTCTATCTTGTAACTGTACAAGATCTACAAAAGATGATTCATTGTTTTGTCATTCCAAAAGTATGCACAACACAAAATGTAGCTAGGTCTTCTAAAAGTCCACTAGCTATGTTCTTGAATACTGGTGACTAAACCTGTTTGTCACCTAAGAAAACATGCATTTAAACAAAGTCAACACTAGGTTGGTGAGTTCAAAAGTTTGATAATTGAAAACATTGATCTGTTCACATACACAATCACAATTTCATACATGATTCTTGTAAATTTTTGGTTCGTCTGTTCACACAATGGTCTCTCCATAGTTATATTTACATGTAGTATCTCATCCTATTATCTATGCTTATATATAGGGCATATGTAGGGGAACAAGCCCCAGCCAACATCCCACCACATATCTAATAGAACTTAACACCACTTGCAATACAAATATAGATACCCATTTTCATCTCACATGTTCATCCCGTTTAATATTCACCCATCCATTATGTTCATCACCCAGTGTTATATGTAGAATAATATAATAAGAGGGGTTTAGTTATGAAACCGAAGTATTGATAAACCCTCATTGTGTTAAGGAAAATAGATTATTTTAATCTAATCCTTGTTATTATTCTCTCGCTTTGTGGTAACTATTAGTCACTTTTAATAATAAGAGTGTTAGTTTACCAATTGATATATGTTCTCAACTGGAAGTGCATAGAGCCTAAAAGGAATCCATTGCAATCCTCACGTAATCAGCTTACAATGCATCCGATTTACCTCTACCACTTTGTATTCCCATAGGCCTCATCAAAACTATTACTAATAATGTGACATGAAGGAAAATCAACTCTTCAGTCTACTAGTCAACAGGATTGATGGATTAATTACCATTATTACTGTAGATTAATATCACCATGTGTTGCTTACCAGACCCTGACTGTTCGTCGCTTTGTCACCGGTCATACGTTACCGGCCAAATGATAATATGATCAACATACCAGCCCTACAAGCTGGAGGTTTGTCAAGCCTATGGTACCACTATGCTATCGTCGGTTTAGTCACGTCAAACTAACTGGTCAATGATTTGTGTGAGGGACTTACAATGATCAACTTGAATACATGGCACATGATTGTCGTGATATAATACAGATAGCTTAATAGTAATTAATTATATTGTGTGTTCACCAACGTTGTTTGTTCTCAATGTTGGGTATTCTCGTTGTTGTTAACAAAGTTATATAAGAACTTGTCTTAATATACAATGTTAGTTGTTGTGTGAAAGATGTTGTTATCATGAAGGAACGTTATCATGTTTATCATTCTTGTTGTTCCATATGGTCACCCTGTTGTCACTACAGTGTGGTATGAACTACTCTTACTACACTTAGTCGACTCAGGTGGTGGATGATCGTTGTTTCGTGCTATCTTGTAGTCTGCACCTAGTTGTAAGCTGAGTGTTATAAGAACTTGTCCTATTACACTTAGCTAACTCCGGTGGTGAATGATATTATAAAGATATGTTATCTTCATATCATTCTTGTTTGTTGTTGTTGTCATCATGTTCACTTGTGATAAACTCATTGTTTGTTCTTGCAAGAATAATTAAATGTTATAAGATAAAATCTTACCACTGAATTATTCTATTGTGTTGATGATTCATGAAGTTACATTATCATGTTTCATCTTAGTTGTCTCTGTCATGTCATGATCATACAAGCATGCATACAATGATAAACGATAATAAGTCAAGCAATATTATCTAAATCATAATATAAACAATATGTTGTACTAAAACTTTTAAATAAATAAAAGATTTAGCATGTTTCTCAGCCCCGAGAGTTTAAAATCAATTAAGATTAGAAAAGGGGCATATGAACTCACCTCTTAGTTGTTGTGGATGACTAAGTTCTAGCAAGAAATGCACGTGCTCTTCTTTGTACTTGTGGTAGTTTTCACGATCCTGTATTGATTTCACGTTGTTTGTAACTTATAGGGATAAGTTATAAGTGTTTGTGTGTGTGTATGTGTAAGCCCTAAAGTAGGCTAACACCCGTAAGTCTCGGTCAGCATTCGGCCTTGTTCATTGGTCATAGATTTTACTAACACTCAACTACTTTAAGTTAAGCTTAGTATATGGTGTTTTGATTTTATGTTTCCCTTACCTTAGCCCATTCTTGAAATTCCAAAACCTTTACATGATATGTTAGTTACTTGTATTGATGGGGTCTTCGCAAACTAACTCAAGTCATAAGTATAACTTAGGTTTATAGTTTAAAGTTTGACATGTTATCTTAGTTAAACTTGAATTGGTTTGTTACATAGCTACAAAGAACCATGTCATATTGTAAAATTTGGGTTTCATCAAGTTCTAAGTATAAAACCTAAGTTTACACTTTAAAACTTCACATGTGTTTATGGAAATCACTTGTTTCTTTATTGTTTCATAATTTCTTTGCCACCTTTTTAGTATTTTAAGGAAATCCCATGCATTGTTATCCCTTAGCTTTTGTTTAAAAATGTGTTTACATCCTTGTCATGAGGGTCGAACACTCAAGTGGGTCGAATCAATCTCTTGGGCCGAACCACATGGGCCGAATGAATGCTTCTGGGTCGAATGATGTTATCCAGATTGAATGGCTAAGGCCCAAGTGAATGAGGGTGGCCGTTCGAATGACATGGCCATAGGCCAAATATCCTTGGCCGATTTAAAAGTGGCTGTGTCGAATGGGTCCTAGCCCGATCGAATGAGGAGTGGCCGCATGGAACTTGATACGATCGAATGGCAGCAACGAATGACCCTAGTCCGAATGGATCCCACGAGCAAATGACATGACCGGAAATCGAGCGTTTCGACCCTAGCCTTTTGGCCGAACGAGTCCCTCCCTTCGGCTCTAACCTCCTTCGGCCCCCATTCGGCCTAGTCACAGGCCGTCGCGCCCCATGTGTTTCTTCTAGCTCTACATGTGGTCAATAATGGTTTCTAGTGGGTGTGTTATGTAATGGTATGTTTTTCGAGGCCTAGGGTTCGGTTGTTCATGGTTTTAGACGGTTGTATGATGTGGGTCGATCAAGGGTTTAGAAAACCCTAGTTTTTCATGATTTTGCAGCCAAATACCTCGAATTTCAGTGGGTTTTGCCTCAGATCAGTTGTACTTCTAGGTGGAGGAGGTTTGTAGCTTTGATTTGGCTCAAGAATCACACTATTGCATCAAGAATTGAAGAAGATCTAGTGAGTTGAAGATTGAAATTGTAGAGAGAGAGAATCCGGAAATAGGTGTTTAGAGAGAGAAAGAGGTGAAATAAATGAGCTAGATGAACTCAATTAGGGTATTTATTCCCCGGGTGAGTTCGGGTTCGTTTTTGTTGCTCGGTTTTCGTTTTCGTTTTCGTTGCGTTTCCGGATCGTTACGCGCGTATTTACGTATTTTAAATAAATAAGATTTGTTTTCAATATTTAAAAGATGTTAATTCCTAGTAAATATTCTAATTTGTTTTTGTTAAATTATTTCATCGAATTCGTTTATTTTAAACGTTTCGTCAGATCGCGTCACCTTCGCGCGTATTCGTTCGAATCGTCACCCGAACGAACACGACGATGGTTTCCCTTTCTGATTCTTGTTTAGTACTTTTCAGTCATCATTTCAGAACACTAAACTCACAGATATGTTTGTGCGAATCGTCACCCAAGCAAACACACTGTCAGTTCGTTATTCTGAAACGACACTGCAATTAGGTTTTGAATTGTGTTTCCTCACTGACGGACTCAACAAAACTTCCTGTTTTCCCATTGTTTTCCTTGAATTCACATTTTTTTCATCATGAATTATCGGCCATCTGATTCCTGTCATCTATGGATATCAGATCGCAACCGCTAAGTTCTTGTTAATCGTTTGTACACTGTTGTTTCTCTTGATTAGTTGTATTAACTGTACTTAGGTTTTCACCTAAATATATACAACTGTTGTTTATCGTGAGTTGTTGTACTTACAGTCTTTAAGTTTTTACTTAAACACATACAGCTGTTGCTTGTTATCAGAGCTTTGTTGTTACACACACTGTTCGCACCTTGTATTTACACAAAGTAAATAGTGAAAGTACACATACCGTACGGACTTGCCGGACTATCAGGTACTGGATGTCACAGTCTCCCCTTGTTAAAGAAATTTCGTCTCGAAATTTAAGCATCATTGTCGGGCACTACTTCTTCAAACAGGTGGGGATACTTTGTCTTCATGTGATCCTCACGCACCCAGGTAAATTCTGGTCCGCGCTTTGAGTTCCAACGAACCTTTACAATAGGAATACGGCTTCGCTTCAGTCTCTTGACTTCACGATCCATAATATCTACAGGTTATTCAATGAAATGTAATTGTTCATCCACTTGTATCTCTTCCAGAGGTATGATCAATGATTCATCAGCGAGACATCTCTTGAGGTTTGATATATGAAATACATTGTGTACTCCGCTGAGTTCATCAGGGAGTTTGAGTCTGTATGCCACAGGACCTATGCGTTGAGTTATCTCAAACGGTCCGACATACCTTGGTGCTAGTTTGCCTTTAGCCCCAAAACGAACCACGCCTTTCCACGGGGACACTTTCAATATGACTCGGTCACCCACTTGGAATTGTAAAGGCTTTTGTCGTTTATCTGCGTAACTCTTTTGGCGGCTACGTGTTGCTTGTAATCTCTGTTGTATCTGGGCTATCTTATCAGTAGTCTCCTTAATAAGTTCAGGCCCAGTGATTCTGTTGTCTCCCACTTTGGTCCAAAAAATTGGAGACCGGCATTTTCTACCATATAGTGCTTTGAACAGAGCACATCCAATACTGTTGTGGTAGCTGTTGTTGTAGGAGAACTCGATGAGTGGTAAATGTTTATCCCAACTTCCATCGAAGTCTAGGATGCATGTTCTCAACATATCCTCTAGGGTTTGAATCGTTCGTTCGCTTTGTCCATCCGTTTGTGGATGATATGCGGTGCTCAAGTTAACACTTTTCCCTAAGGATTGTTGCAATGATTTCCAGAACTGTGATGTAAATCGACTGTCCCGGTCTGAAATAATAGACCATGGCACACCGTACCGTACTACTATTTCATCCACATAGAGTCTTGCTAGCTTTTCCATCTTGTAATTATCTCTGATCGGCAAGAAGTGTGCAGACTTGGTCAATCGATCAACGATGACCCAAATCGAATCGTGTCCACTGGAAGTACGGGGTAGCTTGGTAATAAAATGCATAGCTATTTGTTCCCACTTCCATTGTGGTATCTCTGGTTGTTCCAGCAAACCTGACGGTTTCTGGTGTTCAGCTTTGACTTTGGCACATGTTAGGCATTTGCCAACATAAGTGGCAACCTCTTTCTTCATACCCGGCCACCAATAAAACGACCTAAGATCTTGGTACATCTTATCAGCACCAGGATGAACGGAGTAACGTGTCTTGTGTGCCTCGTCAAGTATGAGTGTTCGAAGTTTATCTACTGCCGGAATCCTACCACGATCCTGAATATAGATAACTCCATCTTGTTTTGTCTCGAAATGTTTCTCGGCTCCACAATCGAGCTCATGTTTCAAGTTGTTTCTTGCCATTGTTTCTTGTTGTGCTTATATGATTTGATCTCTCAGAGTTGTTTGCACGGTCATTCCCATTGCTCGAACGCGCAAGGGTTTGACTTTTTCCTTCCGGCTCAAAGCATCTGCCACAACATTTGCTTTGCTCGGATGGTATTTGATCACACAATCGTAATCGTTCAGGAGCTCAACCCAACGTCTCTGTCTCATGTTAAGCTCCTTCTGATCAAATATGTGTTGTAAACTCTTGTGATCTGTGAAGATAGTGCATTTGGTACCATACAGGTAATGTCTCCAAATCTTTAAAGCAAACACAACAGCTCCAAGTTCTAAGTCATGTGTTGTGTAGTTCTTCTCGTGTAGGCAATAACTTTGTCTTGTTGCATTAAAACACAACCTAGTCCCTGATGGGAAGCATCACAGTATACTACAAAGTCATCATTGCCCTCTGGGAGTGTTAAGATTGGAGCATTGCACAATCTTTGTTTCAGTGTTTGAAATGCCTCTTCTTGTTTCTGCGTCCACACGAATGGTTCACTCTTTTGTGTGAGTTTGGTGAGAGGCAACGCTATCTTAGAGAAATTCGAAATGAATCTCCTGTAATAACCCGCCAATCCCAAGAATGATCTGATCTCTGTCGGTTTTGTGGGCAAATCCCAGTTCTTGATTGCTTCAATCTTGGCCGAATCCACATGAATACCATTACTGTTAATCACGTGACCCAAGAACTGAACATCTCTTCGCCAGAATTCACACTTGGAGAATTCAGCATAGAGTTGCTCGTCCTTCAGAAGTTCCAAGATTGTCTTGAGATGTTGTTCATGTTCCTTCTCGCTTCTTGAGTAGATCAATATATCATCAATAAAGACAATAACGAACTGATCTAGATACGGCTTGCACACCTGGTTCATTAAATCCATGAACATTGTCGGTGCGTTTGTCAGTCCGAATGGCATCACCATGAATTTGTAGTGTCCATATCGGGTACTAAAAGCCGTCTTGGGTATGTCTTCCTCTTGAATCCGGAGCTGGTGATAACCTGAACGCAGGTCGCTCCCTGTAACTGATCAAACAAATCGTCAATCCTCAGTAACGGGCACCGATTCTTGATGGTGAGTTTGTTGAGCTCTCTGCAATCTATGCACATTCTGAAAGATCCATCCTTCTTCTTAACAAAGAGAACCGGAGCTCCCCACGGTGAGAAACTCGGTCGAATGAATCCTTTGTCGAGTAGCTCTTGTAATAGATTGGACAGTTCCTGCATTTCTGATGGTGCAAGTCTATAAGGAGACTTAGCTATAGGAACTGCTCCCGGAATTAAATCAATATGAAATTGCACCAATCTCTCGGTGGCAGTCCCGGTAAGTCATCCGAAAACACGTCCGCATAGTCTTTCACAACTGGTACATCTTGAATCTTAATTTTTTTCTTGTCTTTCTCTACCACATGAGCTAAGAATGCGATAGACTGTTTTTTTAGGTACTTGCGAGCCTTCATACAGGATATTATCTTGACACTGCGGTTTGCTTGATCTCCATGAATTTACAAGACTTGGTCGTTCTCTACTGGAATACGTAGTAGCTTTTCGGAACAGACGAACTCAACTCTGTTAAGAGATAGCCAATCCATTCCGACGATGATGTCGAAACTGCCTAGTTCCATCGGTATCAAATCGATGGAAAATGTGTGATTGCCAAGTGTTAATGGGCAATTCCTAAGTACTGTGTCGACTGTTATCTGTATGTCGTTTGCTATCTCAATAGTATAAGGGGAGTCTAAAGATTCCACAACATGATTAAGATGTGCAAAGTCGGATGAGATAATACTCTGATCCACACCAGTGTCAAATAATACGGATGCATAAAAGTCAGATAGGAGAAATGTACCCGTGACCACATTTGGGTCTTGTAGAGCAGCGGTTTCTCCAATCTGAAAGGCTCTACCTCTTGCTACTTGAGCCCTTGGTTGATTCTTCTTGGGGCAATCCTGAGAAAAGTGTCCAGGCTCGCCACAGTTGTAGCAAGACCCGTTGTCAGCAGCAGAAGCAGTAGTTGCTGCATTGTTGTTTCTGTTCTGGGCTCCCGTGCCCCAACATTGATTGGCCCAATGACCAAACTTCCCACAGTTAGTGCATTGTCTGCACTGGATGTTTGGTGGATGATGATACTGCAGCTGTTGCACAATGGTGCTGTGCCAGTGTAGGGCCTCTTGATCTGTAGAGGTGGTGGTTGGTATATCATCGGTGTTTGAGTGGTCGTAGCAAAGTTCTTGACCACTTATTGTTTCTTAGCCGGCCTTTTATCCGGCTTCCTTGAAGTTCCAACCTTGAGTAACATTTACGAAATTGTAATAAATATTTACGTTTAATAAAAGAATTATGACGTCATTGGAAATTTTTCTTTTTACACAAACGCACTTAAATAGGTGTATGTATATGTATATATTATAAATAAAGTAATTAGAAATTCTACAAAACTTCAAACATAAATGGTTAAACTTTAAATAAATAAAACAAATAAATATGTTTTAATTTTTATTAAGACATTAAAATGATGTTTTATAAAAATATGATTAATCTACATTAATTATAAAGTTTAAATAAAATTTTATGTAAATTGTAGTAAAACAAGAGATTATAGAAGTTTAGGGTTAAAACTGTCAAAGATGAAAACTGAATTTAAAAGGAGGAATTATAAGGGACTGGAATTGACAAATCCCCAAACCCATTTACCTTCTCTACCCGGTTTCAGCACCCAACCGACCCAGGACCCAATTTTCACTTCGTTCGACCCGATGAGTTCGAATTCGACCATTCCAACGCGATGACAGCTAATCAACTCATTTTAGGCAATTATACGAACGCGTAATCATCCTCTATCAGCCTTAATGGCTATTAACAGCCATTAAAATGACAAATCCTTCCCAAACATAGAACACCCGATCGTAAATTCCAATTCGAACAAAACGAGTATAAAAACTCAATTAGCTTTACCAAAACCTTCCTTTGCTACTGTCGAGACTTTCTGAGAACCCAGAACCAACTCACAAACTGATACAATCGCGATTCAAGATCATACAACCTTCGGCCGCTCGTCTTTCTTCCACTCGATCGAAATCTAGTCAATCGCGAATATAGGTAGGTGTTTCATACACCCTCATACTCGTTTTTGATCCATGAACGAAAGCCCTATGGTTATAAACACCATCGGGTTCTATATCTCGTGAATTGGATCGACAAAGGAATTAGGGCTCGTTTGGGGAAGAACCTGAAATATGAACCAGGTTCGGTTCATTTTAAATAAAATTGAAAACCATATCATTCGCAGACTTCGGTTTAGACCAACTGGTTTATACCCGGATGTGTGGTTTGAGAGGTCTCCGGTTCTAGACCCGGCTAAGGCCGGGTTTTGTTTTAAATCTTTATTTTTTTATAACTTTTAAACTATTTTAAAAATATGTTTTCACCAGAAATTTTTATAAATAAAAATCTATATTATTTTTCAGTAAAAGAAATTTTTTTCAGAAAAAAAATATTTTTTTTAAATAAATAACTAAATAAAAAGGGTTTTTAACTATTTTATTAAGTATACATTTTTATTACCTTTCTTACATATTTTATCTTTATTCTAATTCTAATATACCCAAACTATACATACATGTCTATGTGTACAAGTATGTATACTTTAAATATATTTAAGTACACGTTTTTTTTAACTTGTATTATACACATAATAATTAAATTTTAACAAACAATATATCTAATAAACAAAGCATTTTTTTATTATGTTTATAAATCCAGTTATTTTATTTAAAACTCTTATTTATAAAAGTCACACATTTTATTCAATATATTATATAAATTGGAATTTATCTTAATCTTAAAAACCATTTAAAAGATTTACATTTTAAAAGGATTCAACTTTAAAAAAATATATATATATATTATATTTAAATTTAAATATAAACTTTTGCTAAACCAAATAAGATTTAATTATCATTTTGAACAACACAAATTGTTAAAACATCTAATTATACTATCAAGACCGAGCCTTATGATTTATCTAGATCTTATGTATTCCGCAGAAGCCATAGCTATTCGAACTTATATGAATGAACTATACAGATTGATATTGAACTTATTGGACATACTTGAACTACTATTTGAGCATCTATTTCAAAGCTATCAAACTTATCTAAAAGGTGAGTATTCGTAGCCTCTATTTTACTTGTTTTATGTTTTAGAGGTGGAACATGTTATATATGAACTTAACTTATCTTTAAACCATGTGAACTTAGCTATTGGCCTTAGTTGTAGTGAACTTGTTTGTTAAACTTGCATTGATCATAACTTAACCATTTGGAAGCAATAATGGTGCCATTGGATTGACCACCCACCCATTTTGGGTTTTCCCCTTTAAAGGAAAACTTGTGGTGATTGTTACCTATTGGTCAAACTTAACTATCTGATCCGCCTTAGTTTCACTTACAAGCTTTGTGCATTTGGCTTATGTTACACATGTGTTGAACTTATCTATTATTAAAAAACTATTTTACCTATATGATCAAACCTATGAAACTCACCAACTCTTTGAGTTGACACTTGATTTTTATCATGTTTCAGGTGGAAATGGAAATTAGCATACGTTTGGACTTGGATTTAGTTTTATTTAATTTGAACTATGTATTTGGATTTGAATTTGAATTTTGAGTTTAAATGATGTAATAGTTAGTTTGGATTTATTTGACTCTGTATTGAATGATTGATTTAATTGCATTGAATGTTTAGTTATGATTATTTACATCTTTATACCCTAAGCTATGAACAATCTACACTTCGTGTCACCCCGATGTTTCCGCCATCGGTCGGGGTGTTACAGATTGGTATCAGAGCATGGGTTATAGAGAATTGGGTTATTTGAACTAGATGACCTAGACTATAACCATAGGATGCTTTAGTTTGAACTCATAGGTCATGAACTGTTATTTGGACTCCCTAGTTGCCATGCTAGGCCATGAACTGTTAATTGAACTCTTAGTTGCCATGATAGGTCATACTTGCTTATGTGACTACTTGTTTGATAGGTCAAATATTTGAACCTAGTTTAGGATACTTTAGTATGCACACACTAGACTTTAAGGTTCAAAACTTCTCGACCCTTTTCTTACGACTTGAACGAGGATCGTCATCACGAGGAATGATCTTAGACTTCTAAGTCTAATCTTGAATCCCGTCAATAGTCTTTAGGTTCATTCTAATGATTAGGAAACACATACAATCTGGAAGGGGGAATACCTGTACTTTGGGGAGTTCTGTCTAGGAAAGCATTTCGCATAAATCCAAATCAACCGATGGACCTGTTATGCTTTCCTGGGAACCCTTGGAGTGAGTATGAACCTATAGGCTAAAGTATGTCTTTTTGAAAGTTAAGATGAACTTAAACACTTGATCTATCAAAAGTATTCCTTTAGGAATACAATCCAAATATTGCTTTGTGATTGAACTTTCATTTGAATTATCTATTTCTTATTTGAACCCTTTGAGTTATATAAATTCTAACTCTTTTCAATTGAACTCTTGTAGAATCATGCCTATTCGTTGTACTCGCAGAAATACCAACAATACCAATGAAACCAACACCAACACAAATAACACCAACAACGCGAATCCTACTATCCAAGAGTTGGCCCAGATCATTTCGCAACAAGTGGCTGTTGTGTTACCCACTTTGGTGACCCAGCTCAATCAAGCTGCTAATGTGAACCCAGCTCAAAACAATGGTAATGGTGGGGGTGCAAATCCAACTTGCACTTTCAAACACTTCAATTCATGTAATCCCACTAAGTTCCTTGGTAGTGAAGGAGCAACTGGACTCCTTCAATGGTTCGAAAGTATAGAGAGCACATTTATCCATTCGGACTGTCCTGAGAACCTCAAGGTTCGATATGCCACTAGTGTCTTTCAAAAAAGGGCACTTACTTGGTGGAATAGTGAGAAACGAACTAGGGGTTCGGATGCTGCACTTGCTTTGACCTGGACTGAGGTCAAGCAACTTATGACTGATGAATTTTGTCCTCGCAACGAAATGAGGAAGCTTGAAGCTGAATTCTGGGAGCTCAAGCAAGACAGTGGGGAAAACCTTGCTTATACGACCCGCTTTCATGAACTCAGTTTACTAGTGCCACACATGGTCACTCCTTTATCTCGGGCCATTGAAAAGTACATTGGTGGCCTTCCTATGCAAATTCAATATACTGTTTTTGGTAGAAATCCTACCACTCTTGAAGATACAATCAGACTTGCTGCAACCGTAACTGATAATCATGTTAAGGATGGTACTTTGACAAGGAAGGGTGCCAAGAAGGTTGAATCCAAGTCAACCACTAATGAACTCTCAAAGGAGGCCAAAGCTGAACCCTCAAACACTTCAAAGTTCAATCCTAGAAAGAGAAAGGCTAAGAACTTTGCCATGGTAACCCCTGCAATACCTGCTCTCCCTGTTAACCAACAAGCCCCACCATCCAACAAAGCATATGTGGGAGTTCAACCTTTATGCAACACTTGTAGGTTGCACCACCCACCTAACCGACAATGTCGTATCTGCATGGTTTGTGGTAGATTCGGCCATTTTGCTAACACCTGTCGAAGTGGACCTTTGGTACAACAAGCTCAACAAATGCAACCAATGAACAACCAACCCGCTGCACCCGCAGTCCCTGCCATTGCCAACCAAAGGGCTTGCTATGAATGTGGCGACCCTAACCATCTCAGAAACACTTGCCCGAAACTTGTGGGCAACAATCAAAGGGTGGCCCGTGCTAGAACTTTTCAACTTAATGCCCAAGCTGCCCAAGCCAATCAGGACGTGGTTAATGGTACGTTCCTGATCAATAATTGTTATGCCTCTGTGTTATTTGATTCTGGTGCTGATAGGAGTTTTGTGTCACATGAATTTGAACCTTTACTTGGTAGCATAAGAACTAGACTAGATAGACCATTTAATGTGGAAGTGGCCGACGGTAACTCAATCGATATTAACTCTATTATAATTGGATGTAATGTGAACCTTTTGGATCACGTTTTCCCAATTGATCTTATCCCAATGAAGCTTGGAAACTTTGATGTTATTATTGGAATGGATTGGTTAGCCACTCATAGAGCCGAGATAGTGTGTTTTGAGAAGCTTATTCGAATTCCCCTACCCTCGGGCGAGACTCTAAGAATCTTTGGAGAGACGTCTAGTAAGGGTCTTAAACTCATGTCTTGCACAAAGGCCCAAAAATACCTGCGTAAGAAATACGTGGCCTTTCTAGCCCATATTGTGGACAAGAAAGAAACGGGCAAAACTGTTAATGATATTTCTATCATACGCGACTATTCGGATGTATTTCCCGATGATCTCCCGGGAGTTCCACCAACTCGACAAGTTGAATTTCGTATTGATCTAGTGCCCGGTGCAAATCCTGTGGCTAAATCCCCTTATCGCCTTGCACCCTCTGAGATGCAAGAACTAGCAAGTCAACTTCAAGAACTTTCTGATAAAGGGTTTATTCGTCCAAGTCATTCACCTTGGGGTGCACCTGTTCTTTTTGTTAAAAAGAAGGACGGTTCATTCCGTATGTGCATTGATTATCGCGAACTCAATAAACTCACCATCAAGAATCGATACCCTTTGCCTCGTATCGATGACCTCTTTGATCAACTTCAAGGTTCGGTTTGGTTTTCTAAGATCGACCTTCGTTCTGGTTATCATCAGTTGCGTATACATGAGGATGACATTCCTAAAACCGCCTTTTGAACTCGTTATGGTCACTATGAATTTTTGGTTATGCCATTTGGACTAACCAATGCACCTGCGGTCTTTATGGATCTTATGAACCGAGTGTGTAAACCATACTTGGACAAGTTCGTGATCGTATTCATAGATGATATTTTGATCTACTCCAAGAGCAAAGCGGATCATGAAAAACACCTTAAGTTGGTTTTGGAGCTCTTAAGAAAAGAACAAATGTATGCCAAATTCTCCAAATGTGAATTTTGGTTTAAGGAAGTTCAATTCTTAGGACACATTGTCAATGAAAAAGGTGTTCACGTGGACCCCGCAAAAATTGAAGCCGTTAAAAATTGGAGCACACCAAAGACTCAACTGAAATCCGTTCATTTCTTGGACTTGCCAGTTACTATCGACTGTTCATTTCAAATTTCTCTAAGATCGCCATTCCACTCACTACTTTGACTCATAAGGATAAACCTTATGAATGGGGGCCAAAGCAAGATGAAGCTTTTCAATTGCTAAAGCAAAAGCTTTGTGATGCACCTATCTTGACTCTTCCCAATGGTAATGACTATTTTGTGGTCTATTGTGACGCGTCGAATCAAGGGCTTGGTTGTGTTCTTATGCAACGTGTTAAAGTCATTGCCTACACGTCAAGACAATTAAAGGTTCACGAAAAGAACTATACCACTCATGACCTTGAACTTGGTGCGGTCGTTTTTGCCTTAAAGATTTGGAGGCACTATCTCTATGGCACAAAATGTGTGGTCTTCACTGATCATAAAAGCCTTCAACACATTCTAAACCAAAAAAGAACTCAACATGAGACAACGACGTTGGGTTGAACTCTTAAATGATTACGATTGTGAGATTCGTTATCATCCCGGAAAAGCAAATGTTGTAGCCGATGCACTCAGTCGTAAAAGTCATGTCCAACTTCATAGCATTCGAATCCAGACCAATCTACATAATGACATATTTGTAGCTCAACAAACATCTTTGAGCCAAGGCAATTGGTATGATGAAATGTCTTGTGGTGCCGAACTTAAACTAGAAACCAAGTCTAATGGTTTGCTTTATTTCTTGAACCGTATTTGGATTCCTAATCGCAATGATCTTCGACTCACTATTATGAACGAGTCACACAAGACTCGTTATTCCATTCATCCCGGTGCGGATAAAATGTATCAAGATCTTCGAGCATGTGTCATTGATTTTGGTGGCAATTGGGATAATCATCTACCGCTAGTCGAGTTCTCGTATAACAATAGTTATCACGCGAGTATCGGCATGGCGCCTTTCGAAGCTCTATACGGTCGTAAGTGTCGATCGCCTATTTCTTGGACTAAGATTGGGGAAGTTCAAATCACTGGTCCTGAACTGATTCAAGAAACGACCGACAAGATTCAACAGATTCGCGACAATTTATTAGCTGCTCGAAGCCGACAAAAGAGCTATGCTGATAAACGTCGTAAGCCTTTGGAATTTCAAGTCGGTGACATGGTACTCCTTAAAGTTTCACCTTGTAAGGGAGTGATTCGATTTGGGAAGAAAGGTAAACTTGCACCTCGCTATGTTGGTCCTTTTAAGGTTCTTGAAAGAATTGGGAAAGTGGCCTACAAAGTTGATATACCTTCTGAACTTAGTAACATCCATCCGACCTTTCACGTGTCGAACTTAAAAAAGTGTTTGTCCGATGAGAATTTACACGTGCCTCTTGATGATATTCACATTGATGCTTCGATGCGTATTATTGAGAAGCCGGTAGAGATCATAGACCGACACGTCAAGCAATTCAGACGAAGCCGAATTCCTATTGTACACGTCCGTTGGGAATCAAAGCATGGTCGCGAATTCACTTGGGAACGCGAAGACCAAATGAAAGCCAAGTACCCTCACTTGTTTTCTACAGTTTCTTCTTAATTTCGGGACGAAATTCCTAAAAGTAGGGGAGACTGTAACATTTACGAAATTGTAATAAATATTTACGTTTAATAAAAGAATTATGACGTCATTGGAAATTTTTCTTTTTACACAAACGCACTTAAATAGGTGTATGTATATGTATATATTATAAATAAAGTAATTAGAAATTTTACAAAACTTCAAACATAAATGGTTAAACTTTTAATAAATAAAACAAATAAATATGTTTTAATTTTTATTAAGACATTAAAAGGATGTTTTATAAAAATATGATGAATCTACATTAATTATAAAGATTAAATAAAATTTTATGTAAATTATAGTAAAACAAGAGATTATAGAAGTTTAGGGTTAAAACTGTCAAAGATGAAAACTGAATTTAAAAGGAGGAATTATAAGGGACTGGAATTGACAAATCCCCAAACCCATTTACCTTCTCTACCCGGTTTTAGCTCCCAACTGACCCAGGACCCAATTTTCACTTCGTTCGACCCGATGAGTTCGAATTCGACCATTCCAACGCGATGACATCTAATCAACTCATTTTAGGCAATTATACGAACGCGTAATCATCCTCTATCAGCCTTAATGGCTATTAACAGCCATTAAAAATGACAAATCCTTCCCAAACATAGAACACCCGATCGTAAATTCAAATTCGAACAAAACGAGTATAAAATCTCAATTAGCTTTACCAAAACCTTCCTTTGCTACTGTCGAGACTTTCTGAGAACCCTGAAACAACTCACAAACTGATACAATCGCGATTCAAGATCATACAACCTTCGGCCGCTCGTCTTTCTTCCACTCAATCGAAATCTAGTCAATCGCGAATATAGGTAGGTGTTTCATACACCCTCATACTCGTTTTTGATCCATGAACGAAAGCCCTATGGTTATAAACACCATCGGGTTCTATATCTCGTGAATTGGATCGACAAAGGAATTAGGGCTCGTTTGGGGAAGAACCTGAAATATGAACCAGGTTCGGTTCATTTTAAATAAAATTGAAAACCATATCATTCGCAGACTTCGGTTTAGACCAACTGGTTTATACCCGGATGTGTGGTTTGAGAGGTCTCCGGTTCTAGACCCGGCTAAGGCCGGGTTTTGTTTTAAATCTTTATTTTTTTATAACTTTTAAACAGTAAACTATTTTAAAAATTTGTTTTCACCAGAAATTTTTATAAATAAAAATCTATATTATTTTTCAGCAAAAGAAATTTTTTTCAGAAAAAAAATATTTTTTTTAAATAAATAACTAAATAAAAAGGGTTTTAACTATTTTTTATAACCTTTCTTTTATATTTTATCTTTATTCTAATTCTAATATACCCAAACTATACATACATGTCTATGTGTACATGTATGTATACTTTAAATATATTTAAGTACACGTTTTTTTTTTAACTTGTATTATACACATAATAATTAAATTTTAACAAACAATATATCTAATAAACAAAGCATTTTTTTATTATGTTTATAAATCCAGTTATTTTATTTAAAACTCTTATTTATAAAAGTCACACATTTTATTCAATATATTATATAAACTTGAATTTATCTTAATCTTAAAAACCATTTAAAAGATTTACATTTTAAAAGGATTCAACTTTAAAAATAAAAAAAAATATATTATATTTAAATTTAAATATAAACTTTTGCAAAACCAAATAAGATTTAATTATCATTTTGAACAACACAAATTGTTAAAACATCAAATTATAGTATCAAGACCGAGCCTTATGATTCATCTAGATCTTATGTATTCCATAGAAGCCATAGCTATTCGAACTTATATGAATGAACTATACAGGTTGATATTGAACTTATTGGACATACTTGAACTACTATTTGAGCATCTATTTCAAAGCTATCAAACTTATCTAAAAGGTGAGTTTTCGTAGCCTCTATTTTACTTGTTTTATGTTTTAGAGGTGGAACATGTTATATATGAACTTAATTTATCTTTAAACCATGTGAACTTAGCTATTGGCCTTAGTTGTAGTGAACTTGTTTGTTGAACTTGCATTGATCATAACTTAACTATTTGGAAGCAATAATGGTGCCATTGGATTGACCACCCACCCATTTTGGGTTTTCCCCTTTAAAGGAAAACTTGTGGTGATTGTTACCTATTGGTCAAACTTAACTATCTGATCTGCCTTAGTTTCACTTACAAGCTTTGTGCATTTGGCTTATGTTACACATGTGTTGAACTTATCTATTATTAAAAAACTATTTTACCTATATGATCATACCTATGAAACTCACCAACTCTTTGAGTTGACACTTGATTTTTAACATGTTTCGGGTGGAAATGGAAATTAGCATACGTTTGGACTTGGATTTAGTTATATTTAATTTGAACTATGTATTTGGATTTGAATTTGAATTTTGAGTTTAAATGATGTAATAGTTAGTTTGGATTTATTTGACTTTGAATTGAATGATTGATTTAATTGCATTGAATGTTTAGTTATGATTATTTACATCTTTATACCCTAAGCTATGAACAATCTACACTTCGTGTCACCCCGATGTTTCCGCCATCGGTTGGGGTGTTACATCTTGGCTGCTTCAGTTTCTATCTTCAGGGCCCCAGACGCAACCATCACGTCTGTCAGTGTTGATGACAGAGTAACAGCCATCTCGAGGGTAGTTGGATGATCAGCGATGACATGTGTCACACCCTGAGCCGGCAGGAACGGATCGGCTTTCCCGTCGGGCGGAAGGTTCCCGAGGCGCGATATCATGTGATAATCGAAATGATTAGATTGTTGACATAGCACATGAGATATAAAATGAGAAATGCTAAAATGACATCAACACAGAATTACAAAGTTAAATTACATAATCATGTTCATAATTTAACTAAGTAATTCTACCAAAAGAATCATTGTGGCTTCTATCTTGTAACTGTACAAGATATACAAAATATGATTCACTGTTTTGTCATATCCAAAAGTATGCAACACAAAATGAAGCTAGGTCTTCTAAAAGCCCACTAGCTTAGTCTTTGCATACGAGTGACTACACCTGTTCGTCACCTGAGAAAACATGCATGTAAACAAAGTCAACACTAGGTTGGTGAGTTCATAAGTTTAGTAATTGAAAACCTTTAATGTTCACAAGCACAATCACAATGTTTCGCATGACTCTTGTAATAATTGATTCACCTGTTTCACCCAATGGTCTCTCCATAGTTATATGTACAAGTGGTGTGACGCCTGATAAAGCATGCTTATATATAGGGCATACGAAAGGGTCAATCCCAGACGCCATCCCACCACATACTCAACCAAGTTTCACACTACCTGCAATACAACTATGGAGACCCATTTCGTTACACCCATGATTTCCCCGGTATGATTATCCCGATATAGAAAAAGAAAGAGATGTAATTATCTTTGTAAGCTATTCCTTACGGATTAGCCCGACATGTAAGATATCATTCTCGATATCTAGAACAAAACTTAATAGTTTATGTAGCTAATCATTACTGATTAGCCCGGCATGTAAAATAACCCCATAATTGACAAAGAGACGTAATTGTGTCTGTTAGCTATTCCTTACGGATTAGCCCGGTGTGTAAGATATCATACTCGATATCTAGAGCGAGACCTTGTAGTTTCTGTGACTGTCAGTACTAACCAGTCCGGTGTGTAAGATATGATACTCGATATCTAGATTAGAACATAATAATCCCAGTAGCTGTCATCCCTGACCAGCCCGGTATGTGAAATGTTCTACCCATGATCCCTAGTTTGAGACATAATAGTCTCAGTAGCTGTCATTTCTGATCAGCCCGGTGTGTAAGATATCCTCCCACGATATCTATTGGAATGAAATACGTCCCCTGGACTTTATGAATTTTCCCTAGTTATAATGTTAACACCTCTCGTGTCTTGTTTGATTTCATTTGATTACCCTCAATTCTTATGTTTAAGGTTCATAATTTACCCGATAGATCTATGATTAGTGTAACCGGCACACTCTGACGGTTATAGGATGTACTCTAAATAGAGTCTTAATAGTTAGTGATAGTATATGTGGGGAATGCCATCCCAAAAGTGTGTGTTCATAATATCTTCCTCGATATCACAAGTAATTGTCTCCACTGTTATCTCTATGTGGAGTGTTCTTAATGACTTTAACCAATGTATTATAAGGACTAATCTTATGACACGATGTTAGAAATGAGCGTATGATGTCGTTATCATGAAGTTTCGTTATCATGATTATCATTCTTGGTATTTGTAGTTGTCATCAACATGTTATCCCTTGGTTTTCCCCGTTGTTCTATTTTGTAAAAACAATAAGCAGTTGTAAGATATATTCTTAACAACTTGTATTATTCTAGTGCATAAATGTGTCAGGAAGCTATAATGGCATGTATCTTCCTAGCTATCTCAGGTATGATAAAATCAGACAAGCAAGCATGTAATGATAAACGATAATAAAGATAAACAATTAATATCTAAATCATGATATAAGCAATATGTTAATAGAAAATTTTAAATAAATAAAAGTTTAGCATGTTTCTCAGCCCCGAGCTTTGAAATCAGTAAAGATTAGAAAAGGGGCATATGAACTCACCTTGTTGTTGTAGGGGTTGACTTAGCTTAAAAGAAGAAATACACGCGCTCCTTGATTGTATTTGTTGTGAATTCACGACCCTGTATTGATTTCACGTTGTATTTAAATTATGAGTATAAGTTATGGTGTTTTGTGTGCGTGCACGTGTTAGCCTGAAAATTGGCTAACACCCGTGAGTCGCGGTCTCAGTCCTCATTCGGCCCTTAAGTCGTGTGTCTAGTCTTGATTCCCTAACATGTGTCTTAGATATCCAGTTGTCATAATTAATTTCATAAAATGATTGCTAAGTGTTATGTCTAAATGTTAATGACTTGGTTGCCACCTTTGTAGTAATTATGTATTTGTTAATCCTCTCTTGTTTATTGTATGGGCCGCATGTTACTGTTGGGCCGGGTGTGTGTGTACGGGGCCTAAAGAAATATCCCTTGGGTCAAATGTGTAGCTTTAGGTCGAATTGCTTTCCCGGTTCAAACATGCTGTGGGCCGAATCAATTGGGCCCAATGCTTGTTGGGCCGAAGGAGGTCTTATGGGTCTCATGAGTTGTGTGGGTTGAATAGGAAATGGGCTACATGGTTGGATCAATTAATTGTGCCGTCTCATCATGAACCAAACAAATCCAAGTGGCCGAAACATATAGTTGGGCATAAGAGTGTGTTCGTGACCCACTTAGACTTATCATTGTTCAATACGATTTCGTGGATCATCTATTGGGCTTGGGGCCGGTTATGTTCTATTTGGGCTGAATTGCACATGGTTTCTATTGGGCCTAAGGCGGGTGTGGGCCAAAAGATTGAGGTTGGGCTGCAACCGCATGCATTGGGCCGAACCAGTGGCATAGCCATTGGGCAATCATCATGAAGCTGGGCCAAACCAGCGCTGGGTTTGGCAGTGAGGGTGTTAACCGTTCAACCCAGCGAACCTTTTGGTTCTTGGAGCATAGGTTCGGCATCCTATATTTGAGTCTACATCAGGTTCTCCCAAATGAAGGTTACACGGGGTTCGTTGATCAAATACAAGGTTCGGCCATGGTGGGTTCGTGGAAGCCAAAGGTTCGTGGTAACCAAATAGGTTCGGCTATCGCTCGTCTACCGAAGGTTCGTCGCTCCTCTGGGTTTCATGAAAGGTTCGGGACTGGTGGGGTTTCACAAGGGTTCGTTGAATGATGATGGTTCGCAGCCGAGGGTTCGGTTTGGGTTCGTCATGCATGCTGCATGGTTCGGCTATGAATAGGGTTCGACCATAACATAGGTTCGTAGGGTAAGGTTCGCACTAATGTTTCGGGACAGATGAAAGGTTCGGCGATTCAGCCAGCATGGTGTAGGGTTCGTGACTCAGGAACCTGTGCAAGCTCATCCCAACCATCATCCCTAACCTCCGGTTGGCTGTTTCAGTGATTTTGTGATGCGAAGTTCATCCCCTTGATTCGAAATGTGTGTGGATATATACGGTTTCACACAGGTTATATGCCTAGAAGTGAACAAACATAGAAAACCCTAATTTCGAACTTTTCAAGCTTCATACCTTGTTTTCCTGTAGTTAAATCTTCAGATCTCTTGTACTTCCTTGTAGAGGAGATCGAGAGCTTCGCGTGGACACCAAGAACACCCAAATGCGTCCACAAACGAGTGAGATATCGCGATTAGAATGGGTATTATCCTAGAGAGAGGGTGCGGGAATATGTGTTTTAGAGAGAGAGAGAGTGACAGTGCAGCCAAAAGTGAGAAAAACACCCTCATTAGGTGTTTAAATACTCCGGGGTATTCGGGTTTGTTTCGGTTGCTCGGTTCGCGTTTTCGTTACGTTTCCGAACCGTAACGCGTCGTTTATTTGTTTTAATTAAAAAGAATGGTTTTAATTATTTTGATGAGTTTCAAAATTGTAAATGTTATTTATTTTATTTTATTAAATTAAAGTCGTTCGTGTTTTCGTTTTCGTTTCGTCACATCGCGTCACCATCGCGAGTATTCGTTCGAATCGTCATTCGAACGAACACGTCGATGGTTTGGCTTTCTGACTTTTGTTTTCTACTTTACAGTTATCATTTCAGAATGTTAAACTCACAGATACGTTTGTGTGAATAGTCACCCACTCAAACACACTGACAGTTCGTTATTCTGAAACGACACTGCAATATTGTTTGAATTGTGTTTCCTCACTGTCGGACTCAACTAGACATCCTGTTTTCACTTTGTTTTCGTACTGATTCGTCGGCCATCTAATTCTTTTCATCTATGGATATCAGATCGCAACCGATGTGTTTTTGTTGTTTACTTGTACACCGTCGTTTCTCTTGAGTTGTTGTATTTACTGTATTTAAGTCTTCACTTAAACACATACAACTGTGGTTTGTTTTCTGAGTTCTGTTGTCACACAACTGTTTATGCACTGTATTTACACACAGTAAATGGTGAAAGTATACACACCGTATGGACTTGCCGGACGGTTTGGTACTAGTTGTGACAACATGACCTTGAATGCAAGCCGGTAGTCCCCCGACATACCGCTCGATGCGTTTCTCCAGTGTTGGCACTATATCCGGAGCCAATGTTGCCAGCTCTTGAAATCTTGTGGTGTAGGGCAGATGCCTAGCACCAATCATCACAAGGTTGAGTAGTTCAGTTTCAACCTTTTTCAGCTGATTTCTCGGACAAAACTCTGCCCTCAACATTGTCTTGAAATCCCCCAAGGCATAGACAACGCCTCATCTCTTCCCCTGACTTGGACTTGAGCATTCCACCAAGTCAGTGCCCGTTTGTTGAACGAGCCAGCAGCATACCTCACCCTATGCTGATCAGGACAGCCACTGATGTCGTGAGTCGTTTCCATCTTCTCGATCCACTGGATCAATCTGACGGCACCCTCACTGCCACTGAAACTTGGTGGCTTGCATCCTACAAAATTCTTGTAGGAATAGTCCTGATGGTGTCGGGTGTTATCGATGCCTTCTCCAGATGAGTTGGCGATGTTGTTACTGTTGTTGCTGTTGATTCTGTTCATCATGTCTGGGATCACATCCCGCAGTTGACTGGTCAACAGTGTGGCCAATGCTATAGTAGCAGGATCCAACTCATGGTTGGGTGGTGGAGGAGGAGGAGGTAAATGAGGAGGTGGAGGTGGATGTGGAGGAGAGTCAGGGTGTATCGGTGTTGATGAGTGAGGAGCTGAATCTTGTGGTGGTGGCAGTAAAGCTGGTGGCGGTCTTCTTGGCGGCATTCTGATCATAACCGAAAGAAATCGGTTAGTGCAGTGATCAAATGCAGAAGACGTATGCAAATAGAAACCTAGGTTGCATGTTCTCTACATGAGGGTCCCTAGGTTATAGTCTAGGCCAAACCGTTTAATTAATATGACCTATATTTCTCTATAACCATGGCTCTGATACCAATCTATCACACCCCGAGCCGGCAGGCTGGATTGACTTTCCCATCGGGCGAAAGGTTATCGGGGCGCAATATCGTTTGATAATCAAAATGATCAGATTCTTTGCATATCACATGATATATAATTGAGAAATGCTAACATGACAATGATATAGAATTACAAAGTTAACTTACAATGTATCGTTCATAATTTAACCAAGTAAATCTATTCAAAAGAATCAATGAGTTTCTATCTTGTAACTGTACAAGATGTACAAAAGATGATTCATAGTTTTGTCATTCCAAAAGTATGTAAAACACAAAATGTAGCTACGTCTTCTAAAAGTCTCCTATCTATGTTCTTGAATACTGGTGACTAAACATGTTCGTCACCTGAGAAACATGCATTTAAACAAAGTCAACACTAGGTTGGTGAGTTCATAAGTTTGATAATTGAAAACATTGATCTGTTCACATACACAATCACAATTTCATACATGATTCTTGTAAATGTTTGATTCATCTGTTCACACAATGGTCTCTCCATAGTTATATTTACAAGTAGTATCTCATCCTATTAGCTATGCTTTTATATAGGGCATATGTAGGAGAACAAGCCCCAGCCAACATCCCACCACATATCTAATAGAACTTAACACCACTTGCAGTACAACTATAGCTGTTTGATATTCACCCATCCGTTATGTTCATCACCCAGTGTTATATGTAGAATAATATAATAAGAGGGGTTTAGTTATCAAACCGAAGTATTGATAAACCCTCATTATGTTAAGGAAAATAGATTAATTTAATCTGATCCTTGTTATTATTCTCTCGCTTGTGGGGTTAACTGTTAGTCACTTTTAATAATAAGAGTGTTAGTTAACCAATTGATATCTGTTCTCATCTTGAAGTGCATAGATCCTAAAAGGAATCCATTGCAATCCTCATGTAATCAGATTACAATGCATCCAATTTACCTCTACCACTTTGTATTCCCATAGGCCTCATCAAAATTATTACTAATAATGTGACATGAGAGAAAATCAATTCCTCACTCTACTAGTCAATAGGATTGATGGATTAATTACAATTATTACTATAGATTAAAATCACCACGTGTCGCTTACCAGACCCTGACTGTTAGTCGCCCTGTCACCGGTCATACGTTACTGTAACATCAGTGCAGGAACCGTCACCGGAACAGTGATCGTAACAGTACGTGAACAGTAGTCAGGTACAAATCTTATGTAATTCAGTTTATTTCATGTTCATATCAAGTCTCAGTTTCATTACATACTATCAAAACAGTGAAGTCACAGTCATTTCAGAGAAATCAAATCAGAACCATGGTTCTTGAGTCAGATAATTATCTGGCAACACAGAATCATCATGTGATTTATTTGTTAGGATCTTTGTAACACCCCGACCGACGGCGGAATCATCGGGATGCCACGAGGGATGTGTAGATTGTTCAAAAGCTCATAGGCATCTAAATCATATCATCATATATCATTTAATCAACCACAATAATTACACAAAAATCATGTTCATCATAAAACAAGTACATCAGTTACACAAAAGAATTAGTTAAACTAACTAAACTCTAATCGCCAGAAATTTAGTTAATTAACTAAGTCCAAGATCCTATATGATGATGATGTCCAAAAATAGAGAGATCCTCTCTTCATTCCTACTTGTCTCCATCACCTGAAACATGTAAGAAAATCAAGTGTCAACTACAAAAGTAGTTGGTGAGTAATCATAAGTTTTTATATTTTAAAAATGTTTTAGTAAAATGCGTTTGAAAGTTTATGCTTAAAATGGTTTTATAAAATGCTTTGTTTAAAACGGGTATAAAACTTATGATCTTCTTGAGAAATTCCATCTGAATACCTGTATGATATAATCCAACACACATCCAACCATTCAACAACCAAACACATACACAATCACATAATCACGTAATCAATCAGTTAATATCGATCTCAAATAATCATAATCAAACATAGATAATCAATCCACAACAAATCAACCAACTCAATCAATCATATTCTCAATCAATGTTCGTGACTATACATGATTCCTTATGTATTTAACGTAAGTTAGATACATGAATCATGGAGTGGTCGCTAACCACGTGACAATACATGAAGTCAAAGCAATTAACCGAAGTCAAAAGCAATACTTCACGGATGTGGAAATCATCCACGTGACAATACATGAAGTCAAAACAATTAACCGAAGTTAAGAGTAATGATTCACGGATGTGGAACTCATCCACGTGACAATACATGAAGTCAAAACAATTAACCGAAGTTAAGAGTAATGATTCACGGATGTGGAACTCATCCACGTGACAATACATGTAATCTTTGTTATTGACCTAAGTCAATAACAATGTTTACACGGATATAAGATAATAAAAGAAAATCCATAATAATCAATAAATTTTAAGTTGTAATTACCATATTGATAAACAGGTATAAACCTTATGTTATCAAAATAATAATTAATCTGGTATACATGTTTCACCTCCGAGTTTTAAAACAAATCAGTTTGAAGAAAGGGAGGTTATGAGAACTCACCTGAAGTCCTTAGATTATGCGTTCTCGTGTTATGCGCGCTCGCGTATGTAAACTCAAAACCAACTCAAAAATCTGTAATTAAATACATGTCCGTACTCATGAGTATACTTGTGTCATCTGGATTGATTATTCACAAGTGTTTTTCTTTTAGTTAAATCATTAGCGTTTTCTTAACTTAGCTTACTCAACCTTAGTTAAGATACTTCTAAATCTTTTATAAGTGTATATCATCAACTCATAGTTTAGTCTTATTAGTTCCTAACTATGTTATCATGATCCACTCGTTATGATTTCATAGGTACCCATTTGCATGTATGTTCACTAGGTTGACCACCTTGGTTAATTTAATAATGCTTTGATTAAAGTTTCAATAAAACCCAAGTTTTAGTTGAGTATAACCCAAGTTCAATATATAATTCCTTATTTTCTTAAACCCCAAATTAAAAAGAAAGGTGGTAGCCACTTAGGTGTCCATGCATGCATGAATACTCTCTTATATGCATCTTTGATTATATATGTATAGATATGTATGCCTACACCTCATGGCCTTAGCCCGAACTCCCATATTAATCTCCAACTTAGTTTTATCACATTAGGGCAGCGAACCTTTAGGGTTAAGACCTAAGGTTCGGCCCTCACAATACTAAGGCACGTGGTTTCTTAGTCTTAGGGTTCGGCTAGCATGAGATCCCGTGGTTCGGCTAACAATTTTTAGAAAGGTTCGACCAGCAACTAAGAAGGATTCGCGAAGCCACAAGGTTTGCTAAGGTTCGGGACATATGTGTCCAAGATTCGGCCTTAGAGGGTTCGGCTCCAGGAACTATGGGTTCGTGAGAGTTCGGCTGGAACAAGGAAGCTTCGGCTTTATCAACACTTCGGCTATGGTTCGCTGGAAACTGCATGGGTTCGTGAGTTCCTTAACAACCCATGGTTCGGCCAACAGAAAGAAGAGGGTTCGTGTACATGCAGCTAGGGTTCGCTGTGGAGTGCATGCATGGTTCGCCCAAGAGAAGGAGGAGGGTTCGTTGGGGAAGGTAGGGTTCGGTTCATCATGAGGACAGGGTTCGTGGCACCATGTTCGACTCAGGCTGAGTCAAACGAACCAGAAAGGGTTCGGCTCTCTGCTGAGCGTGAACCAGAAGGTTCGGTCGCCCACCTGCATCACGAACTACTGTTCATCGTCCTCCTCCTCGATCCATACCAGTTACCAGCCTGAAATCCCGCTCCCACTACTTTGCATTACTCGTTTAAATGATTTAACAAGGTTTTAAATAAATTACAACAACAACACATCATATAATCGCGATTAACCACAAAAACCGAGAATAAAACACTAGATTTACCTCCGATTGTCGGCCAAAAGCTATGTTTCTTTATGTCTTCTTGTTCTCCTCGATCATACGAACACGTGAGCGCAAGAATCTCGCAAATCCGTCAAGAAATGAAGGAGATATCGTAGAGAGAAGATCTAGAGAGAGAAAGTGGCGTGGGTTTGTGTTTAGAGAGAGAAGTGAAAGAGTGGAAATGAGGAGGAAGAAGGAAGGTTCTTCCTTATATCGCGTGTCATTCCCCACTGTCCGGTCTCGTTTTTATCGCGATAAGGTAATTAAAATGCTCGGTTTTTAAACGTAACATGTTTTAAAACAATAACTCGTTTTAAATAAATGAGTTTTATTTAATTAAAATAAGTTTAAATAATTCGTTTCGTTAAACAATTTCCGTTTCGTTTTAGTTAAATAATTATTTAAATAAATTAATTTATTCGAAAACTTTTTAGGTTGTGATTCCTAATAAACGTTTTAAGATTTTATTTATCAATTTAATATCGTGAGATATTATTTAATCATCTCGTCGAAAAGCGTTGCTCGCGTACGTATTCGTAAAGATCGTCACCTTCGCGAATCCGATGCTCGTAACGTATTTCGATTTGATTTATTATTTATGGAATATCGTTTCAGTATATTATTCTTAATAATTATATTCGTGTGAATCGTCACCCACGCGAATACGTTATTAAGTTAATATTTCTGAATTAATATTCTCGTTTAAATGATATCCGTAACCTCACCATCGCGTAATCAATTCTCATTATTAATCATCTTTAATATTATCTTTTCCCAAACCAAAACCCACTAAACTCTAGTCACCGACACATCCATGATAGACCGAAATATGCATATATATAGGGCATATGTAAGGGTCAGTCGCAACTGCCCTAGCCACCGTCCCACCGCTATTTCGATAAACCATGACCATGGGTCCTTGACTACGTTTAGTAACCAGACTCAAATAACTACCAGTTCTAACCTCAATCCAAATCTCGGACCATCAATTCATCATCATCAATAATAAGTAACTGCGATAAACACTACGGGTCTGTTTAGTTGAATTACAACTAAACTTCCCGTGGTTTGCGCGTATAATAAATTATGAACATGCATACCAGTACAGTGATAATATCAGTAATGTCAATCAATAATTTCATAATCATTCATAATAAATAAATCTCCAGTCGTAACGGTACAATCGTACGGATGTACGGACGTACGGACAACTGAAAGTACAATGATGTTACAGTCTCCCCTAGTTAAAGGAATTTCGTCCCGAAATTCAACTTGGAGTGACCGTAGTAAATAAATGTGGGTACTTAAGCTTCATCTGATCTTCCCGCTCCCATGTGAATTCTGGACCCCGCTTCGATTCCCAACGTACTTTGACAATTGGAATTCTACTGCGTTTGAGCTGTTTAATCTCACGATCCATTATCTCCACTGGTTTTTCAACAAAATGCATGGTATCATCGATGCGAATATCATCGAGCGGTACCTGAAGATCCTGATCAGCTAAGCACTTTCTTAGATTGGACACGTGAAACGTTGGGTGCACATTACTAAGTTCAGGAGGAAGTTCTAACTTGTAGGCAACCTTTCCGATCCGTTCAAGGATCTTAAAAGGGCCAACATAACGTGGAGCAAGCTTCCCCTTCTTTCCGAATCGAACAACGCCCTTCCAAGGCGACACTTTAAGTAATACCATATCTCCCACTTCAAACTCCAAAGGTTTTCTTCTTTTATCCGCGTAGCTCTTCTGTCGACTGCGAGCAGCTAACAGATTGTCACGGATCTGGCGGATCTTGTCAGTCGTTTCCTGAATAATCTCAGGACCAGTAATCTGCGAATCGCCGACTTCGGTCCAACAAATAGGTGACCGACATTTCCTGCCATAAAGAGCTTCGAACGGCGCCATACCAATGCTCGCATGATAACTGTTGTTATACGAGAACTCAACCAATGGTAGATGGCTATCCCAATTGCCACCAAAGTCGATGACACAAGCTCTTAACATATCTTCCAATGTCTGAATCGTTCGCTCCGTTTGACCATCCGTTTGAGGATGATAAGCAGTGCTAAGATCCAGTCTTGTTCCAAATGCTTCATGAAGTGATTCCCAAAATCGTGCCGTGAAGCGAGCATCACGATCCGATATTATGCTTAAGGGAATACCATGTCGGCTAACGATTTCATCAATGTAAATACGAGCTAACTTCCGCACAGGGTAAGTCTCACGTATCGGTAAGAAGAGCCGCTTGGTTGGTTAATCTATCAACTATCACCCAAATACTATCTTTACCGTTTGCGGTTCGTGGGAGTTTAGTAATGAAATCCATGGAAATATTCTCCCACTTCCACATCGGTATCTCTGGTTGTAATAACAATCCCGAAGGTCGCTGATGTTCGGCCTTGACTTTGGCACAGTTAAGGCATTTAGACACATATTCAGCAATATCCTTCTTCATTCCAGGCCACCAGTACAAGCCCCTAAGGTCTTGATACATCTTGTCAGCACCTGGATGGATCGAGTAACGAGACTTATGAGCTTCATTCATAATAATCATCCTGAGATCACCTCGGTTCGGTATCCACAACCGATTCAAGTAATACATCAAACCATCATCCTTAGTTTCCAATAAAATTTCAGCCCCGCAGGACATCTCATTTTTCAAGTCATCTTGAGCTAATGAGTGTTGTTGGGCCGTGAGAACATCATTTCGGAGATTATTGTGCACTCGGACACTATGGATTTGAACTTGACTCTTGCGACTAAGCGCGTCTGCTACTACATTCGCCTTACCAGGATGGTAGCGAATTTCACAGTCATAATCATTCAACAGTTCAACCCATCTCCGTTGTCTCATGTTGAGCTCTTTCTGATTCAAAATGTGTTGCAAACTTTTGTGATCAGTAAAGACTACACACTTCGTGCCATAAAGATAATGTCTCCATATCTTCAAAGCAAACACGACTGCACCAAGTTCCAAGTCGTGCGTAGTGTAGTTCTTCTCATGAATCTTCAATTGTCTTGATGCATAAGCCACAACCTTTCCCCGTTGCATGAGAACACAACCGAGACCTAAGTTGGATGCATCACAATAGACTACAAAATCATCATTTCCATCAGGCAGTGTCAAGACAGGAGCATCACAAAGTTTCTGCTTCAGAGTCTGAAATGCCTCTTCTTGCTTTGGTCCCCACTCGTATGGCCTATTTTTCTGAGTCAAAGCAGTGAGAGGGACAGCAATTCTGGAGAAGTTCGATATGAACCGCCGATAGTAACCGGCAAGTCCAAGGAACGATCGAATCTCCGTCGGTGTCTTCGGTGTACTCCAATTCTTCACAGCATCAATCTTTGCAGGATCCACGTGTACACCATTTGCATTGACTATGTGTCCCAAGAATTGAACTTCCTTAAGCCAGAATTCACATTTAGAGAATTTGGCATACAGTCGTTCTTCTCTTAGGATCTCCAGAACCAACTTAAGGTGTTTCTCGTGTTCTTCCTTAGTCTTTGAGTAAATTAGAATGTCATCAATGAATACAATCACAAATTTATCCAAGTATGGCCTGCAAACCCGGTTCATGAGGTCCATGAAAACCGCAGGTGCGTTGGTAAGGCCGAAGGGCATTACCAGAAATTCATAGTGGCCATATCTTGTTCTGAAAGCAGTCTTGGGAATATCATCATCATGTACGCGAAGCTGATGATACCCAGACCTAAGATCGATCTTTGAAAACCATGCCGAGCCCTGAAGCTGATCGAAAAGGTCATCGATACGCGGCAGTGGATATCGATTCTTGATAGTCAACTTGTTCAATTCGCGATAGTCGATGCACATCCGGAATGACCCGTCCTTTTTCTTGACAAATAGGACCGGTGCACCCCATGGCGAATGGCTCGGGCGAATGAATCCTTTGTCAGTCAGCTCTTGTAGCTGGCTCGCCAATTCTTGCAACTCCGAAGGCGCAAGTCTGTAGGGAGCTTTGGCGACTGGGTTCGCACCAGGTACTAAGTCGATTCGAAACTCAACTTGACGTTCTGGTGGAAGACCCGGTAAATCGTCTGGAAAGACTTCTGGAAAATCTCGTATCACCGGAACATCTTCAATTCTCTTTTCTTTCTCTTTCTTCTCCACAATGTGTGCTAAGAAGGCTATACATTTCTTCCTAAGGTACTTATGTGCTTTTGTGCAAGACATCAGCTTAAGACCTCTACTAGCAGTTTCTCCAAATATTCTCAAAGTTTCACCCGAAGCTAAAGGAATACGAATATATTTCTCATGACAAACAATCTCCGCTCTGTGAGTGGCTAACCAATCCATGCCTATGATAACATCAAAGCTACCAAGATGCATAGGTATAAGATCAATTGGGAAAACGTGATCATTTAAGTTCACAGTACATCCAATGATAATAGTGTCAATATCAATAGTGTTTCCGTCAGCCACTTCCACGTTAAACGGTTTATCTAAATATGTACGTGTTCTACCAAGCAAGCATTCGAAATCATATGAAACAAAACTCCTATCAGCACCAGAATCAAATAAGACAGATGCATAAGAGTTGTTGATCAGAAATGTACCGTTGACCACATCCTGGTTGGCTTGAGCAGCTGGTGCATTCAGCTGAAAAGCCCGGCCTCTTGCCACCCTTTGATTATTCCCGGTCAACTTTGGGCATTGATTCCTGAAGTGACCCACTTCACCACATTCATAACAGGCTCTTGCCTGTGCTTGAGGTACCTGGCGAACGGGTACAGCTGGTATAGGTTGTGCAGGAGGAGCTGGCAGTGCAAGCGGTGCATGTTGCATCCTTTGTGCTTGCAGTGCACTCCGACAGACGTTAGCAAAATGACCGAACTTGCCGCAGTTATTGCAGATGCGACAAGGCAAGTTCGGTGCGTGATGATATCGGCAGGTATTACACTGAGGAGTGTTCCCAGTAAAATTCCTGGCAGTTGAGTTGTTTGAGGATTGCTGTGCAGATTTGGCAGCAGGAGCAGTGACCACGAAGTTTCTGGTCTTCCTCTTCTTGTTGTTACTCTTCGATGAACTAGCGGCTTCAGACTTGACTTCAGTTTTGACTTCCTTTGCAGTAGTCTTGGTGTCAGTCTTCTTGTGTCCCTTCCGGGTAAGAGTTCCATTCCTCACGTGATTATCAGTAAGAGTTGCAGATAATCGGATTGCAGCCTCAAGTGTTTTGGGATTGCTCCCATAGACCGTATCCTGAATCTGCACCGGCAGCCCGCCGATATACTTCTCTATCGCCCTCTCCAAGGGTGTCACCATATGAGGCACTAGCAGACTATACTCATGGAATTGAGTATTGTAGATGACGTTCTCGCCACTATCTTGTTTGAGTTCCCAGAACTCAGTCTCCAGTTTCCTCATCTCGCTTCGAGGACAGAATTCAGTGGTCATCAGGTTTTTGACCTCTGTCCATGTTAGTGCTAAGGCAGCATCTACTCCCCTAGTTCGCTTTTCCCCATTCCACCAAGTCAGTGCTCTCTTTTGGAAAACACTGGTGGCATAGCGAACTTTCAGATTTTCAGGGCATTCGCTGTTGATGAAGGTGTTCTCCATACTCTCGAACCACTGCAGCAGACCAGTGGCCGATTCAGCACCCGTGAATTTCAGGGGATTGCAGGAATTGAAGTGTTTGAACGTGCAAGTTGTCTGGTTTGCACCACCTCGATTCTGGTTAATGTTCTGGTTAGCCTGAGTCAGTTGGCTCACCAATCCAGAAATAAGTGTGGCTAACTCTTGTATGCCGGAGTTGGCATTACTGTTGTTAGCATCCCCATTGTTTGAGTCATCTTCGTTGTGACGGCGAGGCGGCATGTTTCTGAGAAATTAGAAACATGTTACTACCGTTTACAACGTAAGTCATACAAACAATGGTCAATTGAGTTTATTTTAAACGGTTAGGATTACATATAGGAACTATATTTATCTCCTATCTGTCATTAAACTCAAAACGTGTATAATTTCCTATTATCATTCTAAGTGTCCTAGTTGGTCATAACTAGTGTTAACTAACTATTTCCTAGGTCCTATACATTTCTCACTCTATACTAACACTGACAACCTCCCAATGCAATGCAACAAGCTTATATATAGGGCATATGCAGAGGTAGATCGCAATCTCCCCTACACCGTCCCACCACCGTTCCATTGCACCACGATTATGCCCTTGCTAGTGTGTAGAGTGCGTCATGCAGTTCACCATAAATCTCACTTCACAAACCTTATCCTTAGTAGGATAATTTTGAGTGAAGTGATCTCTAGTTCCCTTGGACAATTAGGTCTACCTAATGTCTAAGTTCACCTGACATGTAGGCTTGCCTATTTCTAAGTTTCACCTAATGTCTAAGTTCACCTGACATTAAGTTTCCCCCAACTGTCTAAGTTCACTAAAATCCCTATCAATTCCAATGTCAATAATCATCATTAAGGGTTCATATCATCACGAAGTGCTCTTATTGTCACTAAGTGTTCATATCCTCCCTATAGTTTATTCTCATCCAGTGTCCATACCATCACTAAGTGTTAGTATCATCACTATGCGTTTATATTATCATCAAGTGTCTATATCATCTCTCAAGTCCATATCACATCACTAATCGCTCATTATCTTTCGTTGATCCTATGCACCCTACGTGTCCAATCCATATGTTTTTATAAGGGAATTTATAAGTGTTTATCAAGTGTGATCATCCAAAGTGTCAATCCAAACCAACCTTAACCAACAGACCATCAACATCCATCTCACAATAATTCCTAGTAATATCCTAAGTTCCTGACACTGACAGACCCCCGATATACTACAAATGGTATATGTATAGGGCATATGTAGGGGTCAGTCGCAACTGCCCCAGCCACCGTCCCACCACCTTTGTAGTATACCACGAGTATGTCCTTGTCTGGTGTTTACAATATAAACAGATAATTCCTAAAGCAAGTAATTCATAAACAATTTATTTCCTAAGCAAGTAATTTCCCAAACGGGTAGTTCCCACATTCTTCAATACTGACATCCACCTAATGTACCGTAAATGGTATATATATAGGGCATATGTAAGGGTCAGTCGCAACTGCCCTAGCCAACGTCCCACCACCTTTACGATACACCACGTGCATGTCCTTATCGAATCATTAGGGCACACATAAGCAAGAAATTAATAAGCAGTATATATATCAGATGTATAACAGGAGTTCAATTAACATGTAATAAACACATAAGCATGAAATCCTGAATATACTAACTAGTGTATGAATTTATTCATACTAGGGTATCCTACGGTTATAGACTAGGTCAACCATTTCTAGTAACCTAATTCCCTATAACCCAGGCTCTGATACCAATCTGTAACACCCCGACCGACGGCGGAATCATCGGGATGCCACGAGGGATGTGTAGATTGTTCAAAAGCTCATGGGCATCTAAATCATATCATCATATATCATTTAATCAACCACAATAATTACACAAAAATCATGTTCATCATGAAACAAGTACATCAGTTACACAAAAGAATTAGTTAAACTAACTAAACTCTAATCGCCAGAAATTTAGTTAATTAACTAAGTCCAAGATCCTATATGATGATGATGTCCAAAAATAGAGAGATCCTCTCTTCATTCCTACTTGTCTCCATCACCTGAAACATGTAAGAAAATCAAGTGTCAACTACAAAAGTAGTTGGTGAGTAATCATAAGTTTTTATATTTTAAAAATGTTTTAGTAAAATGCGTTTGAAAGTTTATGCTTAAAATGGTTTTATAAAATGCTTTGTTTAAAACGGGTATAAAACTTATGATCTTCTTGAGAAATTCCATCTGAATACCTGTATGATATAATCCAACACACATCCAACCATTCAACAACCAAACACATACACAATCACATAATCACATAATCAATCAGTTAATATCGATCTCAAATAATCATAATCAAACATAGATAATCAATCCACAACAAATCAACCAACTCAATCAATCATATTCTCAATCAATGTTCGTGACTATACATGATTCCTTATGTATTTAACGTAAGTTAGATACATGAATCATGGAGTGGTCGCTAACCACGTGACAATACATGAAGTCAAAGCAATTAACCGAAGTCAAAAGCAATACTTCACGGATGTGGAAATCATCCACGTGACAATACATGAAGTCAAAACAATTAACCGAAGTTAAGAGTAATGATTCACGGATGTGGAACTCATCCACGTGACAATACATGAAGTCAAAACAATTAACCGAAGTTAAGAGTAATGATTCACGGATGTGGAACTCATCCACGTGACAATACATGTAATCTTTGTTATTGACCTAAGTCAATAACAATGTTTACACGGATATAAGATAATAAAAGAAAATCCATAATAATCAATAAATTTTAAGTTGTAATTACCATATTGATAAACAGGTATAAACCTTATGTTATCAAAATAATAATTAATCTGGTATACATGTTTCACCTCCGAGTTTTAAAACAAATCAGTTTGAAGAAAGGGAGGTTATGAGAACTCACCTGAAGTCCTTAGATTATGCGTTCTCGTGTTATGCGCGCTCGCGTATGTAAACTCAAAACCAACTCAAAAATCTGTAATTAAATACATGTCCGTACTCATGAGTATACTTGTGTCATCTGGATTGATTATTCACAAGTGTTTTTCTTTTAGTTAAATCATTAGCGTTTTCTTAACTTAGCTTACTCAACCTTAGTTAAGATACTTCTAAATCTTTTATAAGTGTATATCATCAACTCATAGTTTAGTCTTATTAGTTCCTAACTATGTTATCATGATCCACTCGTTATGATTTCATAGGTACCCATTTGCATGTATGTTCACTAGGTTGACCACCTTGGTTAATTTAATAATGCTTTGATTAAAGTTTCAATAAAACCCAAGTTTTAGTTGAGTATAACCCAAGTTCAATATATAATTCCTTATTTTCTTAAACCCCAAATTAAAAAGAAAGGTGGTAGCCACTTAGGTGTCCATGCATGCATGAATACTCTCTTATATGCATCTTTGATTATATATGTATAGATATGTATGCCTACACCTCATGGCCTTAGCCCGAACTCCCATATTAATCTCCAACTTAGTTTTATCACATTAGGGCAGCGAACCTTTAGGGTTAAGACCTAAGGTTCGGCCCTCACAATACTAAGGCACGTGGTTTCTTAGTCTTAGGGTTCGGCTAGCATGAGATCCCGTGGTTCGGCTAACAATTTTTAGAAAGGTTCGACCAGCAACTAAGAAGGATTCGCGAAGCCACAAGGTTTGCTAAGGTTCGGGACATATGTGTCCAAGATTCGGCCTTAGAGGGTTCGGCTCCAGGAACTATGGGTTCGTGAGAGTTCGGCTGGAACAAGGAAGCTTCGGCTTTATCAACACTTCGGCTATGGTTCGCTGGAAACTGCATGGGTTCGTGAGTTCCTTAACAACCCATGGTTCGGCCAACAGAAAGAAGAGGGTTCGTGTACATGCAGCTAGGGTTCGCTGTGGAGTGCATGCATGGTTCGCCCAAGAGAAGGAGGAGGGTTCGTTGGGGAAGGTAGGGTTCGGTTCATCATGAGGACAGGGTTCGTGGCACCATGTTCGACTCAGGCTGAGTCAAACGAACCAGAAAGGGTTCGGCTCTCTGCTGAGCGTGAACCAGAAGGTTCGGTCGCCCACCTGCATCACGAACTACTGTTCATCGTCCTCCTCCTCGATCCATACCAGTTACCAGCCTGAAATCCCGCTCCCACTACTTTGCATTACTCGTTTAAATGATTTAACAAGGTTTTAAATAAATTACAACAACAACACATCATATAATCGCGATTAACCACAAAAACCGAGAATAAAACACTAGATTTACCTCCGATTGTCGGCCAAAAGCTATGTTTCTTTATGTCTTCTTGTTCTCCTCGATCATACGAACACGTGAGCGCAAGAATCTCGCAAATCCGTCAAGAAATGAAGGAGATATCGTAGAGAGAAGATCTAGAGAGAGAAAGTGGCGTGGGTTTGTGTTTAGAGAGAGAAGTGAAAGAGTGGAAATGAGGAGGAAGAAGGAAGGTTCTTCCTTATATCGGTGTCATTCCCCACTGTCCGGTCTCGTTTTTATCGCGATAAGGTAATTAAAATGCTCGGTTTTTAAACGTAACATGTTTTAAAACAATAACTCGTTTTAAATAAATGAGTTTTATTTAATTAAAATAAGTTTAAATAATTCGTTTCGTTAAACAATTTCCGTTTCGTTTTAGTTAAATAATTATTTAAATAAATTAATTTATTCGAAAACTTTTTAGGTTGTGATTCCTAATAAACGTTTTAAGATTTTATTTATCAATTTAATATCGTGAGATATTATTTAATCATCTCGTCGAAAAGCGTTGCTCGCGTACGTATTCGTAAAGATCGTCACCTTCGCGAATCCGATGCTCGTAACGTATTTCGATTTGATTTATTATTTATGGAATATCGTTTCAGTATATTATTCTTAATAATTATATTCGTGTGAATCGTCACCCACGCGAATACGTTATTAAGTTAATATTTCTGAATTAATATTCTCGTTTAAATGATATCCGTAACCTCACCATCGCGTAATCAATTCTCATTATTAATCATCTTTAATATTATCTTTTCCCAAACCAAAACCCACTAAACTCTAGTCACCGACACATCCATGATAGACAGAAATATGCATATATATAGGGCATATGTAAGGGTCAGTCGCAACTGCCCTAGCCACCGTCCCACCGCTATTTCGATAAACCATGACCATGGGTCCTTGACTACGTTTAGTAACCAGACTCAAATAACTACCAGTTCTAACCTCAATCCAAATCTCGGACCATCAATTCATCATCATCAATAATAAGTAACTGCGATAAACACTACGGGTCTGTTTAGTTGAATTACAACTAAACTTCCCGTGGTTTGCGCGTATAATAAATTATGAACATGCATACCAGTACAGTGATAATATCAGTAATGTCAATCAATAATTTCATAATCATTCATAATAAATAAATCTCCAGTCGTAACGGTACAATCGTACGGATGTACGGACGTACGGACAACTGAAAGTACAATGATGTTACAATCTTATTATGTATAAACGTATGTGAGGCCTTACAGGACAAAACAACACGAATATCGTTAGGTGAATGCTAAACCGACAGGTTATTCGTATAGGTGACGATCTGTACGAAAAAACTTGAAAGTTTAACGTTCTGAATGATATTCAATAATTAGAAAACAAGATTGAAAAGTGTAGTTATCGCCGTGTTTGGTCGGGTGACGATTCGAACAAATACGCGCGATGACCGCGCGATTCGATTTTAAACGTTAAATAAATATTTTGTAAATTAATTAATTAAAAGATATTTAGTTAATTTATTAGGAATCACAACCTAAAATAATTTTCTAAATTCTATTTTAAAACCGAGTCGTTTCGTAACGAAAACGACGCGAGAACGACGTTTTTTACGCGAAACCACGCGAAACCGAACGAACCCGAACGAACCCGGGTATTTCCCCCACATTTATTGTGACGTTTAATGCCACAACCACCCACAACCACCAGCCCAAACCCCCTTTCTCGTTCATCTCTCTCTCTTTAAACTTTCACAAGGGTTTTCATCTTCTCACTAAGATTCCTAGCTCAAATCTCAACCATTTCTTGTGTTTTTGTGTCTAAATCACCACCATCACTTGTAGATTACTAAAGTACAACAGATCTAAGCTTTTCTCCGACTGAATCGAGGTAAAAATCCGATTTTTGTTACGGTTTAGGGTTTTGAAAACCCTATTTTCGAATCTCTAAGAAACCGGCTTCAAACCCCTTTCAACCCTAGGGAATCACCCATAAACACCATAGTATAGTGTAGAAACAAGTGCTAGCTCGAATCGTGGTCAAGTGGCTTGAACACCATTGTTGTCTTCCTCGTTGCTCGACTGGCCGAATGAGCCGACTCTCAGACCGCCGAATGAATGCCACAACCCCATTCGACGAATGGTAGTCTTCTCTTCGCCGAATGTCCCACGACCGAAGCAGCACCCAATCGACCAGCCTTCTTCGCCGAACTAATCTTCTCATTCGCCGAAAGGGTATCCATTCGAGAACCATTCGCCGAATGGCCTAAGTTGCCTCATTCGATCGGGACTTCTCATTCGCCCACCCCTATTCGACCACCCTGGTTCGGCCTAATCTCATTCGCCCCTACACTCATTCGATCGCCTAGTTTCATTCGGGCCAAGAGCCTTTCGTGAATGGGTTGTCTTTCGGCCAAACTTGCAAGTCGAATGAAAAGGGTGTGTGTGAGTGCATGGGTTGGGTAATAAGTGCATGCATGGGCTTGGGCATGTGTGTGTGTGCATGCATGGGTATCGAATGAGAACGCATGTGTGTATGAAGAAATATAGGGTCATTCAAACGAAAGATATGGGAGTCATTTTGAGTTCAACATTTGTGAATTCGGGGTTCAATAATATGCTAACACATTAGAGTACTCAAAGTTCAAACATAGGTTGCTAACTTTCTTTGAGTTAAACACACTTGAGAATTCGTTGGAAGTCAACGGTTCAATTTCGGGTTACGTAATTAACTTAGATGATTCAATCAAATTATCTAAGTCAAATTATTCAAGGAACTTAACCCTAAATCAATGAGAAAGTCAAAGTCGGGTATTGGGCCCGAAGTTGGCCCAATGGGTTTAACTTAAGCCCAACATGCTAAGAAACTTATTTTCTCTAAAGTAATTATGTTTTAATTAAAGACACTAAATTGTAAACTATGTTAAAACAAATTAAATGATTTTCTAAGTAAGTGTTACTATAAAATGGATTAACTTAAAATGAATAAAATTGAAAAAGTCTTACTTAAAGTCTTTAACAGATTAATCGTGGGAATAGGGTTATTAGCGGGAAATAAGTTAGTATAGATGGAAAGAATCCGAGAAATACACTAGTAATCTAGGACACTTAGTTGCACACCGAGACCAAACCTTAGTTACGACGTCTATTATAAATACTTATCGTCTGCGAAATTTCTTAAAACAAATTCAGGAACCGAAGATACTTAGACTACAACAACGAGCGCGCATTTTGTGGTAATTCTATACAAAGCAACACAGGTGAGTTCATTGCCCCTCTACTAACATTTTGTTTTAAAACGCGGGGCTGAGAAGCATGCGTAAACTGTTTATATAAACTGTTATTTAAATACTTTTATTTATTATATGTTTTACATATATATGTTGTTGATACTCCTAGACTCTGTCTAGGAAATTATTAAACAGATCAAGTTATCAAATAAATTTAAGTACTCTCATGAGTAATACCTTAAATTTAAACTCTAAATCAACCCTTAGTCCATCAAGTTCAAATTCAAGAATCTAAATTCAAAGTGAAATCATGTGAACAAAATCAAAAGATCACATTCAAAGGAATCATAGCTCAGTGTGAGATCTGAGATCCAAGAATCAATATCAAATCAATTATCATTGTGAATCATGGGAAAGTCAAAAGATCAAGATCAAGAGACTCAAGAAATCAGATATCATAAATGTGTGTGAATCATGTTGATAATGAAATCATTACAATCTAATGAAATCATTAATAATCAAGTCAAGGTGGATGTCAGTTGTATATGGAATCAAGACCACGTGTAACACACATATAAAGTCCCTTCAGGTATAGAAGACTCTTGTAGTCAGGCTATACGGGCAACAACATGAACAATCATTGAAATCAATATCAAAGTCTAAGAGAATCAAGAGATCAAGAATCAAGGATATCCTTAAAGTCCCCGCATGTACAGAAGACCTTTGGGTCAAGCTGTAAGGGCAAAACATTAAAGTCCCCGCATGTACAGAAGACTTCGGGTCAGGCTGTATGGGCAACATTAAAATCCCGTCACGCCCAGGTATACTCCTTGTGAGTTATGCCTGGTATGGGTCACGTGTGAGAGGTTACAACTTGGACAACCACCAACAACTAAGTCTAATTGATTGAGTAAAATTTTACCCAATCATCATGTCTTAGTTGAATTTAAATGTTTATTTATTTATTTCATTAAATAATTACATTTATTCACTATCACTGATTTTTGGGAAAATCATGTATCTATGTTCAAAATCAAGTGAATCAAAGGTAAATCAAGTTTTGGAAATCATAATCTAAATCAGAGGTGTGTTAGGTAAAAATGCTTAATTATCATTAATATCAATGTCCTATGCGGATTAGTATGTGGTGGGATGGCGTCTGGGCGGGGTTGAGCCTTGACCAGGGGTATGCCATATATATAAGCATACCGATCTGGATGATACAGGTGATGTTAATGAGGTTAGGGTCTTTACCGGAAGAGGTTTTCAAATCATTTTCATTTACAAAACTATATGAACTCACCAACCATGTGTTGACTTGATATTTTGCATGACTTCTCAGATGACGAACAGGTCAACTAAGGAGTTATCCCTTTTGGACTAGGACTTCAGATAGAAGGCTTAGTATTTTGGACCTGCATACTTTTGAAGACATCATTATACAATTTATTTTGTATATCTTGTGTAAATACAAGATAGAAAATTATGATGTTGATGATAGATTTACATTGTTAAATTATAAACAATACTGATGTAATTTAACTTTGTAATTCTATTATATTTAGCATTTCTCATTTGTATCATGTGCAATGTAAACAATCTGATCATCACGATTATCACTCACGATATCGCGCCCCGGGAACCTTCCGCCCGACGGGACAACCGATCCTATCCCGCCGGCTCGGGGGGTGTGACAGTACTAGCCAAATAATAATACGATCAACATACCAGCCCTACAAGCTGGAGGTTTGTCAAGCCTATGGTACCAATGCTATATCATCGGTTTAGTCACGTCAAACTAACTGGTCAGTGATTTGTGTGAGGGACTTACAATGATCAACTTGAATATATGGCACATGATTGTCGTGATATAATACATACAGCTTAATAGTTATGAATTGTATTGTGTGTTCAACAATGTTGTTTGTTCTCATGTTTGTGTTCTCGTTGTTGTTAACAAGTTATATAAAAACTTGTCTTATTATACAATCTTAGTTGTTGTGTGAAAGATGTTGTTATCATGAAGGTACGTTATCATGTTTATCATTGTTGTTGTTCCATATGGTCACCTTGTTGTCACTACAGTGTGGTATGAACTAGTCTTACTACACTTAGTCGACTCAGGTGGTGGATGATCGTTGTTTCGTGTTATCTAGTAGTCTGCACCGAGTTGTAAGCTGAGTGTTATAAGAACTTGTCCTATTACACTTAGCTAACTCCGGTGGTGAATGATATTATGACGATATGTTATCTTCATATCATTCTTGTTTGTTGTTGTTGTCATCATGTTCACCTGTGATAAACTCATTGTTTGTTCTTGCAGAATAATTAAATGCTATAAGATAAAATCTTACAACTGCATTATTCTATTGTGTTGATGATTCATGAAGTTACATTATCATGTTTCATCTTAGTTGTCTCTGTCATGTCATGATCATACAAGTATGCATACAATGATAAACGATAATAAGTCAAGCAATATTATCTAAATCATAGTATAAACAATATGTTGTACTAAAACTTTTAAATAAATAAAAGATTTAGCATGTTTCTCAGCCCCGAGAGTTTAAAATCAATTTAGATTAGAAAGGGGCGTATGAACTCACCTCTTAGTTGTTGTGGTTGACTAAGTTCTAGCAGGAAATGCACGCGCTCTTCTTTGTACTTGTGGTAGTTTTCATGATCCTGTATTGATTTCATGTTGTTTGTAACTTATAAGGATAAGTTATAAGTGTTTGTGTATGTGTATGTGTTAGCCCTAAAGTTGGCTAACACCCGTAAGTCTCGGTCATCATTCGGCCCTTGTTCATTGGTCATAGATTTTACTAACACTCAACTACTTTAAGTTAAGCTTAATATGGTGTTTTGATTTTATGTTTCCCTTGCCTTAGCCCATTCTCGAAATTCCCAAACCTTTGCATGATATGTTACTTACTTGTATTGATGGGGTCTTTGCAAACTAACCCAAGTCATAAGTATAAATTAGGTTTATAGTTTAATGTTTGACATGTTATCTTAGTTAAACTTGAATTGGTTTGTTACATAGCTACAAAGAATAATGTCATATTGTAAAAGTTGGGGTTTCAACAAGTTCTAAGTATAAAACCTAAGTTTACACATTAAAACTTCACATGTGTTTATGGAAATCACTTGTTTCTTTATTGTTTCATAACTTCTTCGCCACCTTTGTAGTATTTTAAGAAATCCCATGAATTGTTATCCCTTAGCTTTTGTTTAAAAATGTGTTTACATCCTTGTCATGTGGGCCGAACACTCAAGTGGGTCGAATAAATCTCTTGGGCCAAACCACATGGGCCGAATGAATGCTGCTGGGTCGAATGATGTTATCCAGATCGAATGGCTAAGGCCCAAGCGAATGAGGGTGGCCGATCGAATGACATGGCGTAGGCCAAATGACCTTGGCCAATTGAAAAGTGGCTGTGTCGAATGGGTCCTAGCCCGATCGAATGAGGAGTGGCCGCATCAAACTTGACTTGACCGAATGGCAGCCACGACTGACGCTAGTCCGAATGGGATCCCACGAGCGAATGACATGGCTGGAAATGGAGCCTTTTGGCCCTAGCCTTTCGGCCGAACGAGTCCCTCCCTTCGGCTCTAACCTCCTTCGTCCCCCATTCGGCGTAGTCACAGGCCGTCGCGCCCCATGTGTTTCCTCGAGCTCTACATGTGGTCAATAATGGTTTCCAGTGGGTGTGTTTAGGGTTCGGTTGTTCATGGTTTTAGACGGTTGTATGATGTGGGTCGATCAAGGGTTTAGAAAATCCTAGTTTTTCATGATTTTGCAGCCAAATACCTCGAATTTCAGTGGGTTTTGCCTCAGATCAGTTGTACTTCTAGGTAGAGGAGGGTGTGTAGCTTCGATTGGCTCAAGAATCACACGATTTCATCAAGAATTGAAGAAGATCTAGTAAGTTGAAGATTGAAATTGTAGAGAGAGAGTGAGAATCCGGAAATGGGTGTTTAGAGAGAGAAAGAGGTGAAATAAATGAGGTAGATGATCTCATTTAGGGTATTTATACCCCGGGTGAGTTCGGGTTCGTTTTTGTTGCTCGGTTTTCGTTTTAGTTGCGTTTCCGGATCGTTACGCGCATATTTACGTATTTTAAATAAATAAGATTTGTTTTCAATATTTAAAAGGTGGTTATTCCTAGTAAATCTTCTAATTTGTTTTTCTTAAATTATTTCATCGAATTCGTTTATTTTAAACGTTTCGTCAGATCGCGTCACCTTCGCGCGTATTCGTTCGAATCGTCACCCGAACGAACACGACGATGGTTTCCCTTTCTGATTCTTGTTTTATACTTTTCAGTCATCATTTCAGAAGTCTAAAGTCACAGATATGTTTGTGTGAATCGTCACCCACGCAAACACACTGTTAGTACGTTATTCTGAAACGACTTTGCAATTAAGTTTTGAATTGTGTTTCCTCACTGACGGACTCAACTAAACTTCCTGTTTTCCCATTGTTTTCCTTGAATTCACATTGTTTTCATAATGAATTATCGGCCATCTGATTCCGGTCATCTATGGATATCAGATCGCAACCGCTAAGTTTTTGTCAATCGTTTGTACACTGTTGTTTCTCTTGATTTGTTGTATTAACTGTACTTAGGTTTTCACCTAAATACATACAACTGTTGTTTATCGTGAGTTGTTGTACTTACAGTATTTAAGTTTTCACTTAAACACGTACAACTGTTGCTTGTTATCAGAGTTTTGTTGTTACACACACTGTTTCCACCTTATTTTCTAAATATGTAAACCTAGAGTTAGTGTTTACCCTGCTATAGGTTTATATATGTTAGAAAAGGATAAACATTTTGATTTAAATACCACCTTAGATTTGAGACACTTTGTCAATTTGACCTAACATCTAGTGTTAGTGCTTACCCTGCACTAGGTTTATTGTTTTATTGAAAAAGGAATGATCGCGATTCCTAATACACTTAGGCCGGTCATTCAGTCAAAAATCGTAAGGCGTATACTTCAAGAGTCAAGTTGGCATAGTTGGGGTAAATGTACAAAGTTAGAAATGCGTGTTCTAACAAACCCCAAAACTTGAGAATTATGATTGTCATAATTGGTTATCGTAACCCTCCTGTATTATTGTGAACAGTAAATAGAGAGCTTAGCCAATTCGCTGTTCATTAAATAAACAAGATCTCACAATTCTAAATTAATTTGGGATTATATAAAGCATGAAATACTAAAACTTTTCTTTTGAATTTTATAGATGTCTTTCATTGATGCTGCTAAACCTCATAGGATAAATCTATTTCGAAATCAGTTTAATGGGAGTAATTTTTCTACTTGGATGTATCACCTTAGAGAAGTCTTAAGAATAAAAGGGAAATTGTATGCTTTGGATAACCCTATTACTCCCGAGCCACCTATAGGCTGCATCACATTTGAAAGGGTGTGAAACATATTGGACACGGGTGTGAGATAAAATCTCATATTAACTTCGGTGTCTCCTGAATTTGTGGACCAACTTATGTATCTCTCAAGTCATGAGATGATTGAGGAGATCAAAAAGAGTTTCCAAAAGAATTGTGGCCTTTTGAAATTCTTAGGTCCAAAAGGGTTTGATACCGGTGGAGACGTAGGAGCTCACATTGATAGGTTGCAAGGCTTTTCTGATAGGCTTGGCAAACTATGCTATCCCATGAACCTTGAGATTGCTATTGATTTCATCCTTATTTCCCTACCATAGGAATATGAATCTTTTGTAAACAGTTACAAAAGAAATATCTTTGGAGGGACAATTGATGAACTCAAGGGGATGCTCTAGGTTTAGGAAACCAAGATGAGGATAGTGGTGAGTAGTGGGAGGAAGAGACCAGTGACCGAGGTTGATGAGGTCTAGTACATTGTTGCTCGACGTCTGAAGAGTTTAGATATGCCGAGATCTTCTAGTTTTCCTTGTTACTTCAACATATTTCTTGAATTGGCAAATCTTTGATAATAATGTGAGTGTCACAATTATTTTAATTATTTGCAAGTATTCGAGGTGGTTGATAAGCTGGGAGCTTGAGTCTTGAATTCCATGGGATGGAAGACAAGACAAATAGAAGAAATGTTCTTTTATTAATTTTTCATTGATTGTTTAAATGGTTAAAACAATTATGAATACTTTTAACATTCTTAGTTTGACTAAGAATAATGCTTCTGGTATTATTTGTGCATTGATTGATAAGTTATATTTATGCTTGATAACTTGTTTAGATAACATAATTAATATTGATTATTGATAATGCAAAGTGAATTCTATATGATAGAATTAATAAAAAGGCAATACTCATGATTCATATTAATAGAATAATTTAAAGTGTTTAAATAATTATAATTAGACAAGATTAACCTTTAAAGCATAGTGTAATACATGAATCTCTAAACAATTGAAAATGAAATTCATTGTTACAAGAGTTTGATGATTACAAACATGCTTAAAGAAGGTCAAAAAGATTGTGATCTTTTATATGCAATTTGTTGCATAAATTGTCTAAAGATTAAATATGAATATTTCATAAGGTTGTGAACCTAGTGAAATTTGTGAAAGAGTTCAAAGAAGTTTCAATAAATAGAATATCTAAAAGCATCAATAGTTATATATGAGATATAACCAACAGTTACCAAATTAATGCATATAATGTGAAACAGTTTCACAACCAAGTACACAATGATGTAGGTAATCTGATAAATACCAATACATAATGTGTCATTCTCTTGAATATGATCCAATGAAAGAATATCCCAATGAACTTATCATATGAATTACTACACTAGCTTTAATTACAGGTATATATAAAGAGTTGTAAAATAAACCTGTATAAATTTCTATTTGGGATTTGAGGATGTAACAAAGAGTTGTCAACCATTTATTTAAAATTGGGTCCTCATAAATGATAAAGATAGTTATCATAAATCCTCATAATGGAATAGATAGAATTTTCATCAATTTCTTCCTAATGCAAGGACCTGTATGATTGAAAATTAGATAGAGCAGATTGAAAGAGTTCAATTCTTCAATGATATGATATATATGTTTCAATCAACACAAAATGTTTGAATGGATCTTAAATGAGTTTAGAACCAGTTGTTACACATGAAATCTGCAGAAGCTCACGGGATCACTTTGAACCCAAATTGCAAAGTTGTAACAATTGATTGATAAATATGACAAATTGTTAAGAACCATAAACACTAAGATGCGATAAAACAAAGTAAGAGACTTGTTTAAACAACATTTAGATGTTGCGAAGTTGAAATTAGAGAATTTCATTGCCAAGATCAACATGGATGTTTTAGTATACTACAAATTCTGTAAGCAAGAGTTGTTAGACAGATAAGTAGTTAAATGTCAAACTGAATTACCATAAGAACACCTTAATTGAGTATTCTTATAAGTAATTAGAAAGTTTTGAAATCCTAATATGGCAAACTTGTTGCGACAAATCCAAGGTTGATAAAAGCAACTCAAGTGGGAATCTTTGTCATGGTAAGAAACTAAGGTGTTAGTTTTACCTAAAGGACAAAGATGTTATACATATATATATATATATACCAAGGCTAGTGGGAGCGTAGTAAATTCTAATGAAAACATTATGTAAGTATGTAGATGACATACTAATTATAGAAAGGAGTTTCTATAATAAAGACATAAAGTTTAACATATGATGTTAAACAAAATAATTAACAATTTTATTTGATAAAATTGAATATATATTAATGGTTAATATATGAATTATCCAATGACATTTTCAATAGAGATTGAAAAGAAATCTTATAAATATTTGCATAAGTTGAAGAGTCACATGCAAATTGTCTATGTCAAAGCATGAATTGTTCACTAAAGGTTAGAGAACACAAATAAACACATCAGAATGCTTAGAATGAAAGAGTTCATTACTAATCTCAATAAGATTCTAATGAATAGGAATGGATTGAGAAAACATATGACAACAATGTAGCATAGCTAAAACTATGAAATTGTAGTCATATTATAGTAGAAGCATTATGAGAAAGAACTGAAAGAAAGACATAATAATAAAAAAAATTATAAATCAGAATCTAGCAATTCAGTTCACTAAATCTATTTAAAGAGCTGAATATGAGGATAAGGCTGATAAATAGATATTAGATATGCTAGATGGGGAATCCGATTTAACTTTAGTATTGGGTGCTCTACAATCGAAACACGAAACATTGAATGTTCATTTTGATTTAAAGGTTAAAGGCAAAATGAATTATGTTTCTAAATCAAAATTTGTACATTTTAGTGTCCTTGAATATAGTATTCTAAATTTCCGTCAGTCGATCAGATTCATGGGAACCAATCTGAACTAAGACTACTTGAATGCTTGGTTAGTTTATAGTGATAAAAGCTCAAGTGTTAAGAACCAAGATTCATAGGTACTCATTAGAGAATGATGTCGGACGTAACTCGCTTCAAAACATTCTTCATGGATCGTTGTCATAAGATGTTTTGATATTAAAGTATATTTGATATACACAAATATCCTTAGACCTAAGGAGTATATTGAACTAACATTAATTAAAGGTCACTCTTTGATCTTACCTAACGCTGTCTTGAAAAATAGGGCAGTAATAGGGTAACAATTGGGAATGATTCTAAGATTAAGTGGGAGTTGTATGCTGCCAAAGGGATTCTATAATCTTATATAGATAAGAAAAGATATTATGGCGCTGATGTCGGACGTAACTCGCTTCAAAACATTCTTCATGGATCGTTGTCATAAGATGTTTTGATATTAAAGTATATTTGATATACACAAATATCCTTAGACCTAAGGAGTATATTGAACTAACATTAATTAAAGGTCACTCTTTGATCTTACTTAACGCTGTCTTGAAAAATAGGCAGTAATAAGGGTAACAATTGGGAATGATTATAAGATTAAGTGGGAGTTGTATGCTACCAAAGGGATTCTATAATCTTATATAGATAAGAAAAGATATTATGGCGCCCTCGTTGATTTAAACTGATGTAAATGCGTGGCCACGCTCAAACTAAAAGTAGTTTGTTAGATCATTTTTAAATTGAGAACGAGAATGAGAATGCTTGAACAATATATGAGATTGAAGAGAGATCCATCTCTCATGTTCAAGGAATATTGAAATAGAAAGGATATACAGATAAAGGTTATCTGAGACTATAATTGTAAGTTAAAGTAAAGAGTTACTTAAACTAAGGAGTTTTAGTCGACTTAGAAGTCATACTTTACTAGGGGCTGCGTGATGCAGCTAGGCGTCCAACACTATCTACGTTGAATCACTTAGCCGATGAATCGTCCAAGTGGGAGTCTGTTGGATATTGGATGTTCGATTAACGATAAGTTCAACGTTTCTATGAAAGGTATGAACCAAAGAGTTACACTTTGGAAGACAACGACTTTATGTTTAATTGTTAAACATAATATACGATCACGAATTGTCGGTTTTTATCGAATTGGCTTTTATTATTTATGAAATAATAATCGGTGGGAATTAATTACAGAGATAATTAATTTGTTAAACAAATAAAGTTTTGAACTTTATTATGATGGATTGTTATTTAAAATGTTAATTAACAAATTGAGAATTAATTAAACTTCAGACATTTAATTAAATGCTACTAACTAATTGTTAGTTAGTAATATTTGGAGAGTAGTAATTAAATGGTTTAATTAGTAAAAGAGTTTAACTAAATTAAAAGAGTTTAATCAAATTAAAAGACTTTAATTTGAATTAAATATGAAATAAGTGGTGGGAATTCCAATTTTGAATTAGTAATTCCTAGATCCTAAAAATGTGGATCTAATTTGACTATTAAATCATCAAATCACCACATTTGACAACCACTCTTTGACTCACTCTCCTTCTCCCTCACCCTAGTAGCCGTAGACCATACCACCACCCTTTGGGGTTTTTGTGGGTGTCGAAATAAGCCAGCACCGAACCACCTAGCCAGGCCGGAGCCAAGGCCGCACCAGGGCCGTGACCAGGCCGCACCAAGGGTCACATCGGGCTGCCATAGGGCCGCAAGGGGCCAACCAATCTTGAGCCGAACGTGAACCACCCCAAGCCGAGCCATGGGCTGAACCGAGAGTGGAACCGAGCCAAAATCAGTTTTGGTTCAATCGGGTGTTTCGTTGCACGAGATTCGGACTCTGGTGATCGTAGTGAGTCAACTGGAGAGACCGTTGCCGATCCATCGTGTGGATTTGGAACCGCTTCGTAAAAGGTCGATTTCTAAAACCCCTATGGTTGTGTTGTTTGATTTAATTGTTGTTTAAATGATTTGTAACTGGATCCTGATTTGGGAATTGTTTCGATTACGAATCGAAAGGTTACAAAATTTAAATGCTTCAGCTGTGTCAAATCTGGTGGTTTAATCTGGTTTTAGAATTCCCAACAGTACACATATTAGGACGATGATGATGATGTACCCGTGTGTGTATAACTTCCCATGTATTCCCTAATGAATCCCTATATTACCGCCTGAACGGGAAATTGAGTTCCAAATCGACTTAATGCCGGGGGCCCAACCTGTTGCCAAAACACCTTATCATTTAGCTCCCACTGAAATCAAGGAAGACCAGCTATAAGAACTCCTTGATAAAGGTTTTATACGATCGAGTGTGTCTCTATGGGGAGTACCAGTGCTGTTTGTTAAAAACAAAGATGGAAGCATGCGAATGTTTATTGACTACAGGGAACTAAATAAGTTGACTGTAAAGAACATGTATCCTCTAACTAGAATTTATGACTTGTTCGATCAATTGTATGGTGCAAGGTAGTTCTTGAAGGTAGATCTCTGATCCGGTTACCATCAGTTGAAGGTTCGAGAGCACGATATTCCAAATACTGCATTCCTGACACGTTATGGACATTACGAGTTTCTCGTTATGTCATTTGGATTGACAAATGCTCCTTCAGCATTTATGTATTTGATGAATAGGGTATATCGACCGATGTTGGGACCGATCGGTGATAGTGTTTATTGATGATATTTTGATAAATTGAAAGAACGAGGGAGATCATGCTTGTCACCTACGCGAGGTATTGAAGATCCTAAAGAAAGAGAAACTTTATGCTAAGTTTTCCAAATGCACCTTCTGGTTACGGGAAGTGGAGTTTCTGGGTCACGTGGTGAACCTGAAAGGCATTATGGTGGACCTAGCTAAAGTGGAAATGATTATGAGATGGAGCCCTCTGATGTCACCGATGGAAGTACGCAGTTTTCTTGGTTTGGCCGGCTAATATTGGAGATTTATTCAAGACATCTCGAAGATAGCGACGCCACTGAAGAAGTTCACGAAGAAAGATATAAAGTATGAATGGGGTTCAAACCAAGAACAAGCATTTTCAGTGCTAAAGGAGAAACTTACCCAAGCCCTTGTTTTAGCACTGCTAGATGGTAATGATGATTTTGTTGTGTATGCTGATGCATCGCGTCAAGGGTTGGGATGTGTACTGATGCAAAGGGGAAGGGTGACAGCTTATTCTTCATGCTAGCTAAAGATTTATGAGGGTAACTACCCGACCCACGATATTGAACTCGCTGGAGTGGTGTTTTCATTGAAAATATGGAGACATTGTCAATATGGAGTAAAGGGTACCATCTATACCGACCACAAGAGCTTGAAGTATTTCTTCGAGCAAAAGGATTTGAATAGGAGGCAAAGAAGATGGCTTGAGCTACTAAAGGATTATGATTGTGATATTTTATATCACCCTTGGAAGGTCAATGTGGTGGCAGATGCGTTAGGTCGTAAGACCAAGCATCCTGCCATACGAGTTAAATCGTATAGTTTGAAGATAACGCCAGACTCTCTGAACGAGCTCAAAAAGGCGCAATAGAAAGGATTGGAAGAAGAGAATGTGGGTTTGAACGTGTCTTTAGGCAAGTCAAGAACTTGGAAGACAATGACTATGGGGTAAAGGTATGTAACATCCTAATATACACACACACACATATATATATATATAAATATATATCTGTGTGTGTGTGTGGTCAACAATTAAAAGAAGAAGAAGAAGGAAACGCGAATTCATGCAAACCACAAAAAAATATAATAAATAAATACATGATAGATATGTATTAACGTGTGTGGTGGATACTGAATTTCTGGAAACAACATTCAAAAAGAAAAAAAATAAGAATATAAAGAAGGAGTGGAGTCAACAGAAGCAAAGGAGAAGAATAAAAGGGGGGGGGGGGGGTTGGGTCATTCTAAAAAACAAACAGAAGTAAAAAAAAAGAGAAAAGTGAAGAAGAAGAAAGAAGAAGAAGAAGAAGAAGGAGAAGAAGGAGAAGAGGGTGAAGGTCCGAGCAACGATCCGTAACATCGAGCTTAGATCGCTAAACTAGGTCGTGAATCACTCGAGGTAATCACGTTTTCTCATCTTTGAATCACCATTGAAGGATTTGATGGGGGTTATGAACTAGGGTTTAGAAACGTGAAATTGGGTTGAGTTTTAAAATAGTTATGGGATCCTAAATTCGTGTATAGTTGTTTGGTATGTTAAAACAATCCTTGTTGTATGGATCATTATTTTTGCAAAGAACCCAAGTTAAGGTTCATATGAGTGAGATTAGAAAGATGACTCATTTGGGGTGATCAAGAAAAATATGATTTTGTTGTTGTCTAAATCTGAAAGAATGTATATAAATGAAATTGAGATGTTGTAATTGTCAAAAACTCATATGATGAAATTAATCTGAGTTTAACCTAAGTGGGTAAAATGGGTTAATATGATCAAATTAGGATAAAAGTTAGAATATAATTATCCTAGAAAGATTGAAACTTGAATGTTGGGTGAAAGGTGATAAGTATGAGAAATTATACATAGTATAATAAATATGTTAAACCAATTCAAACGGGTCGGATGTGTATAGTATGTGAAACATACATATATATATATACATATATGTGTGTGTGTATATATTCATGCAAATGTATATAAACATTTAGAACAGAAGGGTGAATAGATATAATATAATTGACCCGTATAGAGTTTAACTGGAAAACAAGATTTCAATCGAAAGGATAATCAAGCAGGATCATCTGCAAATAGAGGTCAGTAATCTAACCAGATAATATATGAGAAATGATGTAAACATGATTCGATAAGTGTGATCATGTGTTTTTATGGTGGGTTAGAGTTGTTATGGTGGTTTTACTAATAATGATTGAACAGAATTGATGTATAGATATAGTAGAATACACGTGGATTGTATATATGTGGATTTATAAAATATATGGTCGATTCATGATAGTTTATAAAATATACGGTGGTTAAATATATGATACACCTCTATTATGGTGGTGGGAATTTATTTTCCTTGTAGTGGCAAAATGAAAGGTTTATACCTTCATTATTGTGGAAAAGTAAGATTTATATCTTAGTTATGTTGGTAGTAATCCTATTATATGGTGGTTAGGTAAGAGATGATTCTCTTACTATATGGTGGATGGTAGATGGTGTACTCTTACTAATGTTAGTTTAAATAAAATGGTGGCAAGTATTAATTAATGTGGTTGGTTATAATTGTTCTTTTGTACAAACATGGTGGCATTGATTACTTCTTAGCATTTTGCTAATTTAAAATGTTGGGTGTAGTATTGTAGGTAAAGCTCCAATGCAATAAGGAATGGAACAAGTATCGGGTCATTTATCTAATATGTCGCATGACCCGTTGCTAAATGGTTTGGTGAAACTTGAATGTTATAATAAGTATGGTATCATTTTGGGTTTCTGTTGATAAATAAGTTATAACGAGTCGGAATTTTCTATAGTGTTGTTGTCAAATAGTACTAGTTACTATAACATTAATTAGTGATGGTGGTAATAGTTTGTTATTGTGTAAATTGTTGGTTTTGAACATATTTATTTCGTAATAAAATAGATGTTTTAAAATGGGTCATGCCGAAATTTTGAAAAAATCTGGGGACCATATTTCTGCACGTATTTTAAAAAAACAATTATAAAGTGGGTGTAACAAGGTACGATTCGGTCAAATGTTGGTGCCCAGAAATGGTGACATTCGATCGAGAATTTTAGATGAAGCCCAAAAATCGCGTTATTATGTGCATCATGGTGCGATAAAGATGTATCAAGACCTACGAAAAGATTATTGATGGCCAGGGATGAAGTTTAACGTGATGCAGTATGTGAATAGGTGTCTTACTTAAAAGGCTGAACATTAGAAGCCCTATGAAATGTGCAACCTCTTGAGGTAACGGAATGGAAATGGGAACACATCACCGTGGATTTCATCACCAAGCTACCAAGAACAGCTAAATGACATGATACCATATGGGTGATTGTGGACCGACTGACGAACAGTGCACACTTTCTTCCTATCTGGAAAACGTATACGTCAGAAATGTTGTCTGAGTTGTTCGTGAAAGAGATTGTGACCCGACATGGAGTTCTTGTCTCCATTGTGTCTGATCAAGATACGAGGTTTACATCCAGATTCTGGAAGCAATTTCATGATGCCATGGGAATGAGACTGATCGTTAGTATGCCTATCACCCCAGACGGATGGACAGTCTAAAGGACTCTCCAAACATTGGAGGATATGCTTAGGGCGTGTATTATCGATTTTGGAGGAAGCTGGGATGACCACCTACCATTGGTGGATTTTTCGTACAATAATAGCTGCCACTCTAGTATCCAAATGCCCCCATATAAGGCGTTGTACAGAAGAAGATGTGAAACCCAGTATGTTGTGGTGAAGTTGGGCAAAAAGAGATAGGAAACAAGGCTTCCGTGATCGACATGGTAGAAAAGGTACGAGTGATAAAAGTACGAATGAAAGCCACAGAAGATCTCCAAAAGTCCTACGCAGACAAGCGTGGGAGACCGATAGAGTTCAATGTTGGCGATCGAGTGTTGCTAAAGGTATCGCAATGGAATGAAATCATTCGATTCCGAAAGAGAGGCAAGCTGAGTCGGAGGTATACCGGGCTGGTTCAGGTAAGGGAAAGGGTATGGAAAGTCGCGTACCGACTAGAGCTACCAGAGGAACTGAATGGAATCCGCCCAATCGTGGATACGAAGGAAACACAACTACGGAATAAAACGGTTTGTAAAGTCAAGGTTTTGTGGAAGCTTTCAAAGGTTTTAGAAGCTACGTGGAAATGGAAGAAGAAATGAGGATGGTGTATCCTCATTTGTTCAATATGTAACGAGGCAAGTTTCGGGACGAAACCTATTGTAAGGAGGGGAGACTTGTAACCCCCAAATTTTCTATGCAAGTTATTTAAACTTACGATTGGGTAATGGTTAATTAACTTGTAGGAAAGAAACAAAAAATAGAAGATCACGAAAGATAGTATTCAAAAATACTCGGGGTTCACAAAACAGAGTACTCGAACTACTCTATTTCGAGAACCTCTGATTTCGTGAACCTTGCCTATATATATGAGTGCCTTGGGAAACGTGAACACCTTTCGTAGGAAACTCACTCTCTTAAGTACTCAGAAAGGGGCTATTTGTGAACTTCAGGAAACGACTTGTGATCGGCCAAACGAAGGAGGAAACGCACGAGAATATACAAAAGGATCAACTAACATCAAGTAAGTGTTCAATTAGAGAAAGTTAGGATTTTTATTCAACAGTGAACTTATGCATAAAGCTCATGCCTTTATGAATAAATTTGTTCCTTTTTAGTCCCAATGTGTTGGTACGGCCTTAGTGAACCTATAAACTAGCTCCTCAAGTCTTGGATAGTTTTATGCTGAAAAGATGAGTACTCGAAGTTGTACATGAATAAAGTGTATCCGAACTCAGTTTTAGAACCTCAGGTTGAGAAGATCGGTTCGTGAACCTCGGTTCGAGAAGCTCGGTTTGTGAACCTCGGTTCGTGAACCTTCGTTCGCGAACCCCAGATTTGTGAACTTGGTTTCGTGAACATGGGTTGAGAACTGGGAATCGTGAACTCTTAGGTTTGAGTACTTTGAGTATTTTGTGAACCTTATAATTTCGTGTACTTGGGATTTTGAATACTTAGCCACTTTGAGAACATGATGGTTTTCGAATACTGGGAACTGGATAAGCAAGCTATGAGGACTTAGAATAAATTCTAAGTCTAGGGATGAAATGTAACAAGATGATGTAATGATGTAGGTTCTTGGGTCTTAGCTAAGGGAGTTCGGCTAAGGTGATAAGGAGCTACATTACTATCAGGTGAGTTATAGATGCCCTACTTTCACATGTTATGTGTAACTATGTTTTGGGTGACATAGATGGTGTTACTATGTTTTGATGTTATATGACTATGCGATGATGAAAAATGCTTGATGATATGTGTGATTATGTACGGATGAGAACATGTTAAGTATGACGAATGCATGTTAATGACTTAAACAGATTACATGACATGATGATGACTGTATGATGACATGCTATTATAATGATAACCATGATGATAGTTATAAGACTTTATGTTATGATGAGATCCTAAAATGCTAGGATAAAGATATGAGACTATGATGATAAGTTTCTAGCATAACTTGTTATAATACCATGATTCTATGATATGATGATATGATGCTAGCATGACATATATATGATGCTGGGAAGTTGTGATGATATGATGAAATGATAATAGCATAACTGTTATGAGGAATCCTATGTTATTAGGATAAGTTTAAGATGTTATGATTAATGTTGATAGTGCTAGTATATCATGTTATGATGAATGATGTTGCTCCCATACTCGTTATGGGGTAAGTATGATGTTGCTCCCCTACGCGTTATGGGGTAAGTATGATGTGATCCCGTACTTGTTATGGGGTAAGTATGATGTTGCTCCTGCATTGTTACGGGGTAAGTATGATGCTGCTACCATATTCATATGGGGTAAGTGTGAGTTGACTACCATATTTGTGTGGGGTAAGTATGATGTTGCTTCCATATTCGTATGTCTATTGCTCCAGTACTTGTTACTGGGTAAGTATGGATCTGCAGAACGCTTCGGCGAGTCAGGTCAGAGGTTATGGAGCCTTGTGCCGGCATAAGCCCACTATTATGCTTAGTAATAGTGGTTGTATGATGATGATTATGATGTTATGTGCCACGTTTTTTTATGAACGAGATGAAGTTTTATGACTTCCACACATTAAACGTTTATGATGTTTTTCTAAAGTAGAACTCACCAGCGTAAGCTGACATTTTAGCATGTATGTCAGGTTAAAGCTGAGGTAAGAGGACACATGGAGCTCAGGGCACGATGTCTGAAGTTCGGTGATTTTGTCAATCATATATGTTCAGACACAAATTGTTTAATTACATTTTGTACTTGACCACTTTTGTTTTAATTTCAGCTGCATGGGGCCTCACGGTTTCCTTGTTAACAGTTCTAATCACCTGTTGTATAGTAGATGTGGAATATTTGTGAATTGTGGTACAAAGGTAGATTGTATAGCTTTAACTTCCACTACAGCTGATTGCATTGGTTCATTAGAATGTTGTTCTTGTCAGCAACAGGTGATTGTTGATGAAACCAGTCATCATTTTTAGGTTCCAAATAAGCAACATCTATCACATGACTAAATAAAGGGTATATGCAGTAGTGTTCACTTCTCGTTTAAGTCTACAATCAGCAAAGATTCTCTTGTTCATCATAGTAATCTTGATGACTGGTCCAGCCTTGATAATATGAAGATATAAATGATCAAAAATGATAGACAAGAATCTTGGATATTGAAAGAAACTTTCTTTCTCAGTAGTACTGATGGTTTCACCATGTAATCAAAAATCAACTGCTAATATTGGATGGTTTGTTCAACACCACAGTAGCAATAAGGCACTAAAATGGCCTTGAATGAAAAAGTATATATACCAGATTTCCTATTGGACAAGCACATAATAACTGCATGGAACATGTATCTCCACTATCCAACAGAGTGTTTCGTTGCTAACTGAGAGGCAGTTACATCACCATTGTAGCCCATCCTCTTAAACTCTCCACAGATAAGATCATTGGGTAGTGTAAAAGGATCATCATCTCTATCCTTAAATTTTAGTGCTACTCCCAAATCAGCTACAGAAAACTGAATCACTTCATCATAATCTTTGATTTCAGAACTGGTGGCTCAGTAGTACAATCATAATCAGCATTATCCTAGAATGAGGTAATGTGATTATGCAGATCACAGGATTTCTAATATGGAAAGAACAATCCTGTATCTTTTAGAAAAGTAATGACCTCCACAAAGTTTGAAGCTTCCTTTATCTCTTCATTAACTAAAGCAATGACATTATGTTTGTCATTATACATTCTTTGACCTGAAACAATTACACAAAAAAAAAATTAGTATAAAAACTTTAAAAATTGAAAAATTTTCAAAAATTTCAAGTATAGAAATCATCGATACGATTAGTATCGATAGTATTACTGTCGATATTAATAGTATCGATACTCTGAGTATCGATATTAAGACTTAGAAAAATTTGAAATTTATATCGATCGATACTAGTAATATCGATACAAGTAGTATCGATATTAATAATATCGATGATAACAATATCAGTACTAAGACTTAGAAAAATTTGAATCATGTCATCGATACTATTAGTATGGATGATACTGTTTCCATCGATACTATTAGTATGGATGTATGAACAAATTCAAATTCAAAATTTTAAAATTTTAAGTATGATTAAATGAATCTGTAAAATCAGTCAAACTAGTAACAAAACATCACGGATTAATTGTTTCAAAGCAAAAGCCCTTTCAATTTACAAGTTTTTAGTTCAAATTTCTGTGAGAAACTTCAACGAGTTTGATCGGATGAAACTAAATATTCTACGGTTAAAATACGTTGATTACCAGCCATAATGAACAAAATATGATGTAGAATCACTCATAAAACACATAACTCAAATTAAAGAAACAAACTGTCACACCCCCTGCGCCGCGTACGGAATCCACGGCGCGGTGACGAATAATTTTTGAATCATGCACAAGTATTGAAAGAAGAACAACCACAATGCATTACTAGTTTCATATTGTTAGACATTTGTTTAGTTACAGGCAATCTATCTAACTACCAAAAGAATGACAACTAAACCAAGAAATATTGTTTACAAAAAAGACTCAAACAAGACAATTAAACAATCAAGATTTAATGGGTTCTTAATCCATCCTAGCTTGTTTCTTCATCTTGTATTATCTTAACTATGGTCTCCTTAGTTGTCCTTGTACTGCTCAAAACCTGATTACCTGAAATACGTGAAAAGTAACTGTCAACTACAAATAGTTGGTGAGAACAATAGGTTTAACATTTGAAATAATGAATCTGCAGTTATGAAAATATGAAAAAAAACATTTGTATAAACAAGTCACGGATAATTGCAACACAAACTATCATCAAGTAAGAGTAACGTGTGCAAACAGTCAAAAGACTATCTACTAGAAAGCCAACATATAATCAAGTCCCAAATTACATTTGGAGTTAGAAAATAGTCAGCAATGCATTCAACACGAGCTGTGCTAATGAGTTACGGTTTAAAACATATTTAAACACTAACCACAGCTTGGCATAACCAAAATGTGTCCCGCTTTCCCTTGTTGTGATCACCCACTACTAGCGTTAAATGATCAAGAATAAGATTGAATAAAGGTGTCTTGATGTGTATAAGCTTGTTCATAGTGATGAACACCATGACATTTTCTTGTTATAACAATGAATAAACGTTTAACTTGATTGAATACTGATTTGAAACCATGATTGAATCCCTTGTTTTGAAAACCATTGATTGAATACCATGAGTTCAAAATTGTTGATTGAATCTCATGAATGAATACCTTGTTCGAAAACCCTTGATTGAATAGTGTCCCTTTATAATAACAAGGTTTGAAATAATATTTATTCGAAAACACAATTTTATAGTAAAAGAGTTTATAAAAGTTATTCTTTAAAATGTTTAACATTTGTAAAACCTTTAAAATAGTTGATAACTCCTGAGAACAGTTGATAAATCCTTTAGAATAAAGAAGTAAACCTTTGATCATTGCAAAAAGTAATGAATAATGTATTTGAAATGTTGTAGTATGAAGATTGTTTGGTCACGTGTTCCACCCCAAAACAGTTGTAAAAACAGTAAAAGAGTGGCTAATGTTTTCACCTTACAACAGTAGACTCAGATCAGTACAAGTAGCAAGCAGCAAAACCTCTAAATGCTTCCTATATCATTGTAATCATACATATAATATTAGATTTATGATGTTGTACCTTTTGATTGATGGATTGACTTCCTTATTGGTTGACTTATGTTAACTTGTTAATGATTACCTCTTGTAGAACTTGTTCTTATGTTTAAAGTGTCGTATGAATTTGAACATCATGATTGAATCCCTTGAATGATGATTGATTTCATGAAAAACATGTGTCATGTTACCCAATGCACACACTTGTTATGCACATAGGTAACATGTGTTTATGAAGTAGTTAAACTCTTGTTATCTATGTATCCATTGAAAAGATTTATGAGTCTAAGCCTTGATGATCATGGAATGTTGTTACTCAAGAGTTAAGTTATACTTCAAATAACTTGACACCATTAATAATCATCTAAGGTCGTATGAGGGTTAGCCATCAGTATCAATACCTTAGGCTTAAATGACATCTAGGGTTGTTTATGATTGATTTTACTAAACTTGAGGTTTAAAAACACTTGCATGACCTAAGTACTAGTATAAACAGCCACTTGTGTTGGGTATGATAATCGAAGTTAACAAGATCTATCATCTAGGGTTTGAGGGAAACCATCGATATTAATAATATCGATGGGCCCTTAGTTTCCTCGATATGTTTTTCTTCAAACGTCCAACCATCATGTTACTTTGTTTTAAACCTCATGGACTTACTTGATGACAACTATGTTAATGAATTTGGGTCGTTTAACCTGTTGCATGGCGTTAATGTTGAAGGAAACCGATTGGAGCCAAAGTGGAAAACCCATGTAACATTGTGCCGGAATCATTACCGGAACAGTAAAACTGTACAGTAAAAATGTACAGTAACTCAGGGCAAACTAGGAGAAAAAACATAGAAGCTACTGACATTCGATGTTAGACATAAACTATTACAAGATGTTTCGAAATCCTGAATTAGCCCTTATGGTTTAAACGTATGTGAGGATAAACAGAACCAAAAACCTTAACAGTTTGTTACGGAATGCTAAACCGACGAACCATTCGTATAGGTGACGATCTGTACGAATAAATCTGAGGTTTAACGATCTGAAACGATGACGAAATGTAGAAAACAAAAATCAGAGAAAGTGAAACATACGATCGTGTTCGTATAGTGAGCGCTCTATGCGAAGACGCGCGTAAGTGACGTTTTCTGACGAAACGGAAACGAAACCCGACACGAACGATAATAAATTTAATTAAATGGAATAAATAACATTTTAAATTTTTAAACTCATCAATAATTAAATT